>NW_020869504.1:303109-310609 GCF_003789085.1 Penaeus vannamei | reverse complement strand
AATAATAATGCCAATGATGATAATTATAAAAAAATGGAAATAATAACAATAATAATAATTATGATAATAACAAAATCAAATGCTGATATCACAAATAATCACAATACTGAGAGTGGTAATAATGCTAATGATAATGATTATGACAGTGATAATGATAATGATAATGATATGACTAATACTAATATCAATAATGATGATGATGATAATAATAATAGTTATGATGATAGTGATAATAATAGTAATGTTAATGATAATAATAATACTAATTATAATAATAACAATAATAATGATGCTGATGATGAATACTTCGTATTTGTAATGCATATCATTACCATTAGGTTTCCATATATCCTCATAATCTTACCGATTCCGGCAAAAATCTTTCAGTGCAATTATTCACGGAGAAACAGTGAATTGCTATTTCTGATACATGAAATTCACGAAAACGACCAGGGGAATGGTCTATAAACTTGCAGTTGCGCAAGGATTATGCAACAAAGGTATGGGATTTGGATAATCAAGTTATGATTATTTGACTAATTATTTCAGGTAATATCGTTTTGATACTATAAAGGAAATGTGATAGAGTTAAAAATAAAGGTAGGTAGCTAGATAAATAAGCAGATCGATAGACAAACAGAGATAGACAGACAGGAAAAAAATATAAAGACAGATATCTATATACATGCAGAGAAATTATATAGATAAATGTAGACAGATACACATAACCTATACTTTATTCACAATCTGTTTACTGCTGCGTATGAAGACTAGCTGATCGGTAACTTCCTGGTGTTCAAGCTGAGTATCTCTTGTCTCTCTCTGAATATATATATATATATATATATATATATATATATATATATATATATATATATATATATATATGTGTGTGTGTGTGTGTGTGTGTGGAATGCAAGCTTGGAGGGTTTATTGAGGAATGTGGATGAGACCCTGCGAGAGACCCCGTGCCCTGGGTGCCGAGTGCGGAACGTTGACGAGTGAGACCGTCTCTCTCTGTGTCTCCTTGTCAAGGATTTCGGTAGAATGAACAACATATTTAATTAGCTTCTGAATATTATTACTTCATATATTTTTGTTCTGTGTATATATATGTATGATTCGTATCGAATTGTATTGCCGAACCGAAAAAGTAACTCCCTTGTTTCTGTGCTTGAGCGGTGGCAGGCTGCTACAACAATCCTTCGCGGGGGAGTCATATGCCAACTTTGCCATAACTCTTGCTCGTGTGAGTACTGGTACAACTGCTCATGAGTAATGTGTAGTTTTTCAAGCACCAAACTCAAATAGGGCTACTTACTCTAAGTAAAGTAAATGGAGTATTATAAATATGAATTTATTCTTATATTAGATTTTATATTTTAAGGTTTTTATTAATTTTGGAAATCTACTGGTTAAGGAGTGAAATCAGCTGTACATGCTACTTCCTCTATCGGTCCCTTTTTACAGTAATTTCGCTACAAGGAAACTATCCAAGAAAACCCTAGACATCTTATTTTCATATATTATGGTGTACACATAAAGCAATTTTTTTTTTTTTTTTGTGGATGATATATGTTATATTGTTAAATATATATTTTGATTTTAATCCTTGTGAATTGTGGTGACTGACGACTTCTGATCCCTCCGATTCTATAAAAGAAATTAAACAAAAAGAAAACGAATCATGGACAGTGACGCAGTGAGTAGGATCTGAGCGCTATAAGGGCGAAAATTCCGTCAGTCATGCTGTTCACATAGATCTAAAAGTTCTTATTTTCAACACGTATTTTAAAGGTGTTTGTGACATGTGCATGTTATGGTGAATTGCTTGGTGGTTATTGAAGATGTGGGGAGTTATTGTGAACCCGGATGCATGCAACAAGGGAGATACAGGTAAGGCAAGTGGTATGATTGTAATTTTGTACAGTATACTCTTTATGAGTCGTATTTCTCTGTTTTTTTTTGTAATATGTGTATATTGAAGTGTGAAGCACTTCGTGATTAGTTATGTTGCAGGTCCGCTATCTGCACTGTAGTTTTGCGGTACCGCGTAAAATTTCGCCGGCTGTGTGATGCTGTGCTAGCTTTAAGCCATGTATGACACATGGAACGACTTTCCCCCTTATTTGCTAGTGCCCATGCCTTGTTATAGTGTACACCCGTTTGTTTTTTAGCTACCGATGCTATGTATTTACTCATATAATGAGATTTGTTTTTGTTTATTACTTTATACTTTTAATCAGTTAACGTATAATCGTGGATGGTGAGTTACATGGTAGATATAATGAAAGAGGCTCAGGCCTTAGGTATGGATTCTGAACAAGTTTCCAAGTTGATTCATGAAGAACAAAAGTCACTAAAGAAAAGGCTGACTGGGAAGAATGAGCGGCTGAACGTGAGCTTAAGAAATGTCAATTGCATTCCGAAGAGCCCGATTAACAACGCGAGCTTGAAAAATCTATGAATTACGGCTTCAGAATGCGTTCCAGGGCAATAGCAATTCCGTTCTCGGTAGTAATAATGATTCTCTGCAGATTTATGAAGGGTTAAATTTACCAACTTGTAATGATAGTCAAGATGACATTGATACAACGTTTTCAAAGATTTTCAGTTACACAATTGGAATAAATAAGATTACTATGTGTACTTGGGATCACTACTTAGAGGTCACGTGCTTAAATATCACTGCCTGATGATACTGTAAGTAATTATGAAATGAAGGACTCCGTCATGTACAGATATAAATTTCGGGAGAGTAAATATCATGATAAAGAAATGTACGTCCAGTTGTTTGCTCGAATGGAACAATATCTTGCTCAGTGGATCTCCCTGAGCAATATTTCAAGAGACTTCACTCTTTGATTTTTTAATAAGGGAATAGCTGTTAAGTAACTGTAATTCTGATATGAGAATCTTTTTGAAGGAACGTGAATTTGAGACTGCAGTAGAGATGGCGGAGTCAGCCGACTGATTTCGGAGCACAGAGTCTGCGAGAACTAATCAGACTTATCTTCAAAGCTACCCAGTCAGTTAAGGGAGTTAACTCTGAGATGACATGTCATGGATGTGGAAAGGTTGGTCACATTAGGCCTAACTGTTCCGACAATCCGAGAAATTGTAAGAGTAAGAGTAGTTCTGTTAAAGTTAATTTTGTTTCTGGAACTGAGCCAATTCCAAAGAATTGTATGTTTGATTCCAATGGCTTCGTTCCAATGGCTTCCAATCTGATAAACCTGCGGAGGTGATGCTAGATTCTGGGTGCTCATCTATTATTGTTAAGGATTCGTTAGTTCCCTCTAAATATAAGCTGGGTAAATTTGTGAACGTTTAAGACTATTTGGGCATTCCTAAGTATTTTCCTCAAGTTAGATGTCTTATTAAAAGTAAATTTTATACTGGTGAGACAAAAGCATTAGCTGCCCCTATAAAATTTGCCCATGTTCTAATTGGCCTTATTCCAAGTGTAAAATTGCCAACTGAACCCTATACTACTGATGATGCAAGCCTTCCTGTACCTGATAATGCTGACCTACCACCCTCCATCCTTCCTAACCATCCTGAAGATAAGGACCCAAACAGCCTGATTCATCCTGAGACTTCCTTTCCTATCCTCACCCCCCTTATTGACAACCAGGTAAGTACAGGAAGCTCTGACGTAAAGAACATGAAGGCGCATTCACCTGTAGTTTCTATGGTTCAAACTCGTGCTAGTAGGAAAAGGAGTGAAGAAACTGTCACTTTCTTATCCCATTATGGAAGAATTATATTTAAGTAAAGATTCATTTCTTCATGCACAGAATGCATGCTGTCCTTTACAGACAATCAGAGACAGAGTTGGGACTGGTTCAATAGAGATCTAGGTCAGTTAAATATGAGTGAATTAATGGTCTGATCTATAGGGTTTGCCTCCATAGCAAGAACGAACATGAACTTAATAACATGCAGTTAGTTACCCCTGCAGTATATAGGGACAGTTCTTCAGCTTGCCCATGATTCTTTGCAAGGCATTTTTCACATCGAAAAAACAGCTTAAAAATGGAAAAATTTCTTTTGGTCAGGTGCTGAGGCAGATATAAAGAGATATTGTAAATCTCGTCACATTTGTTAGAAGGTATCCCCTGAAAGCCGAGTAAAAAGGGTACCAATAAAGGCTGTTCCTGTAATACAAGAGCCATTCTCAAGGGTGGCTGTTGACATTGTAAGACCACTCTCTCCTAGCTCTGACCGGACATAGATATATTTTAACTTTAATTGACTGTGCTACACGCTATCATGAAACAAAAATACTTAAGAATCCCATTACTGTTGCCGAAATCCTAGTAGACATTTTCTCGCGTGTTGGTATTCCAAGGGAGATGTTGTCAGATCGAGAAACACAATTTCGATCAGATCTCATGAGCTAAATACATAAACCTCATGCTAGCTGTAATGGAATGGTAGAACGACTTAACGGGATCCTGAAATCAATGAAGTAGCTATGTTCTGTTCATCCACGTGACTGGGATCGTTATATACCTGGGAAATACCAATCGATTCCCTTAATTTTTCACCATTTGAATTGTTATATGGGAGAACCATGAGAGGCCCCTTGAATGTAAGAGTAAAATCTATATCAGAAATGCCTTTTCCCTAATACAAAAAAGGAGTTAAGATTTATCCTTGGTACAGTAGGCTTTCATAGGAAGTTTATTCCCAACTTCTCAGATATTGCTGCTCCTCTAAATGATATGCTTAAAAAGTAAAGGAATAAAATTAAATGGAGTGAAGTCCAGATTGATAGCTTTCAAAATCTAAAAGCAAAACTCTGACAATCCTTTACTTTGCTTGCATGGCTATAAGAAGACATTTTACTTAAAAACTGATGCTTCTGATAATGGTTTAGATGCTGTACTCCTCCAAGATGTTAATGACATGAAATGCCCATTGTTTATGCCAGCCGTAAATTATTAGGAAGGGCGAGAAATTATGCAACCATAGAAAAAGAATGTCTTGCCATTATCTGGGCAGTGTATAAATTTAGCAACAACTTGTTTGGTAAAGAATTTGGATCAGCAACCATTAACTTGTCCCATATAGATATATAGATATGTTAATATGTTGCCATTGCTACTATGCATAATAAAATCTGAGCTTTTATCTTGGTAAAAGGGAATTGTAAAAGATTTCGGTAGAATGGACAACATATTTAATTATCTTCTGAATATTATTATTTCATACATTTTTGTTCTGTCTATATATATATATATATATATATATATATATATATATATATATATATATATATATATATATATATATATATATATATATATATATATATAATATATATGCACGATTCGCATCAAATTGTATTGCCGCACCGAAAAAGTATCTCCCTTGTTTCTGCGCTTGCGCAATGGTAGGCTGCTACTACAATCCTTCGCAGGGGGGGGGGGGTAATATTCCCACTTTACCCTGACTCTTGCTCGTGTGAGCACTTGTACACCTGCTCGTGAGTAATGTGTAGTCTTTTCAAGTGGAATATTATATATATGAATCTATTCTTATATTGGATTTTATATTACAGTCTTTTTATTGATTTTGGAAATCTGCTGGTTAAGGAGTGTACTTGCCTCTTCCTCTATCGGCTCCTCCTCACAGTAATTTTGCTCTAAGGAAACTATCCAAGAATGCCATCTTATTTTTATTATACTATGGTGTACACATAAAGCAATGTATTTTTTTTTTCTCTTTGCATTTTGTGGATAATATATATTGTTAGGTATATTTTTTTAATTTAACCTCTGTGAACTGTGATGAATGACGACTTCTGATTCTAAAAAGAATAGAAACAAAAAGAAAGCGAACCATGTACACTCTGCTGTCTGCTTCTGCCCCCGCTGTCTGACAAGACGTGCCTTTTACGCAGCAATTTCTTGCGACGACTTGTGCTTATTTAGGCTGTAGAAGTGTCTAAAGAGAGTGAACACCTGCATCCACTGAAGGGGGAAGACAGCTGCTAGGTACAGAGGTGCTCAGTGGTAACCATCCGGCCTTCGAGCATATCGTTAACTATATGTGTGTGTGTGTGTGTGTGTGTGTGTGTGTGTGTGTGTGTGTGTGTGTGTGTGTGTTGTGTGTGTGTGTGTGTGTGTGTGTGTGTGTGTGTGTGTGTGTGTGTTGTGTGTGTGTGTGTGTGTGTGTGTGTGTGTGTGTGTGTGTGTGTGTGTGTGTGTGTGTGTCTGAGTGTGTGTATGTACATAAATATATATGTATATATATGTGTGTCTGTGTGTGTACATATATATATATATATTATATATATATATATATATATATATATATATATATATATGAATATATTCATATATATATATATATATATATATTATATATATATATATATATATATATATATATTATATATATATATATATAATATATATATATATATATATATATATATACATATATATATATATATATATATATTATATATATATTATATATATATATATATATATATATATATTATATATATATATATATATATATAATATATGTAATATATATATATATACAAATGTACATGTATATATACATACATGCATATATATATATATATATATATATATATATATATATATATATATATATATATATATATACATATATATGCATAATATATGTATAGTACATATATATACATATATATATATATATATATATATATATATATTATATATATATATATATATATATATATATATATATATATATATATATGCATGTGTGTTGTGTGTGTGTATATATTATATATATTATATATATATATATATGTATGTATGTGTGTATGCATGTATGTATGCGTGTTAGTATATGTATATGTGTATGTCTGTGTGTGTGTGTGTGTGTGTGTGTGTGTGTGTGTGTGTGTGTGTGTGTGTGTGTGTGTGTGTGTGTGTGTGTGTGTACCCACACACATATCTGATTTTCTTGCTGCTTTTGCCACGAGTTTTATTTAGGCGTTGCAAACAGATTATGGTATCACGTATACCTGCTTAAAACATTTAGAGTATAATCTCTTTGACGCGTAAAACACTGAGCTGGAAATAGCTTTCATCAAGTTAATTCTCGGCCTACTCCCAAACCCCTCCACCCAACCAAGGGTGTTTATACGCTTTTGAACGTAGATGAAAGGTAAGTAAATTAATGTACATACCAGATTCAACGGAGCGTTTTATAAATACAGCTAAATACCATACACATTAATACCCTCAAAAGAGAGTGGTGTTGCTATTTTTACGACTATTCGGAGAAACAGAATGTTACCGACACAAGATTTAGTTTCAGTTCCATTTGTTACAATGGATATTCTTTGCTTGTGACATACTGTCTGTTTTATTTACCGTCTAAATCTCCCCCTGTGTGCAAGGAATGGCCGGGGCTTCCATTCACTGGTAGGGCGCAGGATCGAACACAGGTCAGCAAGATTGCAAGACCAGCACGTTCACCACT
>NW_020869504.1:270609-275609 GCF_003789085.1 Penaeus vannamei | reverse complement strand
ACCCGAAAGAAACAAAAGCCAAATTAACCAAGACACAAACGGCCACAAACACGAAACACATCGGAACCACACACTACAAAAAAAAAAACAAAAAAAAAAAAAAAAAAAAACCGGCCCAAGGAATAGGTACCGAGAATGACACTGCAAAGAAAAAACGAACGCCAAAAGAGCACAAGCGACGNTCGTAGTAAGTTGTGTGGCCAAGCGTTGCTTGTTTTCCTCAAGGGTAAGGTTTTTCGTCGTCAGATGTTCTAGTTGTGATTCGGCTTCACTGAGTCTCGTAGTAAGTTTCTGACATGTAGCTTCAAGTTCTTCCGCACGAGCAATACCCTCAGATTCATATTTGCAGCGCCACTCCTGAGATTCAGCATTTGCCTTTGCGAGCTGATGCATAATATTGGCCTTTGCATCTTCTTCCTCCTGCAGTTGCTCCCGAAGACCGTTAATATCGTGTTCTAAATTGCGGAATTTACCAAGCAGGGTAACACGCTCCTGAAACAAATGAAGAATAGTTAATACCATGTAAGTTATTTGTTTATTTATTTCTTAATATGTCCGCCTAACGAATCGCGACGATTTTGGTATCGTTGAAATCCTCTCACTATCTACAAGGCAAATATGTATGTTTTATTGTGTGGAAGCCCCCCTACCTCTAATTTTTTGGACCCAATAGCAGGGGAGGGTATGAAAAGTAATAGGAAAATTGCGGGGTAAAATGTAAATGAGAATAACAGAATCAGTCACTATATTGTCTAATGCAGGGGGCTGTAGCCCCTACGATCCCACCATGGGGGATTGCCACCCCCCAACGCCCGCCCAGGAAAAAAAAAAGAATCCACGTATTTACGGCAGGCACGAGCGAACGACCGCTATGCGGTAGTGGCCATCAGATGTAAAAAAGTTGGGGGTGTCGGGTGGTGAATGAAAGGGGTCTTGGCATGTTGGTTTATTGGGGGAGGAAAAGGTGTGACCCCATGAGAGACCCCGTACCCCGAGTGCCGAGGGCGGAGGGTGACCTCCTGCCAAGTCTGTCCAAAGCTCTCTTCTTCCGTGAATAGATGGAGGATTCTTTGTTTTCTTGGGCGGGGGAGGTGGCAGCCCCCCATTGGTAGGTTGCAAGGGACAGGGACCACTGCATTAGACAATATAGTGAATAATTCTGTGTATATTATTTACACTTTACCCCGTAATTTCCCTGGTACATTTCATGCTATCAGGGCCAAGAATGTGGAGTTGAGGGAGGGGGGGGGGGTCTGAGCAATAAAACTTACATATTTGCATTGTAGACGGTGCGAGGAATCCAGCGATACCGAAATCGTCGCGATCCGTTAAGCGGATGTATTCCAAATAATTCATCATATCTTGAAACATATACGTTGATTTGACGTATTATTTGACAACTATTTTCATAAGGTAAAGGAAGAATACAATACGAGACAGATTTTGAAAATGTATGAAAACGAGTTTCCTCCCAGCAAGTAGATATTTCAATAGCTTACCTTTATCACATTCCCAAATATGTAAGATTACATAAAATTCATATACCAGGTAATAGTTCCTTGTTGGTCAATTTCCGTTTAACTGACATTACTGCAACCTTGGGAAATTTGAAGCTCCTTGGTGTAGTATTTATGAGCTCCTTTTCTGTGCATTTATTAATTTATTCATTTTGGTTTTATATTCCTTCCTGCGCGTTCCAATCAGGTATAAGCCTAGCTACATGCTGATCAGCAGTCAACGCAAAGCAGCAGGAGCCATCCTCCGAGGGGCAATGGCAAGAGCAACAGTCTAGCCATAAGGTACTTACCTGCTACTTCCTCTGCTGTTACCAAGTGGTACTTACCCTACTTTCGTCGTCAGCTAATTTTCTGTTGTAATCAAGTTGGTTAGTTAATGACATTTTAAGTTTAGAGAGCTGACTAATCTGGCTTTCGGCTTCTTCCAGCTGCAGAAGAAGGACCGAGTTCTCTGATGCGAGTTTCTTCTTCGCGACATCTAGGTCGGCGGCGGTGCGGTTCGCCTCGTCAAGCTTAGCCTGCGTGTCTTGGCAACGCTGCTCTGCTTGTTTCAGATACTTTTCAGCAGCAACCTAGATCGAAGGAACATATGTAAGCACAAACACACACACACACATATATATAAATGCATATATTCATATGTGTTATACATACATACATGTGTATATATATTATATATATATATATATATATATATATATATATATATATATATATATATATATATTATATATATATATATATTATATTATATATATATATATATATATATATATATATATATTATATATATATATATATATATATATATATATATATATATATATATATATATATATATTATATATATATATATATTACATACACACACACACACACACACACACACACACACACACACACACACACACATATATATATATTATATATATATATATTATATATATATATATATATATATATATTTTTTACACACACACACACACACACACACACACACACACATATATATATGTGTGTGTGTGTGTATGTGTGTGTGTGTGTATGTGTGTGTGTGTGTGTGTGTGTGTGTGTGTGTGTGTGTGTGTGTGTGTGTGTGTGTGTGTGTGTGTTGTGTGTGTGTGTGTGTGTGTGTGTGTGTGTGTGTGTGTGTGTGTGTGTGTGTGTGTGTGTGTGTGTGTGTGTGTGTGTGTGTGCGTGCATCATATGAATTTCTGGAGAGAGAGAGAAATAAAGATATGCACACACATACACATACATATATACACATATGTACATATATACATTCATACACACGCATTTTTATATACACAATATATATGCACACTCAAAATATATACTTCCCTGATTCATGTGTCATAATTCTCTTGTACCTTTTCCCGAAGGAGGCCGTCCACTGCAGCTCGTGCGTCTTCGGCTTCTCGTCGCATGGTTTCCTTGTCCTTCTCAGTTCTGTCAGTGAGGACAGCATTAGTATGTAGATAATGGGGTGAAATGTCTCTTGTTTGCATATGTATGACAATTACTCAAGGAAGCAAGGCTCGCAAGTTACCTAGTTTTTATTTTATTAAGATGGTCTATTTGATCAGTCATTTCTCCCAGGGCTTCATTATGCTTTTTGCGTAGGCTGGTGAAAGCAGATTCATGCTTCATACTGGCTTCCTCTAAAGCACGGCGGAGAGCGGCCAGCTCAGCCTCCCGTTCCCGGTTGAGCTTGGCCTGAACCGCAGTCGCGCCTCCAGCCCTGTCCAGGCTCTCCACCAGCTCCTCCATTTCCCGACTCAGTTGTCCTCGAGCTTTCTCTGCCTTCCCCCGGGCCTGCCGCTCGTGCTCCATCTCTTTCTTGAGTTCCTGGATGCGCCGTTGCAGCTCCTTTGTGTGCATCTGGGTTCTCGAGACAAGCCCTTGCTCATTTTCAAGTTTACTGACAACCGCAGCGATTTCTTTATCCTTTCGCTGAATGCTTTGCTCAAGTTCACTATTGTTTCTCTCCAGGCCAGCGATGGCTTCTTGGGTCAGTTTCAAGTCTGACTCAACCTTCTTCTTAGATTTCTCTGTATCACTCCGGAGTTTCTTTTCGCGCTCGAGAGAATCTTCAAGTTCATTAAGTGTTTGCTCAAGCTTAGCCTTGATCTTATTCAAGTGATTCCATTTATCCTCAACTCTCTGGAGGCTCTCAGCAATTTTAAGGTTATTTTCCTGGAGGCACTTCTTCTCCTTGTTTACCTTGTTGATGAGTTCGTCCTGGTGAGCCGTCTCGTCGTTGAGATTCCGAATCAAGTGGTCTTTCGAGGCCTGCTCTTGTTCGGCTTTCTGTATGGTCAGCTCAAGGTCTTCGATTTCTTGCCTCAGGTTACTCGCCTCTTGCTCGATCTTCCTTTTCCCTTGGAACATCTGGTTGCGAGCATCTTCTTCTTGCTGGAGACGATCAGCTACCTCCTGCATTGAAAAGAAGCAAGATGGTTGAAAACATTTTTTCAAAGGGACTCTATTAAGAGTTTTTATGTTAAATATATCAACCAACTTCTCCATATATTCGCCTATAATTTATTTATCAATATACAGCGCACTCAAATGTTCATATTCTACCGATGGACAGAGATATAGATACAGATATACACACATTTGTGTATATATATATATTATATATATATATATATATATATATATATATATATATATATATATATATATATATATATATATATATATATATATATATATAGCATAAATAGAGTGTATGTTACAATATTTATAGCTACCTATCTGTCTGGAAATTGAGCTGCCTATCTACCTATTTTTCCATTTACCTGTCTATTAATCCATCTCTCTATTCATGTGTCTGTGTGCCTGTCTGCCAGTCTGCCTATCTATCTGTGTGTATGTGTTAAAAAACCCTTACGTTTAAATGAGTCTCCAAATCAGCATTCTGCCTTTGCAGTTTCGCTTGTTTCTCTAAGTAATCTGATACACTGCCTTTGGTGGATTCTAGGACAATCATGAGGTTATTTTTCTCTTCAAGCAGTATGAGATTTGTAGCCTCAAGTTCTTTTCTATGTTTAGCTTCGCTTTCATAGTCCTCTTGGGCCTTAGCCGCCTTCTCCTCGAGGGCGCGCATCTTGTCCTCGACGCGAGTGACGTTAAGGAGCGGCTTGACCTTCTGCCACATGCGGTACCAAGGCCAGTTGCGGAGCCTGAGGTACTTCCTCAGATTGCGCTGCACGACGATGAGGGCGACGCGCTGCTCCTGGAGCTTCTTATATTGGGCGCGACTGATGAGCCCCCGGATCCAGGCCTGCAGCCACGAGAGCACTTGGACCAGGCGGTCGTCGCGAAGCTCTTCCAGGCCGCCAAGGACCCCGGCGCGGAAGAATACCTGTAAGATAAAGAGAGGTTCAATTGTTATATATACGAGAAATTAAAAGGATATCTATGAATGAATAGGAACTCGAAAAGACACATATACATACGCAGCATATTTTC
>NW_020869504.1:258109-265609 GCF_003789085.1 Penaeus vannamei | reverse complement strand
TCGCCCCAAGTAGCGTTATATATTGTATTTGGGTATTACTAACAATATATTTAAGTTACCTCTACAAAACGTTTTCTATGCACACGCGCCACCAACCGGCAAGTATGTAAACTACTAATCCTTCCACATACAAGATCTTAATAAAACAAGCAGCATCTTACAAGACTGTGTATAATTAACTGCATTTATGAAGGTTATAAGAAGATTCAACATTATAAAGTTGGCGACGAACATGGGATTACCACATAGGATTAATTGAAGCAACATATTCACACGCAGGTTAGTAAATGGAATACTTATGGAATTATAGTTGTGTACAAACAAC
This sequence comes from Penaeus vannamei, assembly GCF_003789085.1. Classification (NCBI taxonomy): domain Eukaryota; kingdom Metazoa; phylum Arthropoda; class Malacostraca; order Decapoda; family Penaeidae; genus Penaeus; species Penaeus vannamei. The sequence goes on along the minus strand of NW_020869504.1, from coordinate 265,284 downwards.
AATTGGCGACGAAGAACGAAACGACATCACACGGAGCCGGGAACGAGCGAATTAGGACAACAGCTGTTACCATGGGAACATCTACACCGCTAGTCACGTGCCATCCGCAAATATTTATATGGAAGGAACTCCACAAGAAATATCAAGAAAATGGAAATAATGGACAAAAGCCTGTGAAGTATTTCTACGATTGACCGAAGCGGGATCAGACGACCTCAAGAAGCTCGTATTTTTGGATATTGCAAGAATGGAGGTACAGTGTATATTAGATGAGTTGCCAGACGCTGACTAGATCAAAACGTATTCATAAGCCATCGCCTTGCTCAATATGCATTTTATTCCCCAGGCAAACACATGTTATGAAAGATTTATTTATCGTTATTGTATGCAAGAAGCTAGCGAACCGATGTGTAGATTTGCACATAGGTTAAGATCTTTGGCTAGAACATATAATTTTGGTAGTTTTCTACAGGATGCACTACGTGATCAAGTAGTAGTGGGATGTTATTCTGAGGAATTGAGGAGAATTCTTTTGAATGAATTTGATGTTTCTTTAGAGAAAGCATTAAAAATAGCAGGTAGTATGGAAGCTTCCAAGGTGTCTTCCAAGGCCCAAAGTATGTCTTCTACAACAAAACAAGTTCATAAATCAAGAGTTGATGCAGGCAACCAAGGGTGGAAGAAGGAACAAACACCTGGTAGGCAAGGGAATGTACAACCTCAACAGCAAAGATCATTTAAACCCAGGGAACAACAGTACACAAAGTTTAAATGTTATAGTCGTGGTAAGGAAGGTCACAAACCAAATGATTCTGATGAATGCCCTGCTTTTTAATAAGAAGTGTAACTGCTGTGGGAAAAAAAGATCACTTTGCAACTGTGTGTAGGAACAAACCCAGTAAGCAAGTAAAATGTACCGCGTGTAAGGGTAATGATGATTCATATTCAGACTCTGAATTTGTCTTACAAATGAAGAAAGTACAAAAGACAAATAATAGAAGGATGTCACGTGTTCATCTAAATGATACACCAGTAAGGATCCAACTTGACACTACAGATGTATCAGTTATATCAGAGAAAATTGCTCATAAAATCCCAGGTATCCAAATTGATAGATAAGATGATATCAAGTTAACAGATTATAATGGGAAGAGAATTCAAGTAGGAAGATCTGCTAAAGTGACAGAGAAATATGAGGAGCAAGTTATTGAAGATCTAGTTGTGACAGCTGTAAAAAAATAACGGTCAGCCAATATTTGGTCTTAATTGGTTAGACCGAATTCGTTTAAACTGGGAAAAGATGTACCAGATTTCCAATACCAAGGCAAAGAGAACCACTCAGGAGGTTCTGAGCCAGTTTAACAGCATATTCAGAGAAGAAATATGTACAGTGAAAAATGCTAAGGCTACACTGATTTTAAAACCTGATGCGAAACCAAAATTCTTTGCTCCTAGACAGATACCCTATTCTCTGAGAGCAGCAGTGGATCAGATCAGGAGGCCAGAAGCAGAAGGGTTATGGGAAAAAGTAACATTCAGATTGGGGGACACCATTGGTACCCGAAGCCAAGAAAGGTAGGAGAGTTAGACTATGTGGGGATTACAAAGTTACAGTAAATCCAAACCTGCATGTAGCTCAGCATCCTCTGTTCAATATCCAAGATATGTTAGCTGCATTAGGTCAGTGCAGCATATTTTCCAAAATTGATTTGAAAACTGCATTGCAACAACTAGAGACGGATGAAAAGTCACAAGAATATTGCGTACTGAATACTCCACTTGGGTTATATAAGCCAAAAAGACTGCTTTATGGTATTGCATCTTGTCCTGTAATTTGGCAACAAATTATGGATAAGATCTTTAATGCACTTCCGGGTGTATTCTGTTTTGTAGACGATATCTTGGTAACTGAAAAACATAAAAAGAAGCTCCAAAACAGATTAATAGCAGTACTAAACCGGATAAAGGAAAACAGATGATGATTCATAAAAATAAATGTATAAATGTCTCTTCCAAGTTTATTCATTGGAATATCTAGGGGTTAGACTAAATTAAGATGGAATCCATAAGACCAATGATAAAGTAAGAGCAGTCAAGGAAGTAAAAGTCCCAAGTAACGTAAAGGAGTTACAGTCATTTATGGGTCTAGTAACATTTTATGGTAAATTTGTTGAGGATTTGGCTACGATAGCAAACCCATTGTATCGACGGACAGCTAATGTTGTGTATATAATTGGTTAGGAAATGGAATACTCATGGAATGATAGTTGTGCACAAACCCAACAGTAACACACACACACACACACACACACACACACACACACACACACACACACACACACACACACACACACACACACACACACACACATATATATATAAGCCCCTATTATGGTGCTCCAAAAGTCGATTACATAAAATATTGATTAAAAAAAAATCTTGGTCAAAAAGGGGGGGGGGGATTTTTTCAGAAAAGTTGAAATTTCTATTTATGCCAAGAGACAACCAAAGCAGTGGTAAGATAAGCAGCTTGTGACATTGTTACGTGCTGGCAATTTCCGCAAGACTTCTGAATGCTGGCAGATGATATGGGATTATGTTGTGTGAAGTTATTCTTCCATCTAACTTTTTCTGTGCTTCTTGTAAAAGTGATGTATATATATATATATATATATATATATATATATATATATATATATATATATATATATATATATATATATATATATATATGTATATATATATGTATATATATATGTATATATATATATATATATATATATATATATATATATATATATATATATATATATATATATACACACACACACACACACACACACAACTTATTCTTTTAACACACACCTACTAGTCGTCAAGGTAAAATGTTACCCCCAAAAAAACAAAGTCGAAATAAATAAAAAAATATTCCCCATATTTAGGATGAATCAGTTCATTAAAAGAATCAGAATGCCTCTGTAATTTCTTTTCTTTTTCTCTATCACCTTGGTAAAAAAAAAAAAAAAAAAATACAGACCAGGGTCTAGATAAAAGGGCGTGATTTTCATCAAAATTGGAAAGAGAAATCGAATAAAAGCAGATGATCCCTTAAAGGAAGTGAGAAAGGATTGCTTGCTAAGCGTTTTGCGTTTTATAGGCAACAACTATGATCCGAAAAATGAAGAGAGCAGCAGCAGTGAGAAACGAGGATCTAGAAAGTATACAGACTGGTGCAGAACGTTTGAAAATACACGAAGAAAATGTACATTTCAAATAATTTTAGGATTATTTGCGCAGGGACACAACCATTTAGAGAGACAAGAAAATTAAAGATCCCAAGGAAAAGGTGGAAGACATATAAACCAATATTGGCATCGTTAGTCAAATCAAAGCAAGGTATCTACAAGAAAAAAACGAAGAAGTAATCAGAGTACAGGGTATTGTTAAGCAAATTGAATGCAATTTGTCGGCAGCCAGCCTTAAATATCAAAATAGGCAAAATAAATAAAGAAAAAAAATAATATCTGCTACATATGCCTACATATCGGTTATTTGCCCAGCCCAAAGATGGGTAAGTGGTCGCACTGCTCAACCGTGAGCCAATTCTCTCATGCACAGTGCGAGCATCGACACACGCCATAATCAAAACAAATCTCAGTAATGGACGCAATAGAGGCACATATTGAACTTTTGGATTCCTTGCGTCCCAAAGAATAGGCCTGAAGAATAGGCCTACTTCTTATGTTATCTAACAAATCAATAATCATATAGCTAGTCCACTCCATCATTCTGAGGATTTCCAATGTGGCGCACCTAGTTGATGTAAACAAACCAGCTGTAAGTCAAATGAGTGTTTGTGTATATAATTGTATGTTGTATTTTCATATATATTAATGATAATTTTAAATATATATTTATATTATGATAACTTTTGTTGAAACTAATTGAAATGTATTTTATATATAGAAATGCTCTTCTGCATAATAACAATAATGTAGTTCGTCAACAACTACAATCCCCCATGTCTATATAAGTACAGGTCTCGTTCGGAGTTCTGCGCAGCTTTAGGTGATAAGGCCTATGACATCACTAGGCGTAACTGATGGGAAGGAGATAATACACAACGGTAGCAAATGGGAAATATTTAAGTAATTTTAGATGCCGACAATTTGAACGATGTGCATATTGGACAGATACTATAGGCGATGATTATCAGTGATTGTTTGTGGGTTTATATTGCATAGTTTATGTGAATTCAGTTTTTTTAATTCTCTTGCTGCAATTAGATATTGTATAATAAATAAAATAAACAGAAAAGACATGGCCTTTTTTCACCATTGTTTCGCCCATCTTGCCGAAATTGAGTTCAATGCATTTTCAAGGAGTTCCTTTTAGTCCCCTGAAAATTTCATGGCCCGACCGCGGTTTTTTAGGTGACAGCGGCCCTTTTCGATGTCGACCGAAATGTTATTTTTTTACACATTACCTTAGAAAATCGGCAATTGTGACGTAATGATTAGAGATAATAAAAAAAAGAGATAATCTGCTGAAAGCTTATGCAATATCACGTAAGATGAGATCAGTCTTCATTTATATAAATATAAATATATATATATATATATATATATATATATATATATATATATATATATTATATATATAATCTGGCAAGCGTCAAAAAAACAACAAAGAATTTTTTCATATAAATAAATAAACATGATCAGTTACTTATATAGAGTATTTTATTTCCTTTATGTTTTCATCATACGTAGTTTGATCTATGAGCAAAACATTTCGAAAATGCAAACCTCCCCCCCTCCCATATGAGGGGTAGGATTGCCAAATGATCCGGATCACCACCAACATTTTATGGAATATTAGATAAGCTAAGATACACCTCAGGTAAAAATGAATAAATAAAATACATAAATAAATAAAGTAAAAATAAAATCTTCATAACTATTTGAGTTGGGAAAAAATTCCAAAAAGTGGAATGGTTAAAACACACCTCTCGTTAAAATCTCATTACATGTGTTCATAACTTTTAGAAATATCAGAAAACACAGACACACTAAAAAATAACAAACAATCAACAAAGAAACAAACGGAAGTAACAATATAAGTAAACAAAAGGTCATGGAATACACGAAAAGTATCTATCTTTACATATCTTATTTACATATTTTTACATTTTTACACCGCCCTGTACTTGTATTTCGTCTTTTCACGGGTCTGAGTGTGAAAATTGGCTACATGGCCCCATACGTGTTGAGAACGGGACGCGCATGATACCCGTCCAATTGGAGAACGATAATTTTTTTCGACCAGTATTATATGTATTAAACCCCATTAGAGCAGTAATGATAAGTAAATAATAAATAATCATATCATGTACAAGTAATTCGCAAATGCTTTGTTATGTATAATGTAAAAGAAATGAAAAGGAAAAAAATCGAGATGTTTAGGTCTTTCACGTTTTTACGTGTGGCGCACGTATTTTCAGTCCGATTTTAACGACATCTAAAAATAGGCTTCCGCATATTATAGTAGAAAGACACCCCACATCAGTGTGACTCTACTATAACAAATGTCGCATAGTGAGGTACTATTACTATGACGTTCGCAATACTTCAGAATGAAGGTAAATGAAAGGGGATGATGTTATGTGAAGATTATTCTTATACCTAAGTTTGTTAATACCAAAACAACTATGAAATTGTACGGAACCACAAATATGCCGTAATTTCGAAACAATACCTCTGTAGTTTCGTCAACTCTCCCAGACGCAATTTTAGTCCGAAAAATCGTTTTATGGCTCATTTTATAGAAGAATAAAAAATCACATCCTTGTTGCATTTAGTTTTATGTTTTTCTTGCGCTTCTTGTAAAAATTATATTAATGTAAAAAAAAAAAAATCTCAAAGTCGGTTACTTCAGAAATTCACACACACACACACACACACACACACACACACACACACACACACACACACACACACACACACACACAATGTGGTTGTAATAAGCACAATATTTGCGGAGTCTGTTCAAAAATCACATCAGAAAGCCTGTGTATGCTTTCCTGGGACAGATATGATTGACGAAAATTTGTCAATTTTGAAAGGGTACTTTTTTGACTAATTTAAAAACTGTTGGGGCGTTTAAAAGTAACATTTATGAACAAACAAATGGTAACGTATGTAATTAAGAGAGCTAAGTCCTGGCCACCCGTGACGAATACAAGAAAATATGGATGACGCACGGACAAAGATGACACAAAACTATTGTTGAAAGACAGAAGAGGTAAAGAAAAAAAATAATAAGTAAGGATTGAAGAAGAAAATCAATTGCTCATTTGAACGGTGACATGTCTCCAAGCAAAATAAGTCTATTATTGGAACCCAAATGTAGAGACAGGCAAACATAAGCCTGGTAACCAAAAGATTATGATACCCTTTTGTAGAACTACAGGCAATTGAGGAAGAAACGAAAGAGGTGAACACTAAAATAACTTTTAGTCACCTCATTCATCGCTGTGGTCACAAGAAAATTATTAAAAACTATTTACAGAAACGTTTAAGAAACCTGGAAAGAGAGCTATAACACTAGGAAACTAATACTAAACAATTTCTTGAAACGAGATTTTGATACCAAAATTGAAAGGGATAGTTTCGATCCTAGAGCAAAGCCAGATTTGTATTTCCTTTTAGAAGATGTAACAGATCACACCAGGATAACGGGGCTAGATAGACGATCTATGAGCATGTAGCAATTAGGGAAAAACATGATCTGTTACAGGAAAAACTCATCGCAACTAATATAAGGTAAAGAAAGTACACCTAGAAGAGATACGTATAGAAGTCCTAGAGTGTTCTTTGATTATATAAACTGGGAAACAATCCTGGATTAAGACAAGATGGAGGTATATTATTATTTTCTTTTTAACCTATAGGAAAGTAAACAAATTTGTATCGATTGCAACTGAGGCAAGAAATGGTTAAAAGCAGTACTTTGACATATGCAAGAAAATGAGAGAAAACGAGCAACTTCTTCAGATATAAAAATCAGGCAGCATATGTTGGAGGAAATGAGTAAACCCAAACCATAAGGGAAGCGAATATAGACTTTGTAAAGGACGTAATCAATAAATTTACAAATCATTCAAAGCTCTTCTT
>NW_020869504.1:248109-250609 GCF_003789085.1 Penaeus vannamei | reverse complement strand
ACATGTGTGTGAGTGTGTGTTTTCTTTGTGTGTGATTGCTGATGTGCAAATGTAAACTATAGTCTTAATTTCATACCGGTTTACTATCGTCCGTCGTCTTAGTGGAAGCGCCGACGTTGGCGAAGTAGGACAACACCTTCTTCGTGTTCTCTGTCTTTCCGGCGCCAGACTCGCCACTGGAAAGGGAAGAGCAAGAAGTGGAGAGTGAATTCGGAAAGTAATAGGGCAATTAGATATCAAATTTGATTTTCATATTTTGACATGATTGCACATTCCAGTTATTTACATCAAATATATACATAAAAAGAAACACGTTTTTATTTTTCAATAAACTTACGTAATCAGCATCGACTGGTTCTCGCCATCTTAAGGGAAAAAGAAGAGTTGAAGTTGAAGCATGAACTACTGCAATCTTCATAAATTGACGTGATCCTTGTTAATGCTAAAGAGAACAATGTTTTATATGAGTTACTCAAATATACTTTTAAAAAATCGAAAGTATGATCTTACTTTGCAACATGTTCATGTAAGCCCCGTCGGCAATAGCGAAGAGATGGGGAGGCACCTCATTGCGCCTCTTGCCCTGGTAGATCTTGACGGTGCGGTTGGTGTAGATGGGGAAGCGCTTGTAGGGGTTGACGGCGATGCAGAAGAGGCCAGAGTAGGTGTAGATGAGCTTGGCTTGGTAACGACTGGTTAAGTTGTACAGGACAGAGGCATCGTTAAGGTAGGTCAAGTTGGACATGTCCTCGCATTTCTCGTACTTAGGAGGATTGACCTGTGAAACCTGGTCCTTCTTACATGTCTTGGTGTCTCCTCCTTTAGTTAGGACAGTCATAACGTCACCCTTGCTGCCCACAATATCGCCTTCGAGGAATCCACCGTCACCAGAGGGCACCCAGCAGGACTTTTTGGGATTATAAGGCTTGCTCTGGTCTTGGACCTTTTGTTCTCTGGACACGAACAGCCATTCCGAGGGGTCAGGGTCTGGCCCGGTGGACTTCACGATATGGCCGGGCATGGCGGCGGCTGGGAATCAGACCAGCCCGATACGGAATGTATTCTCAACTTCCTGGAGTCTGAAAAGTCAGAATATCATTGATATTATCACCAGTAGCATTAATGATAATTAGAACAATAACTTCAGTGATAATGACACTAACGGTTATAGAGATGATATTATGAATATGTCTATTTATGATGAAAATATTGATGATAATAAGTACTCAGAGAGCGCATGCCTCCGCAAAGGCAATAGAGTCACTGATGCAATACGACCAGTCACACTTGAAGGATTGCAATAACATCACCTCTTTCTCAAGTACACTTTTGATATCCTTGTTTACCAATCTCTCAATGCTAAAGAATGCTGAAAAAATCAAGATGTTCATCATTTAATAGCATCTAAGTTTGGCTAAGACAAAACTTTTTGAGTTATCCTGCTAACCATCCTGGATCCGGATCATGATCCAGATCAACATCAAAATTTAATGGCATCTAGGTTGGGCTAAGGCACACGTATGTTAAACCTTTCATAAAAAAGATATTCTTAACCTTTTCAGTTATCCTACGCAGGATCATGATCCAGATCATCCGAGGATCTGAGTTGGGCAAAGATATATATTTTTTAATTTTTATTAAAATCTGTTCATAAATTTTAGTTCTACTAACCAACTGACCAAACAGCTAACCAACGCTATCAAAAAATAACCTCCTTGGTGAAGGCAATGATAAAAAAAATGATAATGGCAATAATAACGGTAGTAAGGAAATAATGATGACGAAGATAATGATACTGGTGATAAGAAAAATAGTAATAGTAATGATAACAATAGCAAAAAGAATAATAATGGTAATAATAGCAGTAACTTCAAATATAAAAAAGATAATTACAATTTTAATAAAAAGCAGGATCATGGTAATGTTATAATAATAATAATAATAATAATAATAATAATAATATTAATGGAATGATAATGATAAGAAAGATAACAATATTGTTAATAATAATATTCAAACAAACAAAAGGAATATTAATGCTAACAACATATATACATAGACAGGTGTATATAACCACACACACACACACACAACACACACACACACACACACACACACACACACACACACACACACACACACACACACACACACACACACACACACACACACACACACACACACACACACACACACACACCACACACACACACACACATTTATATATTTATATATGTAAATATATATATATATATATATATAAATATATATATATACGTATATATATATATATATATATAATGTATGTATATATATATATATATATATATATATATATATATATATATATATATATATATACTTATATATACATATATACATATGTATATGTGTATATACATGAATATAAATATATATGATATATATATATAATATATATATATATATATATATATATATATATATATATATATATATATATATATATATGAGTGACTGG
>NW_020869504.1:223109-225609 GCF_003789085.1 Penaeus vannamei | reverse complement strand
ATATATATATATATATATATATATATATATATATATATATATATATATATATATATATATATATATATATATATATATATATACACACACACACACACACACACACACACACATATGTATCACAGTACACGTACATGCGTAAATTGCATGTCCTCGGCATCGTCAATCGAAGCCACGGTGACCTTTCCTTGAGACACGTAGTGGTAAGTGTAGATGTCGTTGCTCAGGAAGCACAGAGCTGAAAAGTAAGGTTCTTTATGGCATTCGATTGAAGCGGACGACATGTGCTGCGGACGGTCAGAGAGGATGAAGAAATATTTTTGAGCCCCCCTCTCAGCACTCCTTTCCCGTAACCTCTATCTCTCACTATCATTCTATGTATTTACATTTTTCAGTCTATTTATCGATCGTTTTTCGGGGGGGGGGGGATTATCTCTTTCCCTTTTCATTTCTCTGTCTATCTGTCTGTCTGTTTGTCTGTCTGTCTGTCAGTCAGTCAGATTGTCTCTGTCTCTGTCTACACACACACACATCTATTTATCACTCACTCTCTCTCTCTCTCTTTCTCTATCTATCTATCTATCTCTTCTTTTCTCTATGTGCGATCATAAACTATGTAATTACTTACGTTGGATTTCTGGAACCTGTTTGGACATCAACTGATAGAAGATGTGATACGAACGCTCAGCAGGTGCTTGAGAGATGACGCGAGCCTTCTCGAGCAGGTACACCTCAATATCAGCTCCTGAGAGCTTGCCGTTGGGCGCAAAGTGGATGCGGATGAACTTACCCTGATAAGAATCAGGAGAAATGAGGGTAAATACAGGATATGAATTAAAGACCTATTAGTTAATGTTCATATATTTGCTAATCTGTGTAACAAGGAACTTACAAATCGAGACGAGTTGTCGTTGCGAGTGGTCTTGGCGTTGCCAAAGGCTTCCAGGACAGGGTTGGTCTGCACGATCTGGTCCTCCAGGTTCTGTGGGGATTCATGGGGCCGGAATATACAGGTAGCCACCTTTAGTTAAGTATTTAATTTGAAAGTACATGACGCAGCACAAGAATTTGCAGATGAAAGCAAATGACGGGACCAGTACACTCACCTGCTTCTTCTCGCCTTCCTTTTTCTTGGACGCTCCGACATTGGCAAAGTAAGACAAGACTTTCTTTGTGTTTTCCGTTTTCCCTGCACCGGATTCCCCGCTATGGTTGTTGTAATATATGACGAGATGGCGAAAAATATAAATAAAAAAAATGGTATTACAACTGATATTCATACCCATTTCATGAATTTTATATCCATTTCATTAATTGTATATCATTTTCATTAATCTTGTGTCCATTTCATTAATTTTGTATCCATTTAATTAATATCCACAAAAAACAGCAAAACTGCGATTAAACTTAATGTCTGATTCTGTTTGCTGAATTTATAACAAATTGACTTACGTGATGAGCATTGACTGGTTTTCTGCAACTGTAAATATAATGGAAATATACAATTATGATATTATATATTGTAGTAATGAGCTTTGATATGTATGTCGGCACTTCAAGGCCAGATGTACGGTAACCAGATTATCGGCAATCTGTAGTTCTACTCACGCTGCATCATGCTCATATAGGCACCGTCGGCAACAGCAAAAAGGTGAGGAGGCACCTCATTGCGTCTCCTGCCCTGGTAGATCTTGACGGTGCGGTTGGTGTAGATGGGGTAACGTTTGTAGGGGTTGATGGCGATGCAGAAGAGGCCAGAGTAGGTGTAGATCAGCTTGGCCTGGTAACGGCTCGTTAGGTTGTACAGGACGGAAGCATCGTTGAGGAACGTCAGGTTAGAAACATCTTCGCATTTTTCGTATTTCGGCGGGTTGACCTGAGACACCTGGTCCTTCTTCACCGTCTTATTCTCACCCCCTTTTATGGTTACAAGAACGGTCGCGTCATCCTTGCTGCCCTGGATCTCAGCCTCGACGTACCCTCCGTCGTTGGAAGGTACCCAGCAGGACTTTTTTGGGTCGTAGGGCTTGGCTTGGTCGAGCATCCTCTGCTCCCGCGACACGAACAGGTACTCGGTGGGGTCGGGGTCGGGCCCGGTGCTCTTGATGGCGTGGCCAGGCATGGCTGCGTGCGGTCTCCTGCGGGCTTACTGCTTGCAACTCTTCTGCGAAATACAGGGAAAGAGAAAGAAATGAACCAAAACTCTGGATGAAAGGTAAAGGTCTGAGCGTTTTAACGTGCATTTTGTCTCGATAGCTTGCTAATTCTAAGACTAAGGTTTTATATTCATAAACAAACATTTCGTCAAGTTGTCTTTCAACATTTGCCACTTCACCGCTTCTCTGAAGATTGTTGAGTCTTTCGTGTATTCATTTAGAATGTCACTGTTGCCTTCGTTAGAACTAACAGATTATATTCCCATATTTTGTCCCGGTAAATTTTCACATGGCAAACAACTCATATTTCGGAAACACTGATCCACGCATTCCTTCCATAAGAG
>NW_020869504.1:213109-215609 GCF_003789085.1 Penaeus vannamei | reverse complement strand
GATCTCTGGTTTACTGCTAGATACCCTTGCTCAGGTAAATTAACCCGAGGATTGGGAAAGAGAGTACCTGCAGCCTGGACCGTGCGAGCGTGACTCCCTGTTTCATCTCCCACACCTTCGTCAATGCTTTGGAGGCGGGAACAAATAGTTAAGAACTTGGGAGTACAGGAGGCTTTTGAAAATTGATAAACCAAATATTTTTATGGGTTGAGGACTGCAGTAAAAATATGGGTACAAAAAATAAAAATAAAAATATAAAGTATATATATTTATACTATTGTGAAAATAGATAATTACGCAATGTCCACGGAGGTTGTCCACGGTGGGTCCCCACGGTGGTGGTCCCTGGTGGTCATGGGTAGAGATTCCAGGCGTCCATCCCTGCCACGAATAGCTTAGGACCCCTTTGGTGACAGCTCGGATCTTTTGGTTTCTCTACATCCCTCACAAGGTCGTGACGTAGCTGCAAGCGTTGCTTAAGAGTGGCATGTTTATTGCAGGAGTTCGGGTCTGCTGGAAATATATAAAAACGGTCACCAAGGCTTTACAAAGAATGCCCATCGCAGACTATATAAGAGGCATATGATGGACTCACTCTCTCTGCTCGCCTAACCTGTGGGAGAACGGGGAAGATAAGTTAATGTGTTAATATTCGCAGGCCTGTATAAAAGCATCATTTATGAATATCCACAGCTACCAATTAAATATTTTACATAACAAATAAAAAGGTAAAAAAACACAAACTCGAAAACACATAAGGTACCAGCAATCATAATAACTCCACAGGCTGGGGCCGGGGCTTCTCTCAAATAGCTCACAAGTAACATGGACTCGGGTTCGTCTCCGGGTTCTGCCTGATCAGCATCCTCGTGATCTTCTGTGAAAGAATCAGCATAACTGTTGTTCGGTAAGAGACTGAACTTGACATTTTTGACCGCCAGGACCTCGTCATCTCCCACCTTGCTTTCACCGATGTTTTCATTGTTAGAAGTCAAGCTCTCGGATAAAAGCGTGTCAAGGGAGCTAATGAAGTGCTCGTATCCGAAATCCAGGGTTCCAAACTCCGATTCAAATTCGTCATCGAGATCACCGAGAAACTGACTCATCAGGTAAGTCATCAAATGTAACCTCTGGAATAGTGGTGAGCGTGGCACGTGAGGAGAGGAGTGGATCACGTCCTCCCAAAGGCCGGGAGTCTGATGCATACACTGTAGCAATCGGGTTTGCACGGGGTCACACTTGCGGGGATTATGAGCTGGCAGGTTGAAGGGATGACTTCAGTCTCGTCATCCATCACGGTCCGGGGTACCCTGCACTTGACGAAACTTGCACTATCAGGCAGTACATCTGTTTGATTAGTGCAGTGAAACGGGCATCCATAAGTTAACATGATCGTACATTTTGGGTCCGCTGACAGGTTGGGAAGGGCGAGGCTACAGTTTTTCGTGAACATCACGCCGTTGACAGCCCAGGATGCACATGTAACTGGGGCGAGGCGGCGGTTTGTTATAGAAACAGAAAGGAAACCTTATACAATCGAGTTTAAGTAATATATGTCCACGGAAACGGGTAGGAGCACAACAAACACTTACAGAGTCTGACAACTGCATTGATAATTCAACCTCTTCAGTTACCTCCATCGGTGCTTCAGAGATTCCTTGCAACACACGGTAGCAACTGCGATGTGAAATCGTTGCAAGTATTCAGCCTTAATGATGGTTAATAAAGGCGTTCATGAGAACGCCATTCACAAGCAGCTGGATGATCGGTCGTCCTGGATCCGACTCTTCATAGTCGACGTCAGCAATATCTGGCTGCACTCCGTCCTCCGTCTGAAAACCAACGCTAGTCCTCGTCGTCAACTTGCGTGGCGGCGTTCGAGAAGGTGCGTTTTGGTGGGCGGTTGCTTGAGGCAGGATAGTAAGCCCGTGTGTAGGTCGTAACGCCAGCGGAAGACGATCCTCGGGGGCTCCCATGGCGCTGCTGAAAGGGCCGATCTGAGTGATCATCAGGGCACGACGAAGTGGTGTCCATGTCGACTACAGCGAAAATAGCGTCTCTCCTCCCGCGCTCGTGCACGGCAGTCAGCGAGACTGCCCGTTGTTCGGTGATAGGGGCAGTAGTTACTCTCGTCCTCATCTTGCGGGCTCCTCGCGGTGAAGATCGAGGTGGTGACCTCGTCACTTGAATGATTCTCGTACAAGGCGGCTACGTAAGGGTTGAAATCAACAATTGCCACTTGGCGACGGTGTCCCGAAGGTTGTGAGCGCGGCTGTGGGTGTGAAACGCCGACTGATCGGGTATTCCACAACTGCTGAGCACAATGCACGAGTTGGTCTGTGGGTGCATCGTCTCTCGTGGCTAAAGCTTCTCGCATCCTCGTAAAAACACCGACAGCATTAGGATAATCCCGTTCCCCTTGTAACATTGCGGCTTGCAAGTTGAGATAATAATCAAAAGGACTTTGATCAGGTAACATTCAGTGCTGATATAACAGTGT
>NW_020869504.1:188559-205509 GCF_003789085.1 Penaeus vannamei | reverse complement strand
AGTTGCGATGTAACTTTGCGGGTTCTGTTGCCACTAGGTGTAAGGTGGGTGGGAAAAATCTAAGTGCAAATGCGTATGTTTTGCATAACGTGGGCCGTGGTACGTGTGTGAACTGAAGTGCTTTGTGGAACTGGAAATGCAATGAGAAATTCGAAGACCGAAAATGGAACATTTCTGAGGAAAGAACTTGCATATACAGTGGCATGTGGTTTATGCATACAGCAAAGCCTTTGAATGTGATTAAGACCTCTCTTGGCTTGAATTAGCAAGGGTAAATGTTTAGAATATGTTCACATAACCAATTGCAATTTTTGTATGGATGGATTTTCCTTTACTGCACTTGTAGGAATCAAGCAGTGGAACCCCAAGAAACCACCACATTTTTGGCCCTAGCAGGGGAGGGCCTGGAAGGTACTAGGAAAGTTGTAGTGTAAATATGAAGTACATACAAAATGTCACTGATTACACATTCATAATAAGTTTTGTACAATGGAGGAGGCTCTGCTGTCCTGTGACCCCCACCGAATTCATGGCAGGGTAGTGTATGACTTGCGTGCAGGTGCGCCTGATGTCTGATCTACACATTATCCTTCCGCACAGAGGTGATGGATCCTTAGTTGTCCAGGACCGGGGGTTGGGGGCAGCAACCCCACATGGGAAGCTGGCTGTTCCTCATGCATATGACTATATATTGACCAATTCTGTACGTTATTCATTATTTACCCCTGAATTTCCCTGTTACCATTGTTGCCCTCGCCTGCTTTTGGATTGTGGGTGATGGAGGTTTCCCCTGACATTATTTCTATATATTTGGGTGGTAGTGAAAATATTCCATAAATACTGCTATCATCGTGATTGGTCAGGTGAAGGTACTCTGAATATTTACATTAATTTGGTACCTTTAACTTCATAACTAGTTGACTTCAAAGAATTACAAATGGATGCTCCAGGAAATGTATATGGTTTCAGATCTTGAGTAAATGTATTAAAGTGCAATGAATTTAAGTCATTCAGGTGCTTATAAGAATGAGCAAAAACAAAAACCAGAGCATGTCAAGTCTAGCCAAGTCATGCAGTGGCATGGATGGTTAGGCAATATGTTTTGAAATGGTTCTTGATTGCCAGGGAGGCCTTGTAAGCCAGCAGAAAATGGGTATCTGTTACCAGGGTATCGTGTGAACCCAAAACCTAAGCATAACCTTTCCTACCTTATATTTATTCCCTAGACAGGAGGGGCAAGGTCCTGCTCCCCCCCCCCCCTTTATTGGCACTTTGTGCCAACTTATACAAAATAGATGCTAACAATTGCCTGTATGAAAGTGTTGTGGACTTGGTCTCTGAGTGGTGATATGCAGTTGGTATTTTCATTTTTTCCATAAATATGAGGTTACAGTAGCTGTACCTGTGTATAGGACACCATTTTTTATGCTCTGTAAGATGCCGGCGTCCATTTTCCTCAATCTGTGCAATGCACAATTATTAAGGAAAATGGACACTGCCATCTTAAAGTGCAAAGAAAGGCAGCTTTATTATTGATAACAGTATTGTGCACACAATTATTGAGATGGAATGCTAATTTACGGTACGATAAACTTTTTAGTTACAGACCAACTCTCACAAAATTTAATCAGAAGTTCCTCTGATTGGATATCTTTTTTCTTTATTTGTGGCATTACTGTTCATTTTGGCAGATTATTTCATGGTTAATTGTTACTGAGAGTGATGAACCATTCAAAAACTAAATCCCAAAAGCAGGGTATCCTGCAAACCCAAACACCCAACCTAACCTTTCCTACCTTCTCCCCCCCCCCCCCCCCCCATTAGCACTTCATGCCAACCTATAGAAAAACAGACATTAAGAACTCTGGCTGTGTGAGGATGATGTGGACTTAATCTGAGCGGTGATATGCAATGAATGTCATTTTATGCTAAATGTGAGGCCGTTGCAGCTTAAACTGTCATCCATTTCCCCTCTATCTCAGTGTTGCTCTCCTATAACCTATACCATTGCTTGTACCATTGGCTGCAATTTTGTCCACCTTGTCCTCTTAAGACTCTTCAATTTGGCCTGACTTGTTAATCTTCACAGTATGGATGCACTCAGGACATCTGACACTGACACTTCTCTTAACCCCTTGGATCCGATTGCATGATGGAAATCATGGAGCTGAAAACCCCAGGCAATGGGCTATGCACGTGGCCAACATCCTGGGTGTGCAGCGTGTAGGCCAGGCACGCACGGACACCCATGAGCGGTGACAACTGTGCCTCCCTTTTGAAAATTTATTTTGTTTGAACTACTTTAGCTTTATCGCCATTTTCCAATGTCCATATTTGTCTTTTGGTTTGTCTTAGGCAGATGGTAATTACTTATTTTCCTTTCACAGACTCGATATCTCTGTAGTAAATAGCTCACTGCAAGAAGAAAAAAAGAATATTTGGTTATTTGTCATCTTTTTTTTTTTAATTTTCAATTTTACACAATACAACCTGCACCACCGGTCACAGTGGCCAGGAATACGGTGCGCAGCATGGAAATGGCATCCTCCCTGGAGCTGGTGCTCTTCCAGTCACTGCTTATGCTCGTTATATTCCACATTCGTTTATCGATAGGAATAATGTTAAAGCCCCCTTCTAAGTGCCAAATGAGTTGAATCACACTCCAAGAGGTTTGTTCATTCATGGCGAGTCTTTACCATCACCCTTGCCAGCACTCATGACGGCAGTTTGGGCCACCCGGGCCGTGGCCAGTTTGCCTAGTTGATGGCATGTTCACATCACCCGGGCAGCTGCCCAAGTTTTTCCTTGATGTGACCGCAACGTCATCCAGGTCCAAGGGGTTAAGATGTACATATATTGAACAAATGAAGCCTAACTAGTATAACTTCCTAATGCACCTCAGTGACTGCACCACACACACAGTATTATTGCAAGGTATTACTTTGACTAGTTCCTTAAAATAAATCAGAGGTCATTTCATCAGAATATCCAATTGCTGTTTTTTCATCCTTTACCAAGTGTCTTGCTTGTCCTTACATGTCTAGAATAGAATGGCGTGAAACAATGTCATGGCCTAAATAATCTTGAAGAAACTGACCAACCCTGTCCCAGATATATTTGGCAAGACAAGAGCTAGGACTAGTTCCTTCTTTGCAAATGAATTGCAAGGGATGTCTGCAAACCCTACTTGACAATGTGCAAGATGGGTTACTGTACTGGAGTGAGGTGTTAGGCTGCGTTATCACTGCGCTTCAAATTGCAAATTAGGTTAAAGGATTGTAGCATTACTTTTACTTTGTGGAATTATATTTACAGCAAGTAGTTATTTGTTCCTAATGGCCCTAACCTTGGGTTATCTACTCTAATTCTGGGCAGTTATCCTATTCTTGAACAGCTTCCCCAAATTTAATTGTATATATCTCCAATTATACAGTAGCTAGTAGCTGTTTGTAGTGATATTGCATATAAACAAATTGATATAGATTTCACATTTTGTAAAAAAAATAGATAGATAGGTAGATAGGTAGGTAGATAGGTAGATAGATAGATAGATAAAAAAGTAATTAAAAAAAGATAAATGCAGTGTCCAGAATCAGAGTATTACAAATGTGGAGTTTACATATCGTGTTCCCTTTGCTTTTAAATTTGTTTGTAGCTAATGAGATCCATTAAATTTAATCCAAGCATTTGTTTGTTGAGAGGGATGATAGCCATTTTTGTGTTTTTACACATTGAATATTACAATTATTCCCAATTTTTCTTGTTCTATTTTTTGATAAATGTAAGTGGAAGTTGAGATGTTGCATTTTTTAATCATACGTAATTTGCACCATTAAAGTTAAAAAGTTGAGTGTTCATAATGTATGCTATGGTAGTCCCATTAAATAGGAAATGTGAATTTGTGAAATATCCTGTGTAGATACAATATAGATATTTGATAGAATGTGTAGTTTAGAAAAATTCAGTTTCATTTATATGAAATGTATAGTGTTAGCTAAGTTTCACTTGAGTTTTTGTTGATATGATGTAAAGATAAAACTCATTGAATCTTAATATGCTATTACTATAAAGGTACAAGGTTATCAAAATAGGTTTTGTTTGTCAGTAATAAATATTTAACATTAAAAGCAAAGATTCAGACAAGTTGATTTTCTTGTATTTTTTTGTGTATATTTATGAAAATATTTTCTTCCCCAGGTGTCCTGCTCCGAGATAGCCATGGTGTCGCCCAGGTGCGCTTTGTCACAGGCAACAAGGTTCTGCGTGTGCTGAAGGCCAAGGGTCTGGCTCCTGATATCCCTGAGGATCTGTATCACCTTATCAAGAAGGCTGTTGCCATCAGGAAGCATCTTGAGAGGACAAGGTAAGAATCAAATGTATGATGTAATGCCTGAAATGCAATCTAATCTTCTTGCAAACAAGCTACACAGTTGAAACCAGACTTCGGCTGTATTTATTATACATTTATTATTTCCATGGATATTCTAGTGCTTTCCTCTGTGGATAGTTCCCTGTGGATCAGAAACAAAAGGTTTTCTCTTCTTAACACTTATCACCATTTCTCAGTTTCATTGTCCACATCTTTATACAAAGCTTCATAGAGCCAGTTAGATTGGTTCGAGAACATGCCTAATGTATCTTTTTCTTTGTCACTTTCAGGAAGGACCGTGACGCCAAGTTCAGGCTTATTCTTGTAGAGTCCCGTATTCACCGTCTTGGCCGTTACTACAAGTCCCGTGCAGTCTTGGCCCCCAACTGGAAATATGAGTCATCTACTGCCTCCGCTCTTGTTGCGTAAATAAAGTTTAGACAAGTGTTTCAAGCTTTTTGTGTAACCTTTTCATTCTTTCAAACAAGAAATACCTTTTGCTAAGGCTTGTACAGTAGTATTGGGTTTTATAAATGTTTTTCCTGTTAAAGGAATATCTGTATTGTGAATGTTATTTAGCAGATACATCCTTTACCGTTAAGTATTTTCCAATCGAACTATACAAGACAAAATGTTAAATAAAGAATATTATGGATTTGCATTATGCTTATACTACCTGGAATCTGCAATGTGAATAGCAGAATAATACAATGGTGCAAAGGTATAAAAACCATGAGAAGACAGCTTTGAAAATCTGATGCAAAGTAGAAGCCTACTTTAATCCTTATTGGGCTGTGACACTGTACATTTAAACCAAAATTTTCAGAATTAGGACGTCACTCAAGTTGGTCTTTCATCTGGTATAAAAAGATTCAGCCAGCTTGAATTGTGCTCCCTTTTGTATAATGAAGAAATGGATTGACCAGTACTTCTAAGTTTTTATATCATGTAGGGTCAATAACCCCTTAACAAGTCTGAAGGACTGTTGGGATATCTTCTTTGGACCTCAGACCTCGGCTCAACCAATTTTGCAAGGTCTTTTTATTCCACTTTGTTCTCTAACCCCTTCTGTCCACTTCCAAAGATATGAAAGGATAAAAGGCTGGGTTTGCCTCTCCTCCAATTCCTTGCTCGTGGGGGTGGGGGCTTAAGACACTGAGACTGAGGCCCACTGTAGGGGATCACCCCTATCTTGGACATCAGCCCTTCCCTCAACTAATTTTGCATTGTCTCGTCTTCTCCACCTTTACTTTTCCTTCTCTTCATCCCCTTCTATCCACTTCCTAAGATGTGAAAGCCACGCTGAAAGGATGAAAGGCTGGCTTTGTCTCAGTCCTGAACGGCTATCGTACTCCGTTTACTATTCCCTCTTTATCCTTTTCACTACCATACTAACCTACAGTGCTCTACAACCTTTGACTTCTAACACATTGTTTCCTAATTGCAAATTCATTTTCATCTTTTTGCCACAATACTTTGTCATAATGCTGTATGACCTTTCCTTACCTTCTACCCAAAATATTCCTACATCTCCCTCAGTATCTCTTCCTCTTACTCCTTTTCTCAGCCAATTTGTTTACCCATTCTAAATCCAGACACTCCAATCTCTACTTCCCCAGTACATATTTCCTCCCTCCTCGCTCTTATTACATCGGACAATCTAAAACGTTCCACTCCATCTCCTACTGCATCCTCTCCAACACCCACCTCTTCCTCTGCCCCTTCTTTTCCCCCCATATAAGATAATCTTCGTTTCTCAGACCTCCCCAATCAACTATCTAATCATGGCCCAAGATAACATGCCTATAACCCATCCATCCTCCAGACTCTCCTCTCCCATTCCCTTGACACTCAAAGTGGCTGCCAACGTCCATCCTCCTCGTTCCTCTCCCTTCCTCCCAACACCTACCATCCCCCTCTTGTTTCATCTGCATCGCCACCTCCCCCGTTCTTTCCCTGTTATCCTTTTCCACTCCCATAGATACACATATATGACTCGTCGCAATACCGTTCACTGGATCCTCCCCGTCCTGACATTTCTCCTAAAACTGCTTTATGATCTAATCGCCCTTAACCTTCCTTTCCCCCTTTTGCTAATCCCTCCCATACCTCCTTTGACAACTTTCTCCTCCTCAGACGCATGCATATCCTCCATTTGCTAATCCTTTCCTTAACCCATTTGTACACGCCCATTCTACCCCTTTTTAACCCTTTCAATACCATGCTATCTTCAACTCCTGTACTCTTACTTGTGACGTATTGTTCCTTGACTTTTTCGCCACCACACCTTCCTTTAGTGATAGATGAACTTTGATGTTTAGCCCATTTAATTTGCTTTGTAACCATTAACCATTTCGGAATAAAGATATGAATCCATCTCGTGTTCCGATTAAATTCACACAGCGCTCGGAACTGCTCTTCCAGCTCGGACAGATGACTTGTTAAAGGTCGATTCACACACAGTAGCTTATCCATGCTGTGTTAGTCCAGTAAATGCGAAATCCGTGACGCTTCAGTAACGTCTTTTCACACATCCGTAGTGACTCCGTGACGAGGTGGAACAGGCTGTGAACATAAGCTGAAGAAAAGAAAATAGGCTCATGAAATCTGGAAGAAATGAGAGAGTAAAGGAGAGTTTGCTTTTCTATACAAGGGAATAATTGATGATGGAACATTTTTCCAGCACTTCAGAATGTCTAAAATACTTTCATCCTATTGGTCAGTAAAACGCAGGCTCACCTGAATAAGCGAGACTCACTGGAAAAAAGGCTATGGGACGATTAGCAGTTTGAGGTTAAATACAAATATTTTGTAGTATGGTTATTCATTGTACTTGTTTATTCTTATCCACACAAAGAGATTTTCCTTAACAACAAACAAATCTTAGGCATTTATTTTGCTAAACAATATATTAAAAAAAAGGTAAATTCATGATTATTTTTTTATAAGCTCACAACACGTAAATATAAAAAATATCGTTGACGACGATATTCAAAATTACGGCACGGAGACGGAACTGACAGTCAAAACACGGTACTGCGCCGGGCATGTGAAAGCGTCGGCCGAATTCAAAGTAACGATTTTTTTTTTTTTTTCACCGACACTGACGGACTGGTCGGACGCGGCACTGACACGCCACTGATATGTGTCAATGTGCCGTAACTCTGACGGAGCCCTCAAACCCAGAAAAGAAACAGTATTATTCTTGTTAACATGAGTTCTTATATTTTTGGACTGCACGCCCTAAAGTTCACTGCGATATACACTTTTAGCAGATTCTCCGACAGAATTAATGAAAAGAGCAATTCCGGACGCAGCCTAGTGATAGTCGGTGAGAAAATCTATAGTCATTCTCATTGCACCGTTGTGGTTGCATATAATGATAAAAATTCACTTGTACCCATGTTATTGTTTACAGATAATTATGTTATGTTACATGAAACTGATATTAAATCAAATATTTAATGAAATTAAACATATTGAATGTCATGTACCAAATTAAAGTTTTGTTTGCGTATTACTTTTCATACTGCTGCTCCTGCATATAACATGTTTCGATCAAGCAATAAGGCGTCAGTCCCCTAGGCAAATATAATTATCAAATCATGTAAGTGTACATGTTTGGGAAGTGAGTGGCGAGGGCACGCAGGAAAACCGCTGGCAAAACTTGTATGTATAAAACGTGTACCCATATAACACTAGCACTTTTTCCGTCATTATTTTTTGCGTTTCCAAATGAACTCCGTATGAAAATCATTTAAACTAACATGGCGCTATCGGAGTTAGGTCCCGGGAATCACACGAAAATTCTGACATATTACGTTATTTTAAAGAAAATTTTGATGTATATTGTATATACGAATGTTCTAAAACATTAGCTTATGTTTGCATTCACTCATCCTAATTTATTAATAGCACAAGATCAACACGGAAATTAGTCAGACGGAAACGGTCGTAACCGTCTTGGTCTGGGAGGCGTTCCGTTTGTAGACGATCCTTGCGGAAAGCCTCAAATTCAAACGGAACCCCAGAAATTGACGGAAAAAGTGCTAGTGTGATAGGGCCTTCATAAGTGGCCAAAGTCAGCCACTTGGAAACCTCTCAACCTGGGTACACTGCTGAAGAAGCGGGGTGTGGTTTCCCTGCTCGCAAAGAATTGCCGACACGAGTGAAAACGGTTTATAAGATTCGAGTCGAGTCCTATAAAAGTAAGGCTGATTTTGATTCCAATTGTGAATAAGAAAAACTAACAATAGACGGAAAAGGAACCACATTGCTTGTGAGACACTGTTGTAAAACTTTAGTACGATATTTGGTTATGCATTGGGTCCACAGGTTCAAAATGTCTTGGTCGCAAATTCTACAGGCGGGTAGGCCTTAGCACTTTCCGCGACAAGTAATACTCAGGCCGGTATTCATAAGAGAAATAACAACCATGCTATATGTCTTGGTTTGAACAAACAAACGTGAAATGTTGCGAAATGGCAGTTTTTTGCGCAGCCACCAAATAAAAGAGGAAGAACTGCACGGTGAAGACAAAAGCGCGAAGCTACAGTTTTAAGTGTGGCACACGCACACACACATACACACACGCACACACACACACACACACACACACACACACACACACACACACACACACACACACACACACACACACACACACACACACACACACACACACACACACACAATATATACTGGTATATATACATACACACACACAGAATATATACTGTATATATATATATATATATATATATATATATATATATATATATATATATATATGTGTGTATGTATGTGTATGTGTATATGTATAATTAAAAAAAGAAAGATGAATTAAGATATATAGAGAAAAAATTAGATAAAGCCTGAAAACGCCTAGATAGCCAGGCAGACAAATAAACAGATAGATAAAGGGAGGGCTTTATATATATATATATATATATATATATATATATATATATATATATATATATATATATATATATATACATATATATATATATACATATAATATATATATACATAAAAAAGTTACTTAGAGACAGAAAGCCCGAGAAAGAGAGAGCGAAAGAAAGGAAAACGATGCAATTAAAACTTTTTTTTTAGACAAAGGAAGTTCTATGCCAACCGTAGACCAAAACATAACAAGTCAACTTTAGCATCGTCAGTTTAAAAAAACAAAATATGATGAGACTCTTAAATAATACAAAATAAGAATAAGAAAATAGATGCATATGCCCAGGGCCTCTTCGCTGTATCGCTTCGCCAGGCCCTGAAGAATCGGTGCAGCGAAAAGACCTTCGGTATATTCGTGTTTTATTGTTCTTCCCTTCGTTGTTGTTTTTTTACAGTTTGTTGAGCATAAATACTGCACTTGATGACACGAATACTTATGAAAATATATGAAAATTGATTTGAATTCTCAGGTTTCATTTCTCATACTGTCAGAGAACTCGCATCTACATTTTTTTTTTCGTTTTTTCGTCTTCATTTATATTAGAAATTATATCCGCATGTTATTCTGATTCTCTAACAAACACAACGAACACAAAACCGTTTTCATACCGCCTTTTGCTGTGAAAAAGAGGGAATGTGAGTGCTCAATATTATAATCAAACAACTTTAGGGAACTTTTATTTTGCATTCCAGAAGAAAATTTATAGGATGTAATGAGGACAGCTTTTTTTCTCTTGCAATTATGACCAATGTCTTTATCGACATTCCTAGAGTTTGTAGAGCAGTAACGTTCACGACATCACTTAGAAGTTAATGTCATCATTCTTCAACAAGCCAAAGACACGGAGGAGGGCGTACGCAAGTGAACGGCAAAATCAATGAGTAGTGAATGGGGTTGGAATACCGTTGGTAGTTACTCTATCGAGACCGTCGCTGCTCACAGGTTGCTCTCTGAGTCCTACTTCAGCGTTCTTCAGTCTTCAGTAATATGTCAACGGCGATTAGGTGGTAGTTTAGTGGTGCTTCATTGACGTTTCAGTAGCTGTTCAGTGGCATAACTACGGCCAAGAGATTATCACTGACAATGGTGGTCGAGCACTCATTCCGCGGGTCCCGGCAGCTTCGAATCTTGTTCGTGGCCATAGCGCTTCTTGGGTTCTTTCCCTACTGGTGCAGGAAGAACATCTGCAATCCGATCTTCAGCATGAAACTCCTTTTGTGGGACATCTTCGTGCAGCTGTTCCTAATTTGTGGCAATTACCTTCAGACGGCGAAAGTGTTTCTTAGCCTCGTCACCCAAGACGTCGGTGGCTGGGCGTTTGGCATCTCGCTCATCTTGGCGGGAACTTGCCAGGTTGTGACGCCCATCTTGGTTATGCTGAGGAGCAAGAGGCTGGTGTCGATGTTGAGAGACCTTCCCGCAGTGCTGGAGGAAGAAAGAGAAAAGGGGCTGAACTGGGAAGCCACCGACATCGCCTTCCTGGTGCTGATGGCCTGCCTCGTGGTCTTCTCCGCCGTCTACTTCTCGTTGGTCGGGACCCTCGTCGTCGCGGAGATCATTTACCTGATCGTTTACTCGGTGTTTGTCTTCCTGTCCATGGGGTGCGTGATTGTGCTCTTCAGGAAGCTGCCGCGTCTGCTGACTCAGCAAGTCCAGCGAAGGGTGGAAGACGCGGTGGTCGCCTGCATCGAAGGCTCGCTCGACGACAGCCGGGCCGAGGGGCGCGAGGAGGACCTGGCTCCTCTTCACACCCTGGAGCAGGAAGTGCGCAAGGTAGTTATCTCTTGCACGAAGACACCCAATCATCGTGAACACACACATGCATGAACACAGCACACAAATGAACAAAAACACACCGCGATCAGCCATAACCTCAAACACAACCTGCCTTCTATTCACACTCACCTACAGTAAGAGGCAGATGAAAGATGAAGAGCATAGTCAGCATAGTCCCTTGTAGGCATTCTCAACTGGTAACACTAGTGTGTGAGGTTGCTATGGTGATGGGATCATCATCTTTACCGTTGTAGTTTTATCATTATTATCACTAGTGAGACCATATCCATGATCATTATATTTATTGTTATTAGTATAATCATTATGATCTTCAAAAAGGCAATAATAAGAATCATAGTAACGATAATGCATACAATCATAACTCATAAAAAATAATAATAATAATAATAATAATAATAATACAAAAAAGGAAAGGACATTTTTTATATAGATATTCTGTTTCTGTTTTATGTTCCTTGTATTTTATTGTATTCTATGTTGCACAGTAATTTGAAATAATTCTTATGTCAACTTTCACAAGAAATAACAAACATTTTACGAAACTGTTATGGTCCATCGACATAATGGCTGGGAAGTCTTATCTTGAATTTCATGATAACAGTTTACCACGTGACAGCCAGTGACAACTATTAGAATAGAAAGAATATATTAAATGCAGTTGTGAAAAGAAATAGCGCCAGTCATCTGGAAACGGACTTACAGAGACAACGGGACTTCATTTTTAAGTTCGTTCCACGCATGCGCATTTATTATCATTATTATTATATCATCATTATCATATCGCCATCATTATCATTACTATCATCATTATCATTATCGCCATTATCACCATATAATTATCATCTATATTACTATTATTATCCCATGCGTTATCTACATCATTGTTATTATCATTGTTGTTTTGTTAAGATTTTCTTTAATTTATTGTAAGAAATACATATAATTATTTTCTTAGATATTCTTATTATTATTGTAATTACACAATTAATAACATATACTGTAATGGCACTATTATCATCACCATCGTTGTAATTATCACCATTAATATTGTTAATACGCCATTATAATTATCGTCATTATCATTGTTACTATTACTGTTATCGTGATTATCATCTTTTTGTTATAATTATTATTAACGTTACCATTATTATTATGATGACGATCGATGATGCTGATAAATCTTTATTGCTATCTATTTCATCCTTTCATTATCAGCATTTCTCTCGTGATTCTGTGCAGACCAAAAGTGATCGTTCCTTCTCTCTTGACCATTGCCAAAATATTCTGCTGTCGTAAATGTTTTTTTTTTTTTTTTTTTTTTTTAGATAATTGGACACACTTGACAGCACTGTTCTGGATCTGTGAACATTGCGAGTTTGGTGTATACAGTGTTAAGACGGCTGTGGCACGCCGGTTGATAATATAACGATGTTAACCTTTAAGAAATACGGTAATTTGTCATGAGAACAATTGTTGGCAAAGGTTATGATGTAATTTGTACGAGTGTTGCTTGGAATTGGGTGCTTAGTGGTTGCAAGACCTACTGATCTTTCCATAAACGTTTTTTTTTTCTTTTCATCTATAGTTTACTGCATACTGAAAAGCAGAAGTCTACATACACTCGCAGCTTGGCCCGTATTTTCAGGCGTCGCCCAAAGATGGCGCGGTAATCATCATATCCAAAGTAAAGAGACAAGGAGGGAGAGGGGGGGAGGGGAGGGGAGCAGGAAGAGGAGGGGAGCAGGATGGGTTGGGGGCGAACCTAGTGGCAATGGTTGCATGGCCAATGTTTGCCATTTTAGTGGCAAACATTGTTATCAATTTCAGTATTGTTATCATTTCTATTATGTTATTATACAAAGAAAGAGGTAATGGGTTATGAGTTGGTCTCTGTCTCTGTCTCTCTCCACACGCGCGCGCGCGGTGTGTGTGTGTTCCTTCTTCCAGAGATGGAAATAAAAAGAGGGGGAAGAGGTACACACACACACACAAATATGAATATATATGTATATGTGTGTGTGTGTAAGAGATAGAGAATCAAACAAAGAATACGTACCGGAATACCCCATAGCCAATTACTTTTCTTTTTCCTGCAAATGGCTTTTGATTATATCAACTATTATAACATCGGATGGTGACATTAATATGTCAGCTAGTTATCATCTGCTCATTGCCACCTACACCGTCTGACTGCCTCCACCCCCTTCCCTTCTTCATCCCACTCTCTCGTTTCTCTTTAATTTACGACGAATACTGGTCATTTGGACCTGTTGAAACAACACAAAACTTCTGTGTATGGGTGTGCATCCATCCTCAGCCCAATATCCAAATTATACGAAACAGAATCTCACGAAGTCATCTTTCGCGAAGATACAGACCATTGTTGTTGTTTCCCTCCAGCTGAGTAACGTTCGAGGCAAAGTGGTGCGCAGTTTTTTCCTTTCTGTGACTGCGCTGATCACCGTGTGCATCGGTCTGGCCATCGCTATGTCCTACGCATCCTTCCGAGGTTTCCTGGTGAACGGAGGAACTGTTCTGTTGTTCTTCGTAGGCCTCTCGCTGATATACTTCTTCTACAACGTCGGGCAGTCGTGCAATGATCAGGTGAGTCGTGCACTCGTGTTATGATTCCCTGACGTAGATCATTTGTTTTGATGCGATTTGTGAGATGCAGTGTCAGGGAGACTGTTCTCTGGCAATAATTGTCTTTAGCAGAAATAGATGCATCGCAGTCTCTGTTATAATCGTTTTTAAAGACCAATTTATTATGCTGGAGCCAGAAATAGCATCATGTTGTATTGTCTGATTATTATAGCACGTATCCCATGCTTGTTGTATTTGGCTTCGATGTTTCGAGATAGAACAAACCTATGAACCGTATTTATGTTGACGAATGTAGAAAAGGTAAGAATGAGAATGAATATCGTCACAGAGATTATTTGACCGGTTTTGAATATATCTTTGTCAGAAATAGATATATTCGAAACCAGTCAAATACATCTCTTGTATTGTGAAGATATTCATTCTCATTCTTACTTTTTCTACATTTTACTGTATGGCCATTTCTTGTGTGTGTGATTGAAAGGAGCTACATTACATGCGTTGAAAAGAAACAGTAAATATACCAGAACAATCTAGAGAGAATATACATCAAATACAGCATATAATTCAATTAGTTGATCTCCCTAAAAATGGCGTAAAACAAAATCTGGTCTATATGAGATTAAACATTTTAAAGATATTCCTGCCTTCAAGACATTCAACTATACTCTGGCCCCTATCAGAAGGAAAACTGGCAACTCAAACTAGATTATCACAATTCGCCAGACTGTTGAAAAGCATGCATGAGTTTTGTAAAAGAAAAGCGGCAAAAATCCATGGGAATATTGCATGAGTTTTGTAAAAGAAAAAAAAAAAAAATACAAGGCTAAGAGCGAAT
Source organism: Penaeus vannamei (assembly GCF_003789085.1). Taxonomy (NCBI): domain Eukaryota; kingdom Metazoa; phylum Arthropoda; class Malacostraca; order Decapoda; family Penaeidae; genus Penaeus; species Penaeus vannamei. Next base: position 190,938 of record NW_020869504.1, on the reverse strand, counting down.
CAGAGTACATTAGACTCTGTTTATCTCCTGTGACTAACTTAGATGCACTATAGTCTTGGTTTGTCAATTATTATTACTATTGTTTATTTATTATCATTTATTCATGGGGGGTGGGTGTCCGTTTCTTTTTTTTTCGAAAACGGCAGTTTGGCTATAGTTAAGCGATATTTTGAAACACTTTATAAAGTATTTATACAGTTTTTTAATTACATGAAGTGCTGCCATATTTATAGTTTTCCATAGTCATTACGAGAACAATGTATATACTCCGTGTCCTTCACATGAAAATGTACATTGCTATATTAAAACTATGTGTATAAACAGTGCACCGTCAAATTAGTAAAATAAACATATGCAATATACATACGCAGCCACTCATCCATTCACACACACACACGCACACGATGCACTGAACCCCTTTTATATGGACACGAACCGTTGGCCTTGTTTACCTGTCGCGTGAGGGTGTCTGTCTGTGTGCGTGTACGGCAAATAGCGATAAAATGTTCAATGTGCTGCCTTGTGTACCCAACATCGGAGGGCCAAAGGGGGCAAAATTACTTTCTACGATGACGCCTTTTCTGACATCTGTGTTTTGAGCGAGAGTGCTCGCATAAAGTGAAGTTCAAACTTGCCATTAAGAGCATAACACTCGATTAATATTTGTTTACACAAAATGAATGTAAGATATGGAGTCGTAGAGTAAGCGCGATTTTTTTCTTTTTTGTTTATATGTGTGTGTGTTTGCGTTTTTTTTTTGTTTTGTTTTGTTTTTACGTACAGAGTTAGATGTTAGTGAATTGTTTAGGATGAATAATAACAATAGTCTACTTCATTTAAGCAACAACATGAAATTGCTGACAAACATAACACAGGACTATTTAGTATCAAATAAAGCGGGTCAGCTACATAGCCGTAGAAAAAAAGGGGGGGCAATCGCCACACCCCACTCAGAATTGGAGGGGTGCAGGACCCAACTTCCGCTCCCCACTCCTCAACGTGCGAGGACATTCCCTGTAAGCATACACACAGAGCAATTTCTTAATTGCCCAGTTATTGAGAACACTGACCCCCTGCAACTGAGAGGGCTACGGCGGAGTCTGGTGTTCAAAATGAAATAAACTTTACGTCAAATATTATCTAAATAAAAATGATTGAGATTTTAGTGCAGAAATTGTTTATCTCTTTAAAACTGCTAAAATCCAGGTGATTTCGGGTGCTTCGCCCCCTGTTCCCACCGGGCGCTGCCCCTGGACATCATCAGGGGCCTGCAGCCCCAGGATTTTTTGGGGGAGAACCTACTTTGAAAGGTCAATAGCATTGCCAGTAGTGTTCTTTCCATCAGACTGTATGCCTCTAGTGTGAGAATGCTAAGAACTGCAACTGTAATACACAATCGGGTGTCTCTTTATTGAAGTCCAGCGAACTTTGAACACTTATTTTAGGCATCTGTAGTGTAAAATACAATTCAGTTTTGCGTCAAATACACAGTGTATTGGTCATTTGCATTATTTACGTTGTGTGATAGATGTAGCTTTTGGCATTGAATTTCGACATGTGTACAGCAAAACTTGTTATACATATTGCTTCCTTTATTCACACGTACTAATCAAGTACCAGTTTAAAGTTGATTTAGTACATGGCTACCAACATCCATTTCCATTGTAACCTAATTATTTTCTGGGATGTATGTAAAAAATAGCACTACATAATGTATTTTACATGCAGGTGAACGACGCCGTAGAGACCCTACAGAACTTAAGCTGCAACTTTGCCAGTGCTGACGCGAAGGCTCAGGTAAGCATTCAAAAGCCGTAAAGACGGTTATGTGCGCTTAATACTTTAGGGCAGAATACATATAATTTAGCAAAGGTTACGATTTATCCCTAAGTGTTACCAGCTGGGATAGAATGTGAGTTTTCATTACCGTTATACCTCACTGAGCCCACACCGGGACTTACTGAGAAAAGGATGAGGATAACCTACGTTACCACATCCTTTTTGAGATGTAATCTTTTGTCAAAATAAACTCGTCAAAGTCAAAGTCACAATGGTGCTGTATAGTGGTAGCGTTCTTGTCTGACAGTCTTGCTGACCTGCGTTCGATTCCCGCGCACTGCCAGTGGATGGTAACCCCGGCCATTCCTCGCTCACAGGGAGTAGTTTAGAAGCACAATAAACAGACAAGCCACAATTTGACTGATGTCACAGGAGCCTATCACAACATACCCTAAATTTACATTATTATTATTATTATTATTTATTATAATTATTATTATTATTTTTAGGTGTATCACGTCATCACCTGCCTTCAACCGCTTAGAAAATTCGACATGTGCGGATGGTACACGCTGGACTACCCATCGCTAGTAACGGTTC
>NW_020869504.1:166059-178559 GCF_003789085.1 Penaeus vannamei | reverse complement strand
GAATTTAACTCTCAAGATTACTCATAATACTTATATTTTTCTTACTGTTATAATGATCACTACAGCCACAACTATGCATGCATGCTTGCATGTATATACACATAAACACATATACATACATTCATACAAACTACACAAACATATTGACATACACACTTGCTCTGTCATATACAAATTCATTCACTGTAGTTGTAGCTGTAGGTATAACAGGAGTATTTGCATGATAAAAAATAAAAAATTCAAAAAATATCAAAGAATGAGTGAGCCTTTATAAATCATTCAACAATATGCATGATTTTCCCCCCAAAAAAATCTACCAATCCATTACGACAATCACTTTAGGAAATATTTAGAGTACATACGGCAAAATAAATAAACCTCACTATATACTGTATATGCACAAAGTGTCCATTTGTATCTGTGTGTACATGTGTATGTCTTTGCTTGTGTTCTTGTTTTTTTAGTAGAAACCTACGTACATTTATACATATACATATAGATATATATTTATTCATTTATAAAAAACATGTAATCACCTCATATGTGCAGCCTTAGAATGTATGTTCCCTCCCCTACATTCCTTCTAAATAATATTGCAGCAGTGTCCACCCTAAGAAAAATAGACAATTTTGATATACATTACCCCAACTTGAGACATATCACTAATTCACCAACACACCAACCCTCTCATATATTAATACATATGTACGTGAAAAACAATATCAGGAAACTAGAGGGCCATTCTGAATTGAATATTCAATAGCAAAATCCAAAATTATGAAACAAAGAAGAAAATCCATCCACACCAATCCTCTCCCTTAATGTACAGTCTTGTCCCATGTCTCATGTGTGCAGACTGATGACAAAAAGAAAGAAAGAAAGAAAAAGAAAGAAAAGAAAAGAAAAAAAAAAAAGAAAAAACATATTTCTATGAAAAGTGCTGCAGACCCTAAGTGTTCTGGGTGAACCTCTCTAGACGCCGCCTCCGGATTTCCTGTGGGCTGTCAGGGTGCAATTCATCTGGGGTTGAGGTGTCTGCAGAGGCTGAAGTTGTGGTGGTACTGGACAAGGAAGACGGACTGGCAGCTACAGAGGTTGATGATGTCACTTCACTTCTGTGAGTTGAGGGAATGAGTTAATACCCGAATTAAATTGTATTTTGCCAATTTTCAAGTTACAAGTATGTACATTGCTTAAATACTATTTTCTTTATGGGAGTGATGGATATCAAAAACCAGTCTAAAATGCCAGAAGTGGCAAGCAATTTGATATAAAGAAAACCTACTATAAACAAAACACTGTAAATGTGCATAAGTTGCCTCCTGCTTTTTCTATACACCAACCATGTAAATTTTGTTTTGGACACACACAGACACACATATGCGCGCACACTCGCACGCACGCATGCACTTCATTTTACAATGTTAATATAATACAGAAATGAAAAAATCAACTCAGACAAACATACCTTTTGAAAAAATGATAAAAAATAAAACATATACCTGGCTGCTTCATCATTAGAGGTTACTGAAGTTGCCTCCTTTAAGGAATCTGGGTCTCTTGAGTTTGCTCTGTCTGCTGCTGCACCCACCATAGGCTCTGCTGCCTGTGACGAACTAGGCTCCGGTGCTGATGCAGACTCTGTTGCTCCTGCCTGTTGCGGTGTAGCATTCCTTGGTATGGACTGACTGTTCATGTCTAGCGATGCAACAACTGATGCATACTGGTTCATCTGTAAAAGATTTTTCCCCTTAAGTTCCAAGGTACAATGTGCAGATGCTGCTAGTTCATAAGAAAGGAATTTTGGGATAATAATATGGGGGAAAAAAAAAAAAAAAGATGCCTTTAATCTATATATAAACATATATATTAATCTCTATATAAACATATATATCAATCTCTATATAAACATATATATCAATTTTTTCCTTAATTACATGGTGAAGGCAAACACACTTGGGGCGGTATTCACGAAAGGTCTGACTTTTAGCAATTTTTTCTATGATTTGCCATACCTCAAATTTAATGCAGCTAATTATAATAAACACATTCATATCATTATATACCGTTTTTTGATAATTCATTGTAATAAGACTAGGTAAGACTAGGCTTATATATATAATAATCTATAATATAAAAATGTGGGTTACTAAATTGATATTTATTTGTGAAATGCAGGAGATGGCTCAATTAACGTTTGATAAATTATCAATGGAGTTGAATTCTTGCTATTTTTGGAAACGCTTTGGAAAATGGAATACTCTTCAACTGAGGAAAATTTGCTTACAAACAAATAAAAGACAGTCCTTGTGTGTAAGTACAAAATTGAAGACAGTACTTACCTTTGTGAATAGAAAATATTAATAAAATATAGTTGACTATACTGATGTGACAATATATCAATAAATCTAACTTCTATAATGACAATAATATTGCACATTTTATATATCAAATTATCATTTGAGCTACCACAAGTTTGTTGTCACTGCATCAGCTGTAAACCTGCACGGTGCCATTTGTATTTTCAATGAAAAATATGCTTGAATAACGTAGAAAACAGATGAAATAATAGTTGACAATTAACCAGAATGAGCCCCAAAAGTCTAATTGACATTACTGATGTGTGATCATCTGTCTTTGACTCGGCAGAATTGTCTATGACTCCCCACGAAAATGTCTTTGATTGGCAGTTTTTGTCTATGACTCACCTAAAGTTTTAGGACAGGTGTGGAGGTGTCCCATGCATGTTGGGACTGTCTTTAAAACTACAATGAAAATTTACACACATTTGAAGATAGTCCTGTATCAAATATGATTGGAAAAACTTGAAAGCTCCTTTTGATTTATTACCAAATGTTAATTTAGTTCATTCCTACATTTTTCTATTCACAAACATGTGTGTACAGCTACACAGAAAAGCACTGGCAGGATGGGTGTTGAAATATTCAATAACAAACGGAACCTTATGTTAAGGAAGGGGTTGGTATTTTGGGTTTCGAATTTGTCTTGTTCTGTTACATGTCTTGAATAGCTGTTCCAGAATTCATATGAGATGATGGATTATGCATTGCAATATTCAGGTAAACCACACATACCCAAAAGTGGTTGGAATATCAGGGATACCAACAGTTTTATATTGTAGACAACTTTTTTCAAAAAGTATCATATCATAGCTTGTGTCAGAATGCTTAGCCTGATTTTCTAATGATATTTTTCTGTGTAGTTATACATGTGTATGTGTGTGACTTGTTCATTACCTGAACAACAGCTGCATCAAGAAGAGTCTGGATGTTCCTCAAGACCTTGATCCTGGCCTCGACATGTTGCCTTTCGTTGCCTTCCAGCTGGCGGACCTCATCCTCTGTCATGGCGGCAAAATTTAATGGAGGAGGTGGTGGAGGAATGTCTGGAAATTCAGAGTATGATTATCATTACTGTGAGATATCTAGAAGCAACAAATCTCAATGCAGAATGTAGTTTAAGTTTTATGCTCCTTACCAACCAGAAATAGAATTTAAAATGTTTCATGGTAATACAAATCTTATTTTACTGTATATCCTACTACTGAACACACAATTTGCAAAGTACCACTTGATAAAATACTAACCCATTGCAATATGGATACTTCTTTGCCAGCATGTGGCCCAAAATATCTGCATTAGGCTTATGTGGGTGGACACACTGCTGGGTGTGTGGCTTGTAGGCAAGGTGCAAATGAACACTCGTGTGTGGTGACAAGACTCCATGCCTCCTCTTTGAATTGTCATTTTATCTTTTTTGACTTCCTAGACACCAAATGAGTCTAATCATCTTCCAAGAGCTTTGTGCACTTGCACTGACTTTTCCCTATCACCCCGACCTTTAGCCAAAACGCTCATGATGTAAGTTCGCCTCACCCAGCCCACAGATAAATTTTTCCATGACATGATGTTCATGTCACCCGCCCCTCAAACCAATTTTTTTTTATGTGATGGTTCCATAATCTGGATTATAGGGTTTAATACACATCTAATGATATTAGGAGTAAAATGATAATCTTTAAAACAGTTTTGCTTCCATCTTTCCAGATCAACTAACATTACAGACAGAGCATATCACACTGAAAAACCTCTTACTTGACCATCAGATAAGATAAAGCTAAATGACTGAAAACCTTTAATAAGCTTTCAAGGAATATCAACCTCTAACATCATGAGTGAACTGTAAGCTATCATACAAAAAAAAAAGGACTCACTGAAGGGCAGGAGAGGGAAGAGTGGAGGCAGCATGTTGAATGGAGCAGTGGGGATGGCTCCTCCAGCCTGGCCTGTGCTGCTTGCTGCAATACAATACTCTTATCAGTGGACACTTATCATATTGAATGATAACTAAATGTACAAAGAGGATCATGCAGCCATACATAAAATCCAATAGGCCTACGCATTTATGCATACTCTCAACACATGCAAACATATGTGCCCGCCACCCACCCACCTGCCTGCTATCTAACTGCTTTCTTAAATAATAAGTTTATGTATAAATACAGTAAAATAACAAAAGTGTACAGTTTACTTAAACATTTATATTACAGCTATGTCATAGTCTTCACAGAAGGGAGCTTGGTGGTTCTTTGGCATCCTACCATGACCATAATTCTTTGGACTGTAAATCTGACTCCATCTATCTCGAATGTTTTGTCCTTTATAACAGCTATCTTTTCTTGTGTAAAATGGAGACCAATGGCCCCACATATCTCAACACACAGTCTTTCAGTCCCTTATAATAGTGAAATACACTCTTCACAGTTCCTGCTGCATCCATAACTATTTCCAGTACAATGTCCAAAATTTCAAGGCAGAAGTGCTTGGTAGACCACACACTATTTCATGGTGTTCTGTACACTATGGTAGCAACCATAATAAATGCAGGTTATGCCATAAATGTTACATATATGCATTCTTGTAAACTGGAATTACATTAATTAAAATAATTTCTACCTTGAGAAACACAATCTCTACAAAATTTCTTATATAATCCACCAAAGAGCACAGTTCTAGTAAGATTAAAACATTTACCTGAGGATGATGTGCTCGTAGAGGTTGTAGTGGTAGAGGAACTTGTTCCTGCTTCTGTTGTGGATGCAGAAGCTGAGGCAGCAGCTGCTTGCTGTTGCTGAGCCTGATGCATAGGCATAGGAGGAAATGGGAAGGGGGGCAGACCTACAGGAGGAGGGCCAACTGGCATAGGCATTCCCGCAAAGAGGCCAGCAAATGGATTGGCTGTTCGAAAGGGGGACATAGATTTATAATTTGGTCTTCCTACCTGTAGCCTTCATTTCAAATGCAAATTCATTTGTAATGCTTTGGATCTATAATAATAAATCTTAAACTCAAAAAGCTGTGTAAATGACACGTTCAACAGAACTGTTTAGGCAAGGAATAAAATAGAAACAAATTAAATTTAAAATATCAAAATTAGACAGACTCATTTTGAATTGCTAAAAAAAAAATCGAAACTGCTTTTAACAATCAAAGTCACATTTCTGTTGGAAAAGAAGAGGAAAAGAAAGATCCGCTTACGCATCTGCTGCTGAGCTTGACGCTGTTGCTGCTGTGGCTGAGGTGTCTGTGGCTGAGCAGGTGGGGTGGGGGGTTGCTGGGCATTCCGGGCAGCTGCTGCAGCACCAGCTGCACCACCTTGAGCAGGAGGGGGCTGTCTCAGGATGTCCATGCGGCAAGTAGGGCAGGTCTGCTGACGCTGGAACCATGAGCGGAGGCAAGAGGCATGGAATATGTGGCCACAGGGAAGTTTCTTGGCTCCTGAAACAACAATGGAAGAGGATTATTGGAGAATACTGGATAAGATGTGAGAAAATAATAGCAAACAGGGTGGAATTTTTCACTGAAGTAACATGTGAAAATGAGCACTTAAGACACCTGAATGTGTTAGCAGTCTAGAGCATCATAATCACTTGATAATAATACATAATACAATCTCTAAAGATGTATTTCATAATGAAGGAAGCAGAGGTTTTGAAAATTATCTAAAATAACATGCAGTATTTCATACTAGCAACCATTGCCCCTGGCAGAAAATGGGGTTCACTTGGCCTCAATTTCAAGAAGTATGCTTGGACAGCTGGACTTGCCTCGGGAATTTTTCAGATGTGGCTAGTATGTAGCACTCCCCGCACCACACAAAGACAGTGATTTTTAAAAAATTATATCACTTGTATGCAAAACATGATTTTAATGTTTTTGCATATTCATACATGCATAATATGCGTTTTAGTCTTAAGACTGAACCTGCTGTAGCCTTATGTACATAAGAGTCCATTTCATGTTTCTTTATGTATAAAATATAGAATGTAGTTTTATTGAGGTACGAAAAGAAAGAAACAAAGAAAGGAAGAAAAATTAGTAGAGTGCGTTATACTTCAAAAGTAGTAGTGAGTAGTTGACATAACAAGACTGATCTTGTAAACAAAAGTGAAGATTACCAAGAAGTTCACATCACACTTTGCAAGCGAATGATTTATGTGCTAAATTCACTCTTGATAAAAAACAATAGTTAATTACACATCTCTTTCTCCCTCAGGCAAAGGTTAGGGAATGAGGGTTCCTTATATAGAACATCATAAAATGTAGTGCACACGTCAGTACACCTGGACGGGATTGACCCGTTGACCGAGCTGTGCCCAAGTTGGCCGTGATGAGAATAACATGTAACCAGAAGCCATGATGTGAACCCCGCATCATCTGTAGACTAAGAACTAATAGGAAAAAGACAAAAAATACACGAGAAAAAGTGCTTGCTAACTTGTAGAGATACAAGATTTCTATTTCAGCTTCTTTTAGAACTATGGAAAATACAAGAGTAGGACTAAGAGCAAGAATTTTTGGGGAAAAGAAGGAAGGAAGGACAGGAAGCAAAAATGCTCAATTACCTGTTAGCATTTCCTCCCTACAGATGATGCAAACGTTATCCACAGCTCTTAGTTCCTCTGGAGTGGCATCAGGGTATAGTGTATTCATGTTGCGAATGGCACGGCGGGAAAGAATCACGTCGTTCAGGGCTCGTTTGAATGACCTGTCAAAAGAAGGTCATCATGGATTTTACAGCATATCTTTAAAACATATTAACCCACATAATATAGCTTACTACTGTGATGCCTGGCACACATCCCACCACTCACATCTGCTCTTTGGTCAAAAGATAATTATGCTACACAGATATTACCACATTTTGATAAAAAACAGAGGGCAAAGGAGCTTCTTGTGTGTATAACTATAGTACAAACAAATTAAAAATATAAAAAACAAACTAAACTTCTCAATACAACTGATGCTTTGCACACATGGAAAACACACTTAATAATTCTCTATACTGTTCATAAAATATCACTACCATTAATAATGCAAACACAGATACAATGAATGCCTTTCCAGTCTTCATTGTAAGTCGTATTACAGTGGAATTTGCACAAAATGAAGTCAAAAACAGTTAAACCAACATGACCTATTCAGGAAAATGAGTCTTCTACTGAACCAATATCACTAGAAACTTTCATATTCAAACCTTGAACTTTGACACTGATTCATGGATAATTCAATTTTAAAGGCATTGCAAACCCTTTTTTTCTACAAAGTTTCAGTAACTTACCTCATGGTCAGGTACATGGGTCTTATGATGAACAGTGGGAAAGTATGTATTCTTATCATGATGATCATGAACACAGCATACAAAACAACCTTGACAAATCCTGCAAAAGAGGTTACTCTCTGAATACTTCACACTTATAAATCAAGCTTTAACTACACTTAATATAATAATAATTCACAATAGATATATACATATATTCAAAACTACCTATAAAGCATACACAGAAATAGAACAACTCACCCATACAAAGTTCTGTATACAACAGATACATAGCCTTATTCTCCCACGGGTTCTCTGACTGCAAATCTACTGTGTGACACACATATTTAACTCCAATGTTTAGAGCCACGGTAAGGAGAATTGCATACTCAAAGCCAAACACCAGCTGAACAGATGCCCCTCGTGTTATGGTTGAGTGATATGCGTGGTTTACCAGCACTAGATCTAGGAGGCTCAGGAGGAGTAGCAAACCTGGAAAAGAAATATATTATCAATTCTAATTATATGTACTAATCTACTAATGTTTGTTTCATTACTTTCATCTATATTTCAAAAAATAGTATAATATTATTCTCTCAAATGCATGTTAATCAGAGACCATTTCCCTTTATTACTTGAAAAATCATAATCGGTTATCGAAGCAAAAATTATTCATAATTAACCCCTACGATCTGGATGATGTTACGGTCCATCATGGAAAAATCTGGGTAGAGGACTGGGTGACGTGAAAATGCTGTCATCGGATAAAATGGCCACTGGCTGGGTGATGCCAACTTCCTGTCATGAGCGAAGGCCAGGGTGACAGAAAAGACTCCCCACAAGTGCACAAACCTCTTGGAGTATGATTTGATTCACTTGGCACTTAGAAGGGAGCTTTAGCATTATTTCCATCCATAAACGAATGTGGAATGTAATGTGCGTGACTGGAAGATCACTGGCTCCAGGAAAGATGCCAGTTCCAAACTGCACACACTATTCCTGGCTACTGTGACCGGCAGCGCAGATTGTATTATGGAAAATTGAAAATTACAAAAAAATGAGATGTATGATACAAATAACCAAATGTTCCAGACTTTTTTCTCTTGCTCTGAGTAATTTACTACAGAGAGAGATGATATGGAGTCTGTGCAAGGAAAATAAGCTATTACCATTTGGATAAAGTAAATAAAAAGACAAATATGGACATTGGAAAAGGGCAAAAAGCCTAAAAAAGTTTACGCAAAATAATTTTGTAAATGGGAGGCACGGACTCTTGTCACCGTTCATGGGTGTTCACATGTGCCCGGGATGTTGGCTACTTATGTAACCCACTGCCCGTATTTTCAACACCATGATTTCCTTGACACAACCAGATCCAACGGGTTAAAGGCCAAACCATAAAAACTAAATTTCAAAACCAAAGCCCAAACAACTTACATGTGACCCGAACATGGAAGAGCAGGGTGATGACTGGTGAGCGTTCCATGAAGTCTACCCTGTAGTCCGCCAGCCAGTGGAATGTCTTAAGGAACAGCAGCACTGTAAACAGTGCTACAAACTTGGGGGAGAAGTCGTCGCGAAAAACAGTAAAGGCGAGGCAGGTCTCCGTGACAGCATAAAAGGATCGCTCAATAAGGTGCTGTGGTGGATCGGAAAACATTAACAATGAGAAATCCATATGGCATGAGGTAATAACCAAAGCTTTACATAAATTAAAACCATCTAACTTCAATGCTCTTAAAACATAATCATACCAGAAGACATCCCTAATGAACTTCACTTCTGACAAAAACTTTGATTATAAAACAAATGCCTCCTTTACCTCAAACTCAGCTGCACGGAGTGCACCAAAGAATACTTTCTTCAGTAGTTTTCCTAGCAGTATAACCATTGTGAAGGCTAAGAGGTATATTGCCTGAAATTTAAGATAAACAGATGATGAAAATTAGATATAAATATATGGACTGAATAACAATAAAAGAGATTAATTACATCAATATACTGCACATTAGAATGATGAAAAATAGACATAAATATATGGAATGAATAACAATGAAATAGATAAATTACATCTATATATTGCAAAGTACACGTGCTGAAATCGTGGGATTGAGCAATGTCATTTTAAACACGGTGACAAAATATGACAAATATAACAACAGTAATAATAACAATTATGATTTATTCCCATACATGCATAAAATCTGAGTCAGAAGACTTCAATATCCTGCCCTGTGTTGCAAGTATCCTATGTGATAGTCTATTACTGACTTCAACTTCTAAAACTGGCAGTGAACCTAGAAATTGCCTTAAAAAAAACTTCCTGTTTTGGTTTGCATGAATTCACACTCCCATTTTCTTTAACTGAAATAACCATTGCACCGCATTTGATAATCTTGTGTAACCCCCTGCAAAGATGCAGATCTATATTACACATATGTCATTTTAGGATAAAATTGAATATGATATGCTTGTAGAGGACAATAATTGCAGTCATCAGTACAAAATAATCTGCAGACATGAGTGGTAATGCCACAAATCAAGGAAAAAGATGGCAGAAAGCACCACTCTCAGTCAAAGTACACTCGGTGCTCCTGAGTTTTAGCTCTTATCTTGCTGTGTATACCAAGGTGAAGACAATGTTTCCTGTGAGGTGTTGAGGGGCAGAGCCCCCCATCAACCCATCAACCCTACCTGAAGGGCAGGCCCAATCATGGCAATTTAGATTGAGGAATAAACTTTTTGATGTGAAGATGCGAGTGCATCCATACTGTAAAGGATTATCACATATGGCAATAAAAAGAAGACTAGACTATGATATTGCCTCGAGTACAGTATCTAACCTAATCGCAATCCTGAAGTGGCAAGCAGCTAGCTAATGGTGCCTTGAAGCTAAACCCCAATTCACATGCACCTTTCACTGGTTTGCCTCCCACAAATACCCAACAAAGTTTATCTAACCAGCTACCAGATATAGGTGAACAGACAATAATGCTTATGTGCATTTAGGCATCATATATATAAGGCGAGTGATTGAATAAAGAAAATAAAAATAATTTCTCAGTTGATATTTCATGTATACAATAACACTCGGCATGAAATGGATAAGAATGCAGTCGAAGGAATCTACAGTTCATATTTCAATAACTTTGCGATATAGTCATCAGGTCATTGCCAAAGAGGAAAAAGGATTGACACATTATCTACATCATGTATGTATGTCTTATTTGCAAAAGATATTGCTAATGATTGCTGTGTATATATATATATATATTGTCTGTACAGTACACATCTGATTCATTATCATCATTGTCATCTTATATCTAATGCCTGCAAAGAAATTAATACCTGTGTACATCTGTATTTCTAATAAAGATTTAAGCTCATTACATATGACCATAATTTAGACAACAATTTCTAAATGACTTGAGTGAATAAATATAGGAAAAAAAAGTGTTAAAATACAAAAACAACTCTGCTGTGCTTCGCTGCAGTGTGTACCTCCTTTTAGCACAAGAGTGTCAATTATGTGACATCTTCAAAGGCTGAGGTAACAAGTATGTCAGCTGCATCGGTAACCTAAACAAACCAAACGTAACCATAACAAAAAATGATATTGTGCTCCAACTCTAAATGCTTTATGGCTGCTTCAGGCTCAAGAAAATCCAGAAATTCATCACCAATTTTTAATAACGCTGTTTCTGCACAATTTCAGGATTCTAACTGATCCGGATGCTTCTGCTTCCGTGTTACAACCAATCACAGCGAGCCTGATGTTGCCCATGCTCAGACTAAACTGCCAGGGAGCATCACAGCAAAATAAGTGTTTTTTGAACAGAGACGGTTCATGGCTATACAAACCCTTCGTATTGTAATTACTCAAATTACACGACAAGCTATGGAGCGTTACTTATTTACTATGATTTCCAAATGTAATAATGATATTATACGAAACTTCAATCACCTCCGCCCCATCGCAAGTAGATTGATGAATAAATAAACTGACACATACATAAATTATCTGACAAAAGCCAAAACACAAGCCATTACCACAAGCCCGTCTTTTCGCTAAAATTACAACAATCATCCACTAAAAAATATAATGGGAAATGATGACGAAAAAAAGAAGAGAAGAGAGGATAAGAACAACACAAACATTTACTTACTGCCATACTGGGGTTGGATTTTGTGATATAAACAACCGAAGGATAAAACTGTTTCTTCTGATAGTATGCATTTCCTATTACAGCAGCAGTGAGGGCAAAGGACGCCATCGTCAGCGCTCCTACGGGCATAGGAGCCGGCATCTTGGATAAATTGATCCAATTTACCCAACAAAACCGTAGAAACTGGCGTCTGTGCGGGTGAAAATATTGTTGTTTTTCCTGTCGCCTTCACTGTATACTCGACCTCTCAGCTGACATTCGGGGGGTGCATCTTTCGGGTTCGTCGTGTTATTTCGCTTTCTTTGTGCAAGAATTATATATCCGTCTTGATTCTATTTCGGGACTTCTTGTATCTATAGATATATTTCCGATTGAGGGAGTGTACATGTGGGGTTCGATTTCAGTACGAATTTCTTTGGAATGTATATACCCTTTATTTCCACGTTAGGCAAAATGGCTCTTTCTGATTGGCTGCGATTCAGGCGCGAAGTTCGAAAGGATGTTTGTATATCGGCTGGTGGAAGGCTGTTGAACCCTTTCATTCCACATTGCCATATCATAAAGATAATAGTTATCATAACCCTTTGATATACGTCTTTATGGTCATTTTAATAAGAAATAGCGCTGCCGTTCCTCTCATTTTCATTAATTTGATTTGTCGTTATAGTTGTGATTATTGTCATTTATGACTACCTTTATCGTCATTATCATGAT
>NW_020869504.1:156059-158559 GCF_003789085.1 Penaeus vannamei | reverse complement strand
ACAAAGGGGTGAGTTCGCCGTGTCAGTTCTTCCGGCCGTGACAAAGGGGTGAGTTCGCCGTGTCATTCTTCCGGCCGTGACAAGGGGTGAGTTCGCCGTGTCATTTCTTCCGGCCGTGACAAAGGGGTGAGTTCGCCGTGTCAGTTCTTCCGGCCGTGACAAAGGGGTGAGTTCGCCGTGTCAGTTCTTCCGGCCGTGACAAAGGGGTGAGTCGCCGTGTCAGTTCTTCCGACCGTGACAAAGGGGTGAGTTCGCCGTGTCATTTCTTCCGGCCGTGACAAAGGGGTGAGTTCGCCGTGTCATTTCTTCCGGCCGTGACAAAGGGGTGAGTTTCAAACAAAGGGGTGAGTTCGCCGTGTCAGTTCTCCGGCCGTGACAAAGGGGTGAGTTCGCCGGTCAGTTCTTCCGGCCGTGACAAAGGGCTGAGTTCGCCGTGTCATTCTTCCGGCCGTGACAAAGGGGTGAGTTCGCCGTGTCATTTCTTCCGGCCGTGACAAAGGGGTGAGTTCGCCGTGTCAGTTCTTCCGGCCGTGACAAGGGGAGTTCGCCGTGTCAGTAAAGGGTGAGTTCGCCGTGTCAGTTCTTCCGGCCGTGACAAAGGGGTGAGTTTCGCCGTGTCATTTTTCCGGCCGTGACAAGGGGTGAGTTCGCGTGTCAGTTCTTCCGGCCGTGACAAAGGGGCGAGTTCGCCGTGTCAGTTCTTCCGGCCGTGAAAGAGGGTGAGTTCGCCGTGTCAGTTCTTCCGGCCGTGACAAAGGGGCGAGTTCGCCGTGTCAGTTCTTCCGGCCGTGACAGAGGGGTGAGTTCGCCGGCATTGCTCGAAGGGGAGAAAGTACTTGGGCATAAAAGGCTCAGACGTGGTAGGTGCGATGTCAAGAAGGAAGGCAATAACTAGGAAATAGGTGCAAGGGGAACGCATCCGGTTGGCCATATTGTTGCCGGTACAACTGCACGGCGCTGTGTTATATTCCTGTGGTAGGAATAAATATCTTTTTTTTGTTTTGTTTTATCCTACGTCTCCTGTTCTGCTTTATGTGGATGAGGAAGTGGTATTGGTTTTATCTTGGAGAGAATTATGTAAGGTGTTTTGGTTCTGAAATTAGGCTTAGGATTTTTTTTTTTATAGTTGGGCGTCGAATAGATTCTTAAGAGAAAAGGTTTGCAAGGTTGATTTTGTAGATACAGACACACAGATATACGAACACACACATCCATAAACATATCCACACACATACATATATACACAACACATATACATGCACATCCACACATACATACAAACACACACACACACACGCACACACACACACACACACACAACACACACACACACACACACACACACCACACACACACACACACACACACACACACACACACATACACACACAAACACACACACACACACACAACACACGCACACACACACAACAACAACACACACACAACACACACACACACACGCTACGAATATATATGCATTGCCACGTGCACTCTCTCACCCATCGGCGCCAAGTGCCAACTCAACGGCGCAACGGATCAGCCACGCTATTGGGCATTGGAATTAACCGGAATAATCAGAATAATAATCAGCTTTTGACTCCGTATAAGATGACCTAATTCAAGCCTGGTCCAAAACTATAGGGAGCGTAAAGGCAAAGAGGTTTAAAAAAGGAAAAGAAATCTTGGGATAATTTTTTTCTAAATAGAGGAATTTCATGGTGGGAGTTAAAACCAGTCAAAATCTTCATATACTTTTTTTTTGTACCACTGTAATTCCATTTATACTCAGAAATCAAGGTAAGACAACAGAGTTAATTCAGCTACATAAAATCAGATGGATTTATGGAGGGAATTCTCTCTCTCTCTCTCTCTCTCTCTCTCTCTCTCTCTCTCTCTCTCTCTCTCTCTCTCTCTCTCTCTCTCTCTCTCTCTCTCTCTCTCTCTCTTCGAAAAAGAAACGTAGGTTAGCAAGTGATCCGTGAAGAAAATTCCTCGTTCTATAGATAACACGGAATAAACAAGAAAGGAGGAAGAGGAGGAGGAGGAGGAGAAGGACTGAGGAAGGGAAAGAGAAATTCTTCAGAAGGAAACTACAAGCAGTTGTGAATGTGTAAAGCCTTTTGAGGAAGCACATTGTCGGCGCCAGCTACGAGACCCGTACTAGATATTTAGATTTCTTCTCTGAATCAGAGTATCCGTTAATTTGAAGTTGGATGAGTGATTTTACTAGAGTACAAGACGAAGTAAAAGAAGAAATAAAAAGAAAGAAAGAAAGGAACAAACAAACAAAAAAAACAACAAATCTCAAACAAAAATAGCATTCGATAAATTACGAATTTCAAAACTCAGACAATACGAGAATATACGAAGCGAACAAAACGTGCCAACACCACGGCTCAGACCCCACCAAACGCCCACCAACCCAACCAAACCCCGCCCATCCACGCTCACCACACGCCCAAACTCCACGCTCACCCACCCTTCCCACGCTCACAAA
>NW_020869504.1:146059-148559 GCF_003789085.1 Penaeus vannamei | reverse complement strand
ATACCAGGCATAGCTTGACACTTGACTCAGTATGTAGGATGGACAGTGTCATAGAGAAAGATGCATAAAATAAATACATCTGATGCTTAATCAAACGTCATGAAAGATATACAGCAAATCAATTTAACAGAAATTGGTACAAGGACACAGAAAAAAATAATTCTTAATTTGTCCATTATATTAAAAAAGTAAGCGCCATGCAGATGCAACAGTAGAACTATACCAAACAAACAAACAAAATAGTTACAGCGGTACAAAACAACAACAACAGCAACAACAACACCGACAGCAACATCATCAACAACAACCAACAACAACATCAACAACATAAAACATCATCATCAAACAACAACAACAACCAACAAAACAACAACAACAACAACACAACAAATCATCAACAACAAACAACACAACAACAACAACATCATCAACAACAACAACAAACAACATCATCATCATCACAACAACCTCAACAACAACACAACAACACAGTTTCAAGTACAAGCACAAGTACACATGCCACAGAACCAAGTACGTTCAGATGGCCCGTGACACGTCAGAGATAACACTAATCTGCAGTCTGCTCCCCTGACTCGTATCACTTGAACTCGCCTCGATCCGTATGGCCTGGAAATACACTTTTGAAAATGTTTATTAGGAAATGTGGAGAGAGAAGATGGAAGAAAAGGTGTGTGTGTTTGTTTGTATGAGAGAGAGAGGGAGGGAGGGAGGGAGGGAGGGAGGGAGGGAGGGAGGGAGGAGGAGGAGAGAGGAGAGAGAGAGGGAGAGAGAGAGAGAGAGAGAGAGAGAGAGAGAGAGAGAGAGAGAGAGAGAGAGAGAGAGAGAGAGAGAGAGAGAGAGCGAGAGAGAGAGAGAGAGAAGAGAGAGAGAGAGAGAGAGAGAGAGAGGAGAGAGAGAGAGAGAGAGAGAGAGAGAGAGAGAGAGAGAGAGAGAGAGAGAGGAGAGAGAGAGAGACTGACGGAAAAAAAGGGGAAATAAAAAACTCACACAGACTTGCGTGTACGAAAGTAATTAACATAAAAATATATAATTAATAAAAATCATATTCTATCACTTACCGTAATACACAAAGTGTTACAGTGTTAGAAATGCACTCAATTACTCAACTACACTGCATCACTCCCAACGCACACACACACACAACACACACACACACACACACGCACGAACACACACACACACATCTGTCACAACACACACACACACACACACACACACACCCCACACAACACAGCACAACACACACAACATAAACACACACACCTACCACACCGCACACAACACACACAACAATGTGCACACACACACACACACACAACACAGACACTCAAACACCCACACCCCACCACACGCACACACACACACACACACACCACACACACACCACACACACACAACACACGCACACACACCACACACACACACACACACCACACGCAACGTACATAAACACACCCACGACACACAGCGCACAACACACACACACACTCAAAACACCCACAACCCACCCGTCACACGCACACACACGGAAATACGAACATAAACACATAAACAAACAGACATGCACAAAAATACACACACACGTATCAGCACAAACTCACAAACGAACAGACATGCACGTACACACACACACACACACATACACAACACATACACACCACACAAACACACACAAACACCTCTCAAAACACAAACATAAAACGGTACAAAAAAAAAACATCTTTTATATATATCAAAAACCCACTACTCCAACATATATCAACACACACTAATAGGGAAATCTAATCGCCTTAAAGCCAAATATACTTAAAATCCACACCCTGTTAGTTTCTTTTTATAAAAAGGTTGAAAAAGAGGTAAAAAGAGTAAAAAAAAAAAAGAAAAAAAAAGTGTTCAGTTGGCTGCGAAAGGATGCTGAGTCACGCCTTTCGTAGTACACGTCGCTTGTTAGTTTGAGTCATCTCGCTCTCTCCCTCTTCCTCCTTCGCTATTATTTCTCTCTTCCTTCTCGTCTCCCTCTCCTCCTTCTCTCTCCTCTTTCTCCTCTCCTCCTCTTCGCAATATTCTCTCTTCCTCCTTCTCTCTTTATTTCTCTCTTCCTCACTGTTCAGCTAATTTATTATGTTCTCGCTTCCTCTTCGCTATATTTCTCATTTTCCTCCTTCTCCGGCTCTCTCCTCTTCCCTCCTTGCGCTCTTATTTCTATAATTCCTCCTTCTCTCTCTCAGTTGTCTCTTTATTTTTTCTCCTCTTACATTTCTCCTGCTCCTTCTCTCTCTCAGTGCTCTCTTCCTTCTTCTCTCTCAAGTGCCTTTTTCTTCTCTTTCTTACTTCCCTTCTCCTTCCTTTCCCGCTCTCCAATTCTCTTTAATTTTTCCTCTCCTTACTTCTCTCTCTCAATTCTCTCTTACTTCTCTCCTTACTTTCGCTTTTTCTCCTGTCTCATCTCCTACTTCTCTTTTTCTTTTCCCTTCTCTCC
>NW_020869504.1:136059-141059 GCF_003789085.1 Penaeus vannamei | reverse complement strand
GGCACAAAATACTGGGCACAGAATTCCTACCACTGGCACAAAATTCCTACCACTGGGCACATTCCTACCACTTCCTACCACTGGGCACAGAATTCCTACTACACTGGGCACAGAATTCCTACCACTGGGCACAGAATTCCTACCACTGGGCACAGAATTCCTACCACTGGGGGCACAGAATTCCTACCTTCCTACCACTGGGCAAGGGCACATTCCTACCACTGGGCACAGAATTCCTACCACTGGGCACAGAATTCTTACCACTGGGCACAAAACCCCCTACATTACGTACAAATTACCTACCACTGGGCATAAAATTCCAACCAACAAGAAACAAGAAACAGGACTATTTTCCCAGACAGTGACAGATCAGACAGACAAATCTCTCAGAATTGTCAAGACTTTTCCTGATGCAGCTGAGTCACCTTTACTAAGGCTCATCGGTCAGCACTGATCGGTGAGAATCGATGATAATGAGTAATTTTTTTTCTCGCTTTAATTTTCTTTCTCTCTCTCTCTCTCTCTCTCTTCCTTCTCTCCCCCTTCCTCTCTCTCTCTCTCTCCCTCCCCCCCTCTCTCTCTCTTCTTCTCTCCCGCCTTCCATTCTCTCTCTCTCTCTCCCTCCCCCCCTCTCTCTCCCCCTCCCTCTCTCTCTTTCTCTCCCTCTCCCAAATTAAAATGATATAAATAACTCTTTCTCCAAACTAGATATTCTACGCGGTAAATTAACCACACAACGACTTAGCTCCTTACTCTTTCACTCTTATTTTCACGGTAATTAAGCCCTTCTTCAAAAGATTAACTAGATATTAGCTGATTAATTGCGGTCGGCGAGAAAACTAAGAAAAATGAGAAGAAAGAATCTCTTACTTCTCTCTCCCTTTCTCCCGCCCTCCTCTTTCTCTTCTCTTTCTTCTCTCTCTCTCTCTCTCTTTCTTTCTCTCCATCTTTCCCTCTCCCTCTCTCTCTGTCTCTTTCTCTCTCTCTCTCTCTCTCTCTCTCTTTCTCTCTCTCTCTCTCTCTCTCTTCTCTTTCTCTCTCTCTCTCCCTCCACTTTTCCTCTCTCCTTCTCTCTTCTCCTCCTCTCTTTCTCTCTTTCTCCTTCCTCTCTCACGCGCCTATCATTTCAGTCCTTCCCCTCTTCATTAACTTTTTAGTCTTCACTTTTTCACCCTGTCACCCTCCTTACCTCAGCGTCATTCCATTACTCACCCTAAACTCACGTGTTTATTTCCGTCACTAGGGTGCGTAGGGTTGAGAGTGTTGCCAGTAGCTAGGTCATGCATTAAGGCGAGCGGTTTCCAGCCTTTTTTTCATTCCCCTAATATGTAATAATTTCCATGGCTCCGTTTAGCGTGTTATTTTTTTTTAGATTTAGTTATTACTTGTTATGAATAGTGTGATGGTGTCAGTAGCTATAGGACGAGAACACTTTGTATAAAGATTCGAATTTATTGATATGTGGGAGAGGATTGTATGTAGGTCTGTAGTGAGATAAATTCAGTTTATTTCAACGTATATTTTTTTCATATTGCTTCAGGGTCCCCTAAAAGTACCCGTGGCCCCCCAGAAAGTACCCCGTGGCCCTCCTAGGTTGGGACCTTTGGCATAGATGGTAATCAGGATGAAAAAGGGAAAAAAAGGAAATGTTTACGTAATGTTTTTTTTTCGTGTCTGTATGCATGTGTGCACGAGCACTCTTGGTTGTATGTGTATGTGTGGGCTTTGGACTTTGTTTGTGAATGTTGTGTTTGTGTTTTGAAGTACAGTGTACAAGTAAAATTCGGGAAGGAACTTATGCGTATATTTGGCAATTTTAAACGTATCAAATGGTTTGGAAAATACTACTCGCGTCCACTGTATTTATATGTGTATACCTACAGAACGCGTATGTTTACAGAATAATCTCCCGTACACTGTAACAGTAATTACAAAAAAATCGCTGAAGCAGTTCATTCTCCTCACTCTTTATTGTATATAAGTGGTCGTTGTCGCCACACATAGTTGACTTGTAATCCAGTTAAAGGTTGAATGCATTTTACTGTCTCACAACCTTCAGTTAACTTTTCAGACACACACATACACACACACACACACACACACACACACACACACACGTTACATAAAGACCTCTCCCAGATAAATTAAGTTGCCACTCATCACCGTGGCCAAGTGGGTTAGGACGGAACTCGCGATCCCGGGTTCGAATCTGCAACAGGGAGCACAAAATGCACCGTCTCTCTCTCTCTCTCTCGCTCGCTCGCCCGGAGCTGAAAGACAAGAAAAGTGGAAGATAGCAAGTCGCCTCAGGTCGCTGCTATGTATTTATGAGTTTGTGTGTCTGTCTTTCTTGGCCGAAACATGTGCAACTGATGGGTAAAAAAAAGGGGGGGGGGCAGGGAGAGAGGAGGAAAAGGGGGCAAGGAAAGGAGGGAAGAAAGGACAGAGGGAGGGAGGAAGGGACAGAGGGGGAAATCCACGTGTAGGTCGTCAAAACAAGTCCTCATTCTGTAACATTTTCGCTTATGCTAAACGTCGTTTATTCTGGGGAGAAATAGCGGCGAGGATTATAGTCTGAAATAGCAGTTGAATAAAGAAAATAACTTTTAATTAAATGGATCGTCTGCTACCTTTACCGATATAAGATTGCGAAAACGAAAGGACTATTACTGATATTGTGTTTGTCTCTAGTTGTGATCTAAATCAGTAGTTCCCAACCTTTTATATATCTTTTCAAATACATTTATCACCAATTATGAATACTGCAATGGTGCCAACAACTACAGGACCAGAAAATAGATGGAAGGATGCCAATTTATTGATATGTGAGAGAAAATTGTCTGGAGGTACTGAAGGTGAGACAAAATCCAGTCGTCTCGAATGTAGTTTATATATTGGTCTGAGACAAGAACTGATGCAGAAATGTTCGGAGAGTAACAGAGAATTTATAGAATACGATAAAAGAAATGAAGCTACAATATTTGCTAAATGATCAACAAATTGTGATGGATTCAATAAATTTAATTACAGCAGCTAGTTACAAAAGAAAATGTTCATAATTACAAATAACATTAATAACAATAAAAAAATGTTTTGTATAGAGTTTTAAACTATGTAGAGTCAATGTCTTTATGTATGTATTATGAAATTGATTTTAGATTTATTTTTTATCAGATAGTGTCTGGGTAAGTCCTAATGGACTGGTTACACGCAATTTAATGTATCAAATTGCATTGGTATGTATTTGATTATAAAAAAATATATATCGTGACACTTTACTAAATAAACAATTGAACTGAATTGAATTGATTTAAATTTTCCTACTGCTCCATGGCCCCCAGAATGTGTCCCTTGGCCCCTAGAACCCTGCATTAGACCTTTTAAATATTTCATAACTCCTCTTTTGCCCTTTCTTGCTTTCTTCCTTCTCTCGTTATTTGTTCTAGTTTATGTCTGTCTGTCTGGCTCTGTCTGTCTCTCTCTATCTCTGTCTCTGTCTGTCTCTGTCTGTCTGTCTGTCTGTCTGTCTCTCTTTCTCTCTCACTTCCTTACTTTCCCTCTTTCTATCTTCTCTCATTAATCTTCCTCCGTTTTTTTTCTCCGTCTCTTCTTCCTTTCACTGATATCTTGCTTTTTTCCACTTTCTGAAAGAGTAAGGAATGAGAGAGGGAGGGAGGGAGGAGAGGAAAAGAGGGCGAGAAGGGGGAAGAGAGAGGGAGGGTGAAGGATGACGGCGAAGTATGAAGCAGAGATGGAAAGGGAGAGAGGGATAGGAAAGAGGGTGAATAGGATGGATAGGAAGGCAAGAATAAGAGAAATGAAGGAGGCAAGATAGAGGAGGACAAAAGGGAGAGAAGGGGAGTCGTCAGAAGTATATATATATATATATATATATATATATATATATATATATATATATATATATAGAGAGAGAGAGAGAGAGAGAGAGAGAGAGAGAGAGAGGGAGACAGAGTGAGAGAGAGAGACAGAGAGAGAGAGAGAGAGAGAGAGAGAGAGAGAGAGAGAGAGAGAGACAGACAGAGAGAGAGAGAGAGACAGAGAGAGAGAGAGACAGAGAGAGAGAGAAACAGAGAAACAGAAACAGACAGACAGACAGACAGAGAAAAGGTTAATAAAGCGGTCACATGCATATTACTCAAACCCAAGCCTGACAGTACCAAGTTAGGCGAAAATGACTCTTACATACCCTCCTTGACTATTTACTGCCCCCTCCCCCCCTCGCCCCCTCCTCTGCACGCCAAGCAAGATAAGTCGTGCACTTAAAAATCCCTCAAACAGCTGATTCCATAGAACAAACACGACTAACCTAACTTAAAAACAGTCCATTAAACAAAACAACAACATTTAAATGTTTCTTTCTGATAGCTAAAATAAAGATAATAATAATGATAATGATATTAATAATGGTAATGATAATAACAACAATGATAATGATAATAATAATAATAATAATAGAGATAATGATAATGATATTTATGATAACTAGAAGCACTCAGAGAGCGCATACCTCCGCCAAGGCATTAGAATAATAATAGTAATTCAAACGCCAAAAAGTTGTCCCCATATCGCAATACATCAGTTACCCCTATTGTCACTGCAATAGGGGCAATCATTAAAAAAACAAAAACAAAAAAAAACAAGTCCTGGTAGGCTAAAACACACCTCTGGTAAAAAAAAAAAAAAAAAATCATAACAATCTGTTCATAAATGTTTGAATTATCCTGCTAACCAACCAACCAACAAAGTAACTAACCAACGCTACCAAAAAAACACAACATCCTTGGCGGAAGTAATAAGAATCAGCCGAAGAAAACGGATCCAACCGCCCGCCCTTTTCCCCGGCGTCGACCCGCGAGTGAGTGAGTTTGGCAGAGTAAGCGATCTGTTGCATTTCCTTGTGGGGTCGAGATTGTGAAGAATATTTTTAGGACAGAGATGTGTGACTTTTAGTTGTATGTATAACATTTACAAAGAAAATC
>NW_020869504.1:113559-126059 GCF_003789085.1 Penaeus vannamei | reverse complement strand
ATGGTTTTGAATTGTAACGGTTTTCAGCGAATTTAACGGTCGTTGATGGGAGGAGGAGAATGCAAGGAAGACTGGATAGTGTTATAAAAAAATGAGAATCACATTCTTTTTTAATGTATATGGTGTATTTATTTGTGTTTGGAAAAGAAAGAAATATTTTTTTTCATACATGTACGTTTTTTATTTTATTTTCGTATTTGTTTCTGAAACTATGTACCTTCTTTAAATAACTTGAAAACAGAAATAAACGTGAAAATCATATCAATAATGAAAAGCTGGTTCCACGCTGGGCAATTTACATATCCTACGTGAAAGATAAATTACTAGACAATGGAAACAAAAAACATTAGAAAGTAAAGAAGAAAGAAAGAAAGAAAAAAAAACAGGCCTGTGACTTTGTAATCATTCCTATACTTGAAATCCATCTCAAAGAAATAATATAACGTGATATATATATATTTTTTATCTTATACCAAAGAGTCCAATACAATTATCCCCGAAAACGAATAAGAAAATAAATATATACACAAGACAACTGCAACGCCATTTTCAATATCTTGAACTCGTATCATTTAATAATTTAATGTCCGATCTGCGCAATTCCGCCGTACATGCTTTTGACAACGAATAATAACCCCAGCGACCTCGTGCTCGTTATAAAATGTCGTTTTTGGCACTGTTTGGTATTTCGGAGTGCCATGGGAGTGCCATCGGAATACCATCACATGTATGAACGTCTGGGTGAATGCATGTGTATATGTGTGTACGTGTTATCAGAAGAAGGGATGGGACAGCGCACACAGAGGGTTGTACATGGTTTGTGTCATGTATTAGAGGGAATGGTGTGTGTGTGTGTGTGTGTGTGTGTGTGTGTGTGTGTGTGTGTGTGTGTGTGTGTGTGTGTGTGTGTGTGTGTGCGTGTGTGTGTGTGTGTGTGTGGTGAATGCTGAGTGGGTAGATGTGAGTGTGTGCATTTATTCATCTGTGTGTCTGTAAAAAACATACCCATTTGAAATAAATACCTACATAACCAAAAATGGATGACGTATAACCTCTAAGCGACACGAGAAGAAAGAGACAAAAGAATTCTGGAAAGCGCAAGGGCACAAAATTAACGAATCACATACCACGATGATGAGAGAGCGGGTATACAGCTTGGACCAGCCCATCTATCTAATCTCTCAGTGTTTCATCCTCATTAAAAAAAAAAAAAAAATCTTTTTCTTTCTTATCCTATCTCTCATGGTTTTGGTGTTTAGAGGAAGATTTTTTTTAATGTTTGGACAAAAGTTGCTCCGGGTGGGTGTGGTGGGGTCTAGGGGAAGAAAGGGGGTGGGTGAGAGGGATAGAGAGAGAGAGGGAGGAAGGGGAAGGGTGAGAGGGATAGAGAGAAAGAGGGGAAGGAAGGGGGAAGGGGTGAGAGGATAGAGAGAGAAGGGGAAGGAAGGGATAGAGAAAAGGGGAGGAGGGCAGAGGGGACAGAGAAGAGGGGGATGAAGGGAAGAAATAGAGGGGGAAAGGGGGATAGAGAAAAGAATCGGAGGAAGGGACAGAGAAAGAGGGGAGAGGAAGGAGAAAGAGGGGGAGAAAGGGATAGAAAAGAGGGGTAGGAAGGGATAGAGAGAAAAGGACAGAGAAAGAGGGGGAGGGAAGGACAGAGAAAGAGTGGGAAGAAGGGAGAGAAAAAGAGAGGTTAAGGGATAGAAAATGAGGGGAGAAGGGATAGAGAAAGGGGTAGGGGGGAAAGAGGGGAAGAAAAAGGGTGAGAAAGGGATAGAGAAAGATGGGGAAAAAGGCATTACCCTGAGGGGGGGGGTGGAGGGGGCACTAGGAGACCTCCCCCAAGCCACCAAGGGCGGTGTCACGTGTCATGCAGCCATAAGAGAGCCACGACAAAAATACATGACTGACTGCAGGCGACGGCTTTGTCACAGGAGTCAGACATGAATTACAGGACATTGTTCTTAGGGCATTATGGACATTATAGAACGAGATCTTTTGCTCATAAGATCTTTGCTCATTGATATATATATATATATATATATATATATATATATATATATATATATATATAGAGAGAGAGAGAGAGAGAGAGAGAGAGAGAGAGAGATACAAGAAACTTTTAATACGTCATAAAGATCTTTGGATAATTAGCTAAAGATAATTATCAAAATCAAGACTTTCCTTTTACGAAAGACTCCAAACAAATCATCAATCTGCAATTAAATACAAGCCAAAGATCTCCACATCATTCTAACAACATCAACAAAAGATAAGGAAGTGTCTTCTAAGTTTTCTCTAATACACAACCCCCATTTAGCTAACATCATAAAAAATAAGGAAATGCAATCCAAAGTTTTCTCTAATACACAATCCCATTTAGCTAACAACATCAACAAAAAATATGTAAATATCCTCCAAAGTTTTCTCTAATACACAACCCCCATTTAGCTAACAACATCAAAAAAGTTAAGGAAATGTAATGCAAAGTTTTCTCTAATACATAACCCCATTTAGCTAACATCAACGTCAACAAAATATAGGGAAATGCAATCTGAAGTTTTCTTTAATACACAACCCCAACTTATTTAAGTAGGACAGCAACAACAAAAGATAAAGAAATATCCTCTAAGTTTTCTCTAATACACAACCCCCATTTAGCTAACAACAACAAAAGATAAGGAAATGCAATCCTAAGTTTTCACTAATGCACAACCCCTTTTAGCTAACACAAAAAAGTTAAGGAAATGCAATCCAAAGCTTCCTCTAATACACAACCTCCATTTAGCTAACAACAACAAAAGATAAGAGAATGTCCTCCTAAGTTTTCTCCAATACGCAACCCCCATTTTTTGCTAACAACATCAACAAAAGTTAAGGAAATGCAATCCTAAATTTAGCGAACAACAACAAAAGATAAGGGAATATCCTCCCAAGTTTTCCCCAATACACAACCCTCATTTAACTAACTAACATCAACAAAAAATAAGTAAATATCCTCCCAAGTTTTCTCCAATACACAACCCCCATTTAGCTAACAACATCAACAAAAAATAAGTAAATATCCTCCCAAGTTTTCTCCAATACACAACCCCCATTTAGCTAACACAGAAAACGGCCCGTCTCCCTGAGCGCAGCCCCTCCACCACCAACTGGCCGACCGACCGGCAAGACGCCAAGGTAAACTGTGCCACAAGCGAGGGTCTTCTTGCCTTTGGCCGGTGTCGAGCCCTCGTTTCGGCTCTCGCGGGGATGGTCCTTTACCTCGGCCGACGGGGAGAAATGCAGGGAGTGTCTTCATTTGGGGTTTTGTCTTCGTTTGAGGGCTCGGGTGTCTGGAGGCGTTGGTATTTCGTGTGTGTGTGTGTGTGTGGTGTGTGTGTGTGTGTGTGTGTGTGTGTGTGTGTGTGTGTGTGTGTGTGTGTGTGTGTGTGTGTGTGTGTGCATACATATATGTATATATATGTATGTATAGACAGATACATAGATGAATAGATAAATTCATAGATAGAGAGGGAAATAGATAAAGTAGGAAGGAAATAGATAGATCGAAAGAGAGGAGGGAAGGTGATAGATAGATAGATAGATAGATAGATAGGTATCGGGTTAAGAAACGTTCGAATAATTTTTGTTTACGGTAATACTGTTATCGCAATGACAAATAACCGTGTCCTGTATGAATAAAACAATTTATCCAGAAGATAAAATATTTACTTTAAGGAAGCAATCAAAAGAAAGAAATCAGCCAAACTGAACAAAGCTGTGAATATCCTTTTCAATATTCACAGAAAACGAAAATTCAAAATGTAAAAAAATTAAGTCTAGGAAGCTATAGATATTAAACTTCAAGCATACAAATGATACACATATAATAGAAATCTAAAAAAAAAAGACTTAAGTAGCCATAAATATCAAACTTCAAGCATACAAATGATACACATTTAATAAAAATCCATAAAAAACGATAATAATCGCCAGAGACTAAGACAAAACACATATTTAAAAAAATGTAAACAAAAGAGTCGTTGGGCCTTGTGTACACACGTGGTCTTGAGTTACAGCTGACACATTCTTGTTCTGTCGCCCCGAAGTACTGGCGAAATAACAAGAATGTGAGCCCTGAACATGCTTCGAATTCTTGTAGTAGAGAAACTACTATACTATTTCATTCAGGTTTTGTGACGTCATTTTAAAGCCACGTGTTGTTGTACTGGCGTGTTTTTTTTTGTTGTTGTTGTTTTTTTCATTCTGTGACGTTGTGAGAGGTATTTTGTTTACAGTGTCTCTTTAGTACGCTACGTGTGTATGTATGTGCGTTGTATGTGTGTTTGAAGATATTTCATTTTTGTTGTGTGATTGGTACATTTTACGTCCATCTATCTACTCTTTATCTATCTGTCTACAGCAATCCATCTATCTTCCTGTCTACAGCATTCCATCTGTAGTGGTAGAGGGAAAAGAGAGAGAGAGAGAGAGAGAGAGAGAGAGAGAGAGAGAGAGAGAGAGAGAGAGAGAGAGAGAGAGAGAGAGAGAGAGAGAGAGAGAGAGAGAGAGAGAGAAGAGAGAGAAGAGAAGAGAGAGAGAGAGAGAGAGAGAGAGAGAGAGAGAGAGAGAGAGGAGAGAGAGAGAGAGAAAGAGAAAGAGAAGAGAGAGAGAGAGAGAGAGAGAGAGAGAGAGAGAGAGAGAGAGAGAGAGAGAGAGAGAGAGAGAGAGAGAAAGAGAGAGAGAGAGCGAGCAAGAGATCCATACCATACGCGGCAAATCACGCCGACAGATAGATTAGTATCACTTTCGCTACTTTGATGAGCTATCCCATCAGACATCGATTTTTTTTCTATTTTTTCACCATTTCTGAAAATCGGCCAAGAAAATGCACAGGAAGACGGTGTCAGACGGTCTGAGGGAATGTGTTAATCGGCGTTGCTGACTTTTTACAATATCAAAATCATCAGCGCTCTGGCTCTATCTATCTACCTACCTGTCTGTCTACATATTGTATATATATTCATATTTATTTATATATAAATGTATATATATGTACATATATATGTGTGTGTGCGTGTGTATAAATGTATGTGTTTATTTATGTCTGTATGTATGTATGTTTGTATGTATGTATGCATGTATGTATGTAACTACAAAGTTTAGAAGAAAATGTCTTCCAGTATCAAACATTTCTGTACTCAAAGGCATCCGCTTTGCATAATCAGGCCAGCAATTGAAAACTTGCAGCGACACGCGGCCGTAAAGTACGTGGCAGGAAGTGGTTTTTCATTCTCGTGTTGCGTGCGGTTGCAGAGGGGGAGAGGGAGGAGGGGGAGAAGGAAGAGGAAGGGAAAGGAACCCACCGGAATGATATGGGGGGGGCAGGGAAGGGGTTAGGGGGGGAGAGATAGCTGCGTGGGGGGGCAGGGAGGGGGTTAGGCGAGGAGGATGGCTGCGTGGGGGGGGCGGGAGGGGGCGATAAGAGAACAAAATCTCGGGGGGCAAACAACCCCTTTTGATTATGATGGAGTCGAGAGAAGCGCAGCCGTGAGGAGTATCTGCCTTGCTTATTTTAGCAGGTTAAGATGATCGGCTCGTCAGCGCCGGCGGCAGAGGTCCATTTAGCCCGCGCGCGCCCGTCCGCGCCCTAGATTCTTGGCCACGTCCTCTGCCGATCCGCCTAAAAAGGCATCGCCCTACGTCACGAGGGGGAAAAGATACCCTGCAAGAAATGCCCCTCTAACCTGCCCCGCGATTGGCCGGCGCTCGAGTCGACGTCACGGGCCGGGCCAACCAGCCAATCAAAACAGAGCTTGCAAACGGCGCCTGAATCCCGTCCTGCTGCCGGTTTTCCTAGGTTAGCGCCTACATAAAGGCCTTGGGGGCTGGACGCGAACAGAACAGCTTTCGATCGTAAGTGTTGGGCACGTGTTGTGTTGCTGGACAGTGTGAGAGAGTTATCATCTGGTTTCTTTTCACATCTTTCTGTTTTATCTCATTTGCTGTTAGTTCTTTATCGGAGGGTTGGGTTAAAGACGTGGAACCTTTGTGCTGTGGATCGTCGTCTTCGACACCTTGGAATGACTTGTGTGTGAGAAAACGGAAGGCGGAACCCGGCATGGCCCTTGGTGGGGGAAGCTCTGACAACCGCTGTCATTTCCCTTGTCTCCTTTGTCACGTCGCTTGACAGGCGCCCCTCGGCTCGCAGGACCTGTGTCAAGGATTGCCGCTGGATCGAACAGTCTCACTCTCCATATATTAAAAAAACATCTGTATTCACTCACATTTTCATTTGTTTATTTAGAATTAACTGACCTTTATTCAAATAGAAAAACGAAAGAAAATACCCATTGCAAAATAGGCAAGTCCCCCTCAGACGCCATGCTAAGGGTGACGCCCTCCCAGAACACATCCCTTGCAAGTCATTCTTGTCTGTCTTGAAGATGTTTATTATTTAGAGCCAATTTTTAAAATCAATTCCAGTGGATTTAAAAAAGATGCGTGGAATTTCTTATTCATACTTTTACCACTGACATTTCGATATGTCTGTATCCCCTTCCTTCAAACTGAGTATAATATATATATTTTTGTCTCTATCTTTGTCTATATCTTAATCGATTTCGAGTGTTCCAACATAATAATCTTGTCCATTTTCCCCCAAAGTGGGTTTTTCCAAAGCTAAATTGCATATTTTCAATAACATTTTGTGTATGTAAATTATAGGGTAACCCCCCCCCCAAAGCAAATTTGTTTTATTGTCAGTAACACTTTTTCCGCAAAAGGAAAATAAATCGCCATTTTCATCAATACTAATATTTTTGTCTCGGCCGTTATATTGATATTTTTTCGGTGTTATTACTGTCATTGTTATTTCGCGTGTTACTATCTAGTCATTAATACGTCATACTATACTAGCATAGACATATATGTACATATGTACATACATATATACATACATATATATTATATGTATATACATATATACATATATTACGTACATATAATATTATATAATAATTATTATATACATATACATATATATTATATATATATATTATATATAATAGTATATACATATACATATATATATATATATATAACATATATATGTATATATATATATATATATATATTATATATATATTATATCATTATATATATATTATATATATATATAATATATATATATATGTATTTATGTATGTATGCATGTATGTATATATTTATTTTATTGATCTATCTATCTATATATACATATTTGTTTATGATATGCGGAGATTTAAACGCAACGGTAAACGCGCTTTTAGTCTTTCCGACATACACAGACACAAACATATCTAGTACTAAGTCAGAAAAATATATCTTAAATGTAGATTACTAATTTACTAATTTACCATTTTCAGTGTCTGTTATTCTAATTTATGCAGTGTCTGCTTCTATAAGAATTCAGTTTTTAAGTGTATTATTATTGTGATTTACACGCGAAAGGGAGTAAAATAGCTTTCTTTTTTATTCTAGTCTTTTCTTTCCGTTAAGAAGTATCATCTGCGAATAACTAGTTTGATATAGATGTTCTGATTTCGAAAGAAAACAAAATCGCTTCGATAGAACATATACTTCCCAGAAAACGTGCATTCGATCCTCTCATTACATAAAAATGGGCCTCGATTCGACCATCTATAGTTCACGGAGCTTATACTCTCGCCTCCACCAATCAGCAAGCAGGAACCGCAAAGCCTCTTTCCATCCTCCCTCTCGCCACCTACGCCCACCACCACCCCTACCATGGCACCTGCCGGAATATATTTATAACTTGGCACTGGTGTCAAGTTCCTACCCTATTCCGGCCCGTGCCAACTCTATACACCGCCCACCCCGACCGCCACCCACCGCCCACCCCTTCGCCATCTTGGCCCCTTCGCTCACGTAGGCTATATGAGTTCCACGCCCCGTTCCTCCCCTTCAGTTGTCCTTCGGAGGGTGATCGAGGTGGTGCGTTGTTGCGGCTCCTGTTGGTTGCTTTGGTGTGGGAGGGGATCGGTTGTGGCGTGGCTTTCGTTATCTGATTATTCGCTTATTTTTGTTATTTCATTTTTCCCTTGGGGACTGCTATTCAGCTTGATTTTCATGCATTTGGTTGATATTATTTTAATCAGTAAGAATATTTAAATAAAATCGTTATTTGCAATTTTCATGTTTTAATCTATATTTCTTAAATTCGCTTTTGCTTAGTAAAGTGTATTTTACTTGTTTTATTTATTTATGGCATGTAAAAGGATCATGATACGTTATGATAGTATTTATGCATCTTTTCCAGTAGCCAAACTTTTGATTTTTTTCAAAAAATATCTCGAAAAAACGTTAAAAATTTACGATTAAGAAATTTACGTGTTTTGAATAACCATTTCGTTTACTAGTATTTGTTAATTCCGTTCTAATCACGCTGTTATTGTACCGATATATTATCACTTGAAATCCGCCTTGTCTAACGCGCCCGGTGTCCCTTTCCAGGAAAGTTCCAGGGCTGTTCTGCGTACTGTGTGTCTGACCTCGACTGTCTGCCTGTAAGCGCCCCGCACCACCACCATGCCTGGCCACATCGTCAAGAGCACCGGGCCCGACCCCGACCCCACCGAGTACCTGTACGTGTCCCTGGAACAGAAGCGCATCGACCAGACCAAGCCCTACGATGCCAAGAAGGCCTGCTGGGTGCCCTGCGAGAAGGAGGGCTACGTCCTCGGCGAGATCCAGGGCACCAAGGGCGACCTGGTGACCGTGCTGGTGCCCGGCGGCGACACCAAGAACTTCAAGAAGGATCTGGTGCTGCAGGTCAACCCTCCCAAGTTCGAGAAATGCGAGGATATGTCCAACTTGACCTATCTCAACGATGCCTCCGTCCTGTACAACCTCAAGCAGCGTTACATCACCAAGCTCATCTACACCTACTCCGGCCTCTTCTGCGTCGCCATCAACCCCTACAAGCGCTACCCGATCTACACCAACCGCTGCGTCAAAATCTACCAGGGAAAGAGGCGTAACGAAGTCCCCCCTCACATCTTCGCCATTTCCGACGGCGCCTACATGGACATGCTGCAGAGTGAGTCTCTCCCGTTTTCTATGTCAGTCAAGTTCTTCGATGAAAAAAAAAAAAAGAAAGATTAGGTTTTCATATGTTTTTATTAACTAGAATTAGTTAAGGGGAGGGAATACATATACGGTATTCATAAAAATCGCAAACTAATCTTCTAAAAGATTTCAAACACCGCGCGGGAACCACAAAAGAGCAAGAAACAAAAGAGAATCAGTTAACGGGAGGTACTCCATTTCGCGGGCAAAAGAGCGTGTCAAAAGAGTGGCACTTAACAAGGCAGTGACAGGTGACAGCTCGACGAAAAGGGAGTGATAAAAAGTCGTTAGGGTAAAAGGGTGGGCTGTTTAGGCTGAGTTCTGGGTTTTAAAAACGGACAGGGCCTCAGCGGTGAGTGGTGACTGATGTAGGATAATTTAGAAAAAAAAATCACGTATTATACATTTCGGCTCTTTTGGGGGAAATATTAGATTTATGGTTTGATTTACTGGCTGCAATAGCTTCGCTGTAGTTAGTTCATATGTAGCACCTAAAATACAGCATATTGCTTACAGTATTACCTAAGACAGAATAGCCAAAATGTCGTACTCACTGCGGTTGCAAAAACATATAATATAGTTCGTAATCTGAATCATAATTCAATGGCTACTCTATAGGGAGGTAAAACGCAAAATCTGTTAATTGCGGTACATGATTATAGGGCAATTCATCAAACAAATACCATATTTCAAAGAATTGTAATCATCAGGTAAGAATAGTATCAGGGTTTTTAGCGTAGATTTTTATGAATGGTGGATGAACTATGATCAGATTATATCTTTTTATAAGGTATATAAAAAGATATAAAAAAAAGGTTTGGATTTTATATATAAATATATATATAGATATAGATATAGATAGATAGATAGAAGACAATCTAAATCGAAAAAAGAAAAAAAATTGACCATATAGAAATTCTATTTTTGGATTTATTAGCCTAATGGTTACTACATGTGCTTTGTGTTTAATTGGTATCTTGAAATTAGAAAAAAAATAGAGATAGAAATAACAGATTAGTCTTTGGCAGTTAGTGATGGAATATAGATAAGAAAAGGAAAAAAAACGTAGTAAAATATGTTGTAAAAGTGACATGTGGTGAGACAGTGAGGTTAAATTGAGATATACTAGATGAGAGGTAAGGTGAAGATCCATGAGAGAAGAAAAGAAATAATAAAAAAGAATAAAATAAGGGCTAAATGGAATTAGTAGACAAGTATTAACGGCATAAGGTAATGGATGTAACTATGGTATACTTAGCTGACTGGGGCTTACTAATGGGTATTGAATAAATGACCAAGTACAAAGATGCAGTCCAAGAAATTAGGAAAACAGGCGATGAGATATGGGTGAGTAGGTGGATAGGAGGGTGGATAGGTGGATGGGGTGGGTGGGTTGGATGATAGAAGATGGGGAAGGCGTAGGGGTGTGGGAGGGGAGGGGGGGGTTAGGGCGTCTCTCTGGCCCGTGACTATTTTAATACACTGCCAACACTGCTCTGGCATCTGCTCGCACACATACCTTATATGGTCAACGAGGCAAGATATTTCCTTTGATTATATATATATATATATATATTATATATATATATATATATATATATATATATACATACACACACACACACCACACACACACACACACACACACACACACACACACACACACACACACACACACACACACACACACACACACACACACACACACACACACACACACACACACACACACACACACACACACACACACACACACACACACACACACACACACACACACCCGCATATATATGTATCAGTAAGCATATCGTGACATATTCTTAGCTTCTATATTAAAACCATTTTTTATTGCCCGAACAATACAGATAACCATATAGTTTGCTCTACACAATATTGTCTGAACTATCTGAACCGCTACAGATGTTTATGTTTTTGTTTTATCTTTCAGACCACGAGAACCAGTCTATGCTTATCACGTAAGTCCTATCATCTTTAATATTAATCTTTTTCAGTTATTGATAGCTGAATATTTGACAAGGGAGTTAAATTCAATTTGTTTCTTTTTTTTAAGTTTCCAAGTTGTTTCTGCCATTCATATCGTAGGTTATTGTTTAATCCTTGTATGTATTAAATGTTGGATCTTTCATTTCCGATTTGAGAAATATCCTTTGGTAGGCTATATTATAAAAGTCATGAATTTGCTGTTTGATCAATTCCCTTGTAATATCACGTGAAATAGTCGTTCCCTGGGTGGGTAATTCCCTTGTTAGAACACACATGGATAATCGTTCACTATTTGGTCAATTCCTCTGTAATATCACACATGAAATAGTCATTCACCCAACATTGTGTGTTGAGAGTTGTCCCACTTGCTCTGTTAGGAAATTATATGTTTTGTTTCCCCATTTGATTGGTATTCACGTGTTATTTTCCATGTTAAGTTGTTACCTGCGTGTTATTCCCCCTGTCTTGTCTCTGGAATACGTGTGACACATTCCAGTTCCAGTATGTTTATGGAATTTAAAGGACCAATTCCACTGCCTGTGTAAGAAACCTTTTTTTTTTATATTCTAATAATTCATATCAAGACAATGAAAAAACACCTATTTGCCTTTGAACTCTTTAACAATATGAAAACTGTTTTATAAACGTCAGTGATGACTTTTCACCATCCACTGACCACGATTTTGCCTCCCACTAATGTTTTCTCTTTACGTTTTGTGATATAAAAAATCTGAAAGACGATATCCAAGGCGATATTGAGTCCCCAAGGAAGGAGGCTGAGGGATGGCGCTCATGAGGACAGGACCCTCCATCCCTCGCCTCCTTCTCCTCCTTGACTTCCACCACAGCTTGACTCACCTCACTCTTACCTCCTCACGTTCTCTTGTGACTCACCCTCTGACTGGCTGGCTGGCTGGCTAGTGGCGAGTCAGGAGCCGGCAAGACCGAGAACACGAAGAAAGTTATCCAGTACTTTGCCAACATCGCAAGGAAAAGTGATTCCTTTGAAAAGAAGGGAAAGCAGAAAGAGATGCCCAAGTTCTCATCTGGTGTAAGTTCCCTTCGCCGAGGAAAACTAGATTTTGCAAAAGAGGAAAAGAGAGAAATATAATCTAAAAGTAGAGGATTATGAATACTTTCAATTTATGTTAATTTCCGTTGCTGTTGGACGTTTTTTTTTCTTGTAATTATCGTTTCTAAAGTCCGCTTCCATCAATGGCTTCTTGATGTTGGCTAATGCACAAACAAGCGCCACCTGCAACTTAATTAAGCTTAAAGTATGCTGGGTATTGACTACCATTCCTCTGTCCTTAAACGACCCTTTTCTAAAACCACAAAGTACCACGCTTCATATTCGAGCTTCCCGCGTCACGACCCCCGCCCGC
>NW_020869504.1:96059-103559 GCF_003789085.1 Penaeus vannamei | reverse complement strand
CTCGAGCAAGAGGAGTACAAGCGAGAGGGCATTAACTGGGTTTTCATTGACTTTGGGCTAGACCTACAAGCCTGCATTGAGCTCATTGAGAAGGTAAAGCCTAGTGACGACCGCACCTTCTTCTGGCTCCCAGCACCTCTCTTGCAGGCGGGCGTGAATGCTTGTTTTCGTAGGACAGCCGATTTTATTTTATCCTTTTATTTTTCTTTTGAATGATTTTATCCCCAACATCTCAGGCCTTACAAGGAATAAGGTCCCATTTTTGTTTGTTTGTTTTCTGAAGTTTTTAGCCCGAGCACGAACCTCCCGTCGGCCAACTGTGACTTGGTCCGAAGGACTTAACAGATGTTCTTTTTTTCTTCTTATTTCCTTTTAATACCAACACCTCCCCCCGATTGCAACCCTTCCAGTTTAATGGCTTCGAGCAGCTTTGCATCAATTTCACCAACGAAAAGCTGCAACAGTTCTTCAACCACCACATGTTTGTCCTCGAGCAAGAGGAGTACAAGCGAGAGGGCATTAACTGGACTTTCATTGACTTTGGTCTAGACCTGCAGGCCTGCATTGAGCTCATTGAGAAGGTAACACGATAGTGCCAATCGAACGTAGATGTCGTCGGGTCCTCTCTAAGACGAACCGGACCCTTTCCGTCCAGCCTTAGTTTCTATGTTGTCGATTCCGAACCCCCTGTTCAGTTCACCGTCAGAGAAAAAATCAAAATACACAGGTTCAACAGGTTACCGAGACGCCATCCCTGACCTGTGAATTTCTTTGCTGTCTGTTTTTGTCTGTGATCTCTCTGTCTCTTCCCTGTCCACTGTCGCAGAACATGCCAGATGACGACCTGTGTTCCTAGCGACATTGTCACTCCTAATTCATGTTTCTCATTCAATTACTGATGTGTGGTACCTCTTCCTATCCCCAGTTCAACAGTTTTGAACAGCTGTGTATCAATTTTACAAACGAGAAACTGCAACAATTCTTCAACCACCATATGTTTGTCCTGGAACAAGAGGAATACAAACGGGAGGGAATTGAATGGACCTTCATTGACTTTGGTCTTGACCTCCAGGCTTGTATTGACCTCATTGAAAAGGTAACCTCTACGACATAACAGCTAGAGAGGCCTTCGCTTGCTTTCCTTTGTGTGTCGTTCTGTGAGACAGCTCTGTGGCATGCGGGGCCGAGGTGATATCTTGGACGGACGCTGATGTCAGGACGTCGAAGCTATGGGCTGACTGATGCCGATCGTGTCATGATACACCTCTCCGTGCGAGTAGCAGGGACTGTTCTCTCCCATTTTACGAAGCAGTTTCAGTGTCCTTTCTTCCTGTCTTGTCATTCCACGCACCCTGCCTCAGTCTCCATATGACCAGCGCTCTGTGTCTCCCTCTGTGTTGTCTGTTACCTTGCTCATATACGCACTCGTGGCAATGCTTTCTCTTCATTACTTTGGCTTCATTCAAAGAGAAACAAAG
Organism: Penaeus vannamei; assembly: GCF_003789085.1. Classification (NCBI taxonomy): domain Eukaryota; kingdom Metazoa; phylum Arthropoda; class Malacostraca; order Decapoda; family Penaeidae; genus Penaeus; species Penaeus vannamei. Next base: position 102,081 of record NW_020869504.1, on the reverse strand, counting down.
TGTGGGGAAAATTACACAGCATAGATTGGCACTGAATGTTCCCTCACCCCTCTCGATTTCCTTTATATAAAATGTTCCGTAAACAGTAGGCTTCTTGTAAATATTCTAACACATTTTCTGATTTACTTCTGCTATATACCTCTCCGCTATTTCTTTATTTCACCAGACATCTTCCTGAATATATTTTATACTTTGTTTTTGCTGTGAGCCAGGTAAGTAAGCCTTGATCCTTTTTGTAAAGATGCTGCATTAAAAATTCATCCCAGAACAGCGGGGGGAAACCTGCCAAAGACAAATGACTTATTGAAGATATGAACCCAATTCTCTTCTAACCCCATGCTAATGCGGCGCCTTCTTCCGCTTCACCCATAGCCTCTAGGTATCCTCTCCATCCTTGAAGAGGAGTCTATGTTCCCTAAGGCTACAGACAAGTCCTTCGAGGAGAAGCTGAAGACTAACCACTTGGGTAAGTCTCCCAACTTCATCAAGCCGAAGCCTCCCAAGCCGGGCCAAGCCGAGGCCCACTTCGCCATCGTCCACTACGCCGGCACCGTCCCCTACAACCTCACCGGCTGGCTCGAGAAGAACAAGGACCCGCTCAACGACACCGTGGTCGACCAGATCAAGAAGTCGAGCAACCAGCTGGCCGTCGAGATCTTCGCCGACCACCCCGGGCAGTCGGGAGCAGCCGATACCGGTGGCAAGGGTGGTAGTACGCTCGTTTTCCTATGGGCTCTTGGGTCCTTCCGTGAACTCGTCTAGGTTACAAGTTTTCAGAAGGGTTCTAAAGTGTTGTTTTCGTTAGGGTTGTTAAGAGGTGTAAAGTTGGGTAAACGTTATTTGGAGTTATTGAAGAGAGTATAAGATTCTGAAGACATCATTGCATCATCATCATTCATTATTTTTACCTCTAAGATGCATACAATGCTGTTTCCTCTCGTTCGGATCAAAAGAACCCCAATGAGTCAATAAATGTTTCCTACACATTATCTAACGCATGTGGAGAACTTAGGAATGAACTATCCGTCTAATTGACTCCGTGTCTCACACACAGAAGCACAAAAAACACTCTATAATCATATAAACCATTATTAAAGAATAACTTCTCTCTCCCGCAGAGTACGATTCCGGCCTGGTAAAGAGTCCGCCAACTGCCTACCTGTCCACAAGGCCTTAGAGACGATCTAAAATTAGAGCGGTCAGAGAAAGTTTAATCATAAGCAGAAAGGTTTATTTTTTGACGTTGTAGATTTATAAAGTGGCTTTTGGGTTAAGGATTCTTTATTTATATTTTTTTAGTTTTAGTTTTCATGATCGCATATGTTTTTTTTCTTTCTTTCCGTAGCCTTCGATAATCGAACTGTTTAGAATTAGTGCCTTTACAGAAATTATAAACAAGGGTCATGCATATTTAGCACATAGTCTAGTAGAATCTTTTTTATGCTTTTTTTATTTTGTTTGTTTACTAATATAATAACATTTTATCTTATTCTCTTGAGTATATATAATGACTTAAAGAGGAGTATCATAGCTTCTGTTTTTTGCATCCAGTATTTAGACCGGAAATAATTTTTGCCGGTTTTATGAAGTATTTTTAGAGCATTTTTTCTCCATCCTTTGTCTTTAATATTAAGATATGATGTTTATAGGTAACAACAAATGAAGAGACATTTTCATACATGCTTGTAAAAGTTGTACCTAATGTTTTCCTTTCTGTTTCTTGTTTTTTTATACCCCTGCATGGAGCCGTCCTACCAAAATGACAGAGGAGGTCTATTTTATTTTGCAATATCTGCAAGCCAGCATGGTGGGTGCATGGTCTGCCCCACAACCCCCCTCCCCTTCTTCCTCTGCCCCTCCCCTAGCCTCGAACCAGGAACTCTCCTCCACAGCAGCAGGGAATAACCCCAAAAGAGGAGAATGCCTTGATCTCTCTTCCCAAATAACGGATTCAGAGGATCTTGTCTACCCGGCAGGTGGTAAACGCGCCAAAGGTTCTGGTTTCCTCACAGTGTCCGGGATGTACAGGGTAAATATTTCCCTTTCTCTGTGTCCTCTCTTTGATTAGATGAGAGAGTGTCTCTTAGCAGTGGGTCTCGCTTCGGCTTACTGTCGGCGTCCCTTAGATACACACGAGCCATGTTCAAAAGAAATTAAGCTAGTGATGAAAAGCAGAAGCAAAAAATGTCCTGTTTTTTTTCTTTTCGTGGGATGTTCACCGTTTTCTGTCCCTCGTCTCCCGGTCACGTGTCCACCTCAGCTCGACAATAACAACACTACGGAAGCGATACCACTAATAAAAATAATCCTAACGATAACCGCCTTAATGCTTACTCTACTGTCCCAAAAGCTAGTCAGGATGTTAGTGTTTTAGTCGAGTTTAAGCTTGCGCGAGTCAGATGAGTATCGCCTTGTATTCTCCCTGCAGGCGGCAAGAGGGCGAAGGGCTCAGGCTTCCAGACTGTGTCCGGCATGTACAAGGTAACTATGCTTTTGCATGTTCGTTTCTGCACTCAAGGACGTTCTATACATATACATGTCTAGTGCCTCTGCATGTATATGTATATATATATATATATATATATATATATATATATATATATATATATATATAATATATATATATATATATATATATATACATATATATACATATATGTACATATACATATACATGTATATATATATAATATATATATATATATATATATATATATATATATATATATATATATACATATATATATATATATATATAAATATATATATACATATATATATATATATATATATATATATATATATATATATATATATATATATATATGCATATGCATATGCATATGCATGTACATATACATACATACATACATACATATATCTATATATGTATGGATAAAATATGATATATGTATATAACTTTGAATAATTCAAAAAGCATTTTCGCAACAGAATTAAGTGCTTTCCTTTCAATGTAAATCTAACTTATATCTAACTTCTAAAACTATATGTATTTTTTTATTTTAAATGTTTCCATATACACTCATCCGTTTTTGCAGACGCATACTTTTACATGGATGTACATATTGACAGTTTGTGCCATTAACACATTATATTTTTAAACACACACACACACACACACACACACACACACACACACACACACACACACACACACACACACACACACACACACACACACATACATAAGTATGTGTGTATATGTATAATATATATTTATATATATATATATATACATATATATACATATATATATATATATATATATATATATATATATATATATATATATATATATATATAATATATATACATGTGTGTGTGTGTGTGTGTGTGTGTGTGTGTGTGTGTGTGTGTGTGTGTGTGTGTGTGTGTGTGTGTACACACACACATAAGTATGTGTGTATATGTATAATATATATATATATATGTATATATATATATATATATTATATATATATATATATATGCATATATGTATGTATGTATAGATATCTATGTATGTATATATATATATATATATATATATATATATATATATATATATATATATATATATATATATTATATATATATATATATATGTATGTATATATATGTACACACACACACACACACACACACACACACACACACACACACACACACACACACACACACACACACACATATATATATATATATATATATATATATTATATATATATATATATATATATACATACATATACATATACATATACATATACATATACATTTATATATATATTTATATATATATATATATATATATATATATACATATACATATATATATACACACATATACATAAACATACACACATTTACCTATTTACGTTTAACCATTTTATTTATGTATTTTACATTTACAGCATTTTATTTCGTATGCATAAGATTGCTTTGTCATTCTTTTCAAGTAATCTTTCAATCACATTTTCTATTTGTGATAAAAATCTTTTAATTCTTCAGTAAAACAAAATTCTGTGTTAGATAACTAAAAGTACAGATAAAATTCAAGATGAGACAATAATTTTGTATCTTTTCAAGTGTTCAATATCTTTTCCAGTAACAGAATATCTCAGAATGATTTTAATGGCTAATGAAGGAACTGCAATATATGTGTTTTGCATTTGCAAATCATGTGATTTATTGGGGTTTAAGGTGGATGACAGATCTCCTTGTGTGTTTATGAGTCTCTATCGACACTATTATTTCTCTTTTTTCTTTCCTATTTTATACACCGACACAGACTGTTCCTGAGCGGATGATACAACAGGGTTATGTTGTTGATTTGTTTTCTTTTTGTTTTACACTCGCTCTGATGAGTATTTTCTCTCACCATCATTCGTAAGTTCTTGTATTTTTTCCCATGAAGTAGAAGACCTAGTATGCTTTCTTTTACAAAAAAATCAGCTTGAAATAAGGGATTTTCGGGACACGGGCTAACACTCCGTCTCTCTTCCCCAACCCGGATTTAACCCTAGGAGCAACTCAATAAGCTGATGACCACCCTGATGAGTACTTGTCCCCATTTCATCCGATGCATCATTCCAAATGAATTCAAGCAGACTGGTAAGGAAGAAGCATATCGCTCCCCCCTCCCTCCACCCCTCCCCTCCGCAACATACTGGCGGAGGTGACTTTGAAGGGCTAGTTAATGGATGCGACCTTTTCCCTGTTTTTTTTTTTTTTTTCTCCGTCTATTTTTTAGCTACATTTTTTTCTATTTTTTTCTGATTTCCCCCCCTTTTTTCTCTTTCTGTTCCTTTTGTATCCCTCCTAGAAAGGCTCTGTGACGAGTTCGTACCTTCTTCCAACCAGAATAGGACAGACCAGAAGGGAGGTTATTTCCACAGGACGATAGTGTTATAAGAGAAGCACGTCTTTCCCCTCCACTTTCAGCTTTTGTCTTTCTTTTCCCCCTATTTTTTCTGCCTGCGTATGGTTGTTCGGAAACTGCCTTGATGTTGACTTGAAAGGTGCTGTTTCCTTACCCTTTTTTTTTTTTTTCTCTCCTTGCAAGTTCTGAAAGAAATGAAACCTGTCATATAAGACTTTCTTCAGGATAAAAAAAGAGATCTTTCGTCAACGACACAGTAGATCTGTAGGTGCAAGCATCTCAGGCCTGTTGTTTTTCAATCCATCAGTGTAGTATTGTTGTGCCTGTATTGTATTTAGATTGTTTCCCTCTTGACATGCACAAGACAGAAAAGCTGTCGTTGTTGGTCTGTAGAGATGGCAGGCGATGAACTTGTGAGTTCGTCCCACAGACACACATCCCTTTATGACCAACGAAATCCATATGAAAACGGACTATTTTTTCCCTCTCTGCGTGTCCCCTACAAGTCTTAGACTCCGTAGCAGTAGCAAAGTCGACAGATATCATAAAACGCATCTTTTTTCGAACCTCTCTGGAACAATGGTTTGCATCGCCTCCAAACACCGCTCATCACATCATTCCACGCACACGACATTTCTTATTCTTGACCACGGTTAAACCCTCTCCACTGCCCCTCTACTAACCGCTCCTGCGGTCGTTCTCAGGAGCAGCTCAACAATCTGATGACTACGCTCAGAAGCACAGCCCCCCACTTCATCCGTTGTATCATCCCCAATGAGAATAAGGCACCTGGTAAGACATCGGGTAGAACCTCCTTTTAGTCAGAGCTCCACAACGCCTCACGTAACGAGGTGGTTTGGGGACTCCGATTGCCTTGTCTCGAAATTCTTTTCTGGTAGTGTTCTCCGTCCTCCCTCGTTGTGACCATTAACCCGTGACATGACTTCTCGGGTCCTAGGTCTCCCCTTACCCTTTATTATGACTCAAGGGGATAAGGGTTTATCTGCATGAACCCTTGGCTAGCGGGTCAAGGTCTCCCTTACTTAGTTCTCCCTCCCTGGATTCTCGTGTAACCGGTTAGAGATTGTTTACGGCTGAGCCCAGAGGAGAAACAGCGGCGCTCTGAGGTCTCGCAGAATG
>NW_020869504.1:88559-91059 GCF_003789085.1 Penaeus vannamei | reverse complement strand
TCCCAGGTGTTCGAGCCATAACACAGTCATTCCTTAACACCTAGCGTGCTGTTTCCGCCGTCAGATATCAGATCTTGGCCTCGAAGCCTGCTGCAGCGGCCGAGGATGAGAAGAAAGCGAGTCAGATCATTCTTGAGATTGTGGAGCTCGAGTCGGAGAAATACAGGCTAGGTCACACCAAGGCACGTCCCCCTTGAGTTACAGCTTGGGTCGAGGGTTAGCCTCCCCTAGTGCATGATCCATGTTTAGGAATCATGTCTATGTATTTTTTTAAAATCAATATAGCATTTTTTGCTATATATTTAGGTCACAAGTAAACTATAGAAGTGTACCTGAGGTTTTGATATGGTTTGTGATGTATCTCTTCGACAGAAGAGAGTGGTTGAGCTTCTAGTTTTAAAGTGTCTGATAGCTTTTAAAGAATCTTCTTTAGACGAAGTTAGTGCCCCGAGATTAGCGAAGGAACCTCTAGGGGAATGAAGTAGTGGGCCCGTGTGGTGTTGGAGCCCTGCCGTAGTGTTCAAAGCGGGAGGCAAACTGCCCGATCATTTTTACATAACCTCATGTAGATGCACTGCAGACCGGACTCTGTTCAACAGATATAACATCCTAGCCCCTAAGGCAGCAGCCGCCGCCGAGGATGACAAGAAGGCTAGCCAGGTCCTCCTCGATTCCATTAGCCTCGAAGCCGAAAAGTACAGGATGGGCCACACGAAGGCATGTTTCTCGAGCGTCGGTTCCGTCTTTTAAAAATGAAAAGGAGCCAGACAAAAATACACCTCATTTGGTTCTGTACATTTTTTGGACGTTCTTAGTGGTAGATCCTTATATATGTGTGTGTGAGTCATGTGCCCTCTGTGTCTGGACGCGACCGAACTCTCTAAGTGAAGGAGCGAGTCGTCCCATCCTCCGTGTGTGTTTCCAGTCCTTGAAGTTTCTTATCCATGTGTACGAACTCTTGCAGGGTCTCTCGAAGACATTAACTCTGCTCGTGTATATATAAGTGTTGGTGTGAATCTTCGTCGGAAGGACCACGAAGTTGTAACGTGTACCTGAAAATGTATTTCTTTTGTCTTTTTTTGTGTCTCTTTATAAAAAAAAAAAGTTAGTTTGATTAACACATCCTTGCTCAGTCATCACCAGCTTTGATGACGCCTCCCTTCACTCGTGTTTTTCTTTCTTCTTTTAAAACCCTTCTAGATACAACATCCTCAATCCTAAGATAACCAAAGATCTGGAAGACGACCACAAAAAGGCTACCACGGAATTGCTGAACTTCGTGCAACTGGAGCCAGAGAAATTCCGTATGGGCCACACAAAGGCACGTCACCCCCCACCCTCTCCTTCGTCTCTCGGCGAAGGGGGAGATCGGAGCTTTGCGTAGAGTAGCTCTTCCTTCTCGCTCCAGTCACCCCGTTCTTTCTCCTCATTAGAACACAAACCTTCTCCTCTGTTTAGTTTGGCTCCCGCAGCGACTCGGGAGAGGGAGGATTCCCTCTCTTCTCTATAATTTATTTATCTGTTTATTTGTTTACTTCTGCGTATCGACCTCTCCCATTTTCCGTTTGCCCTTTTCTTCATCTCTCTCCTTCGTTTCCATTGTCTGAAGCCTTTGTTTGCCTGGTGCCCAAGGGACACGCCCAGACAGACAGGAGGAAGCCAGATAATGCTCCCCTTTATAACGGCATCCGTTTGACCAGGATGAGGATGAGGATGCGTCGCCTTGAGGCATAGTTGTCCTGGCGACTCCATAACAAACAGATTCTTCAAGTTGTGTGTGATGTTAGAATAGACTGTAGTGACATACACTGTGTTTTCTTTTTTTTTCTCTTCTGAGTGACTTTCTTGTATATTTAGTCATGATTTTCACACCGCGTATTGACCCTCTGTAATTTTGGTTGGCTAACTCCAGTGTGCGGGGCGTACGCACAAATTTCTGTTTTGAGCAGCATCGCGCTGACAGACAGCTCTTGTCCTGTCGCGCGATATCTTTACGGAGCTCCATGTGTCCCACTGGCGGCTGTCATGTCCTGTCTCCATCCTTCACATTGTTCATAACCTTCCTTATAAATTCTCTCTGTCTCTCTCTGTCTCTCCCACACCTGTAAACCGGCAGACCCGGAGCCTCGTGTTCGGGCCTACAGCCACCACCCGGCCCAACACTCCCTCCTTCTTCACCCTAGTTCCTCGCCGTCAGCTAGTGGCGCGAGGATTACCCGTCTGTCCCTTCGTTGTGTTCGTTCTGACACTTAAGATCTCGTCCAGATACCGCGTCCTGTGTCCTCCACTGCTCCTCCAGGAACGCAAGGAGCAAGTTCCTCCCCGGCCTAGCGCAGAAATGATTCTAGACTACGTCAAATTGGAGCCTAATCAATACCGTTACGGTCAAAACAAGGTATTTGTTTGTCTGCCCACACTGTCTTCTGCCGCTTTATGTACACACGCCGGTGTAACATGTATCATTTCACTCTTCGCTCAAAACTCCCTCTTTTGGACGCTG
>NW_020869504.1:73559-83559 GCF_003789085.1 Penaeus vannamei | reverse complement strand
TTGAATAGTGTGAAAATAGAGTAAAACGAGATACAATGCCCACAAAATAAGTGAAGAGACACCGACGGTAAAAAACAAAAGCGTATAAACAACACTACTGACAAATGCTCTTTTCGGTTTCTTCATCACCATTATTATTTTCATTTTTTTATTTTATTTTTGGTAACAGCTAACACACACTATTCTAACAGGCTTGAGAAGGAAAAAGCAAAATTGAATGGTCAAGTCGACGATTTGAAGTTTGCTACAGATCAAATGGCTACCGATAAGGTAAAACAGACAGGCATTTATTCACGCAATCATATTTTTTTCGTCTCTCTCTTTCTCTTTTAGTGAAATTAGCAGCAGTGCTAAATAAATGAAATACTGTTTTGCAAAAGAAGTGATGTCTGTCAAAAGAGTAATGTGTTTAGGAAGCTAACGGTAAGAGTCGAGAGTTGTAACTTCCAAACTTGTCTTTATATTCGTTGTCTCTAATCATTTTTTGATTGCAAAGTCGTCGTGCATTTTAGAAAGCAGCAGCGAAGCCGATTTCTGTCTTATTTTTTGTCATTTTAATGCTTCGAAACTATTCTCGTGAAGAGTTTGTCCTTAATAACCTTAAGTGCATGCAATCCTTTTAGTGTGACACCAATCATTCCGATTAGAAAATAAAGAACAACTAATACACATCTTAACTTAACTTTTGGTCACTTCCTAAAATAGAGTACGAACAGAAATTTGAAATTTAGTTTTTTTTTTCTTTGTCCAAAAGTTAAGTAGTTAAAATAGTTTCCTCAAGAAGCTCTTACTCTTTTAGTCCCCTCTCCCTTCCCGGTGGAACATTTTCCTCGCGAGCTTAAATTAGCTCGCAGGTGAAGAACAGGTAGAACAAATTACCTCATTAGACCGGTTCGCTACCTGTTTTCTTACCTCACCCCCCCCCCCTTCTCCACTGCCACCCATCAACCCGTCTTCAAAGCGTGTTTTCTTGTTTCATTTTTTACCATCTTTTCGTTAACTTTCTTAATAACCTCCATTTTTTCTTGTTCTCATTTTCCTTTCATTTCTCCCAGTTCTTGTAAATCTTACGAGTTCCTTTACAGAAACGTTGAGTAGGCTTACTGATTTGCTTCTGTTCTTGCTGAGATATGTACATCCATAGAAATGAAAGTAATAGGTCATTCAAAAAAAAAAAAAAAAAAAAAGAGAAAATAAAAACTAAAGGAAATATTGTGAAATATAAAATGGCGATAATGACGAGATTCGATGCGACGACCGCTGACCCCGTGCTTCTGTCCAGGCCGCTGCTGAGAAGATGAACAAGCAGCTTCAGCACCAGATTAACGAGATCCAGTCCAAGCTCGACGAAGCCAACCGGACCCTCAACGACTTCGACGCCACCAAGAAGAAGCTCGCCGTGGAGAACACCGACCTTCTGCGCCAGGTGGAGGAAGCGGAGAGCCAGATCGGTCAGCTGTCGAAGCTGAAGTTGTCTCTCACCAACCAGCTCGAGGACACCAGGAAACTCGCCGACGATGAGTGCAGGGTATGGGCTTTTGGTGCTTCTCTTTCTCTCCTTTTCGTCGGGTTGTAAATTATTTGGGTGCTTATGGTTTCGCGGTATATGGTTTGTAGATTTATGAGTGCGGGTCTTCTTTCAGGAACGTGCAACTCTTCTCGGTAAGTTCCGCAACTTGGAGCATGACATCGACGGCCTCCGCGAGCAGCTGGACGAGGAGGGCGAGGCGAAGGCCGACCTGCAGCGCCAGCTCTCCAAGGCCAACGCCGAGGCCCAGATGTGGCGCGCCAAGTACGAGTCCGAGGGCGTCGCGCGCGCCGAGAGCTCGAGGCAGCGCGCCTGAAGCTCGCCGCCCGCCTCGAGGAGGCCGAGCAGCAGATCGAACAGCTGAACATCAAGAACATGAACCTCGAGAAGACGAAGCAGCGCATCGCCACCGAGCTCGAGGACATGCAGATCGAGGTCGAGCGAGCCACGGCGCTGGCCAACGCCGCCGAAAAGAAGCAGAAGAACTTCGACAAGATCATCTCCGAATGGAAGATGAAGGTCGACGACCTCTCGGCCGAACTCGACGCCTCGCAGAAGGAATGCCGCAACTACTCGACCGAGCTCTTCCGCATCAAGGCCGCCTACGAGGAGAACCTGGAGCAGCTCGACTCCGTGCGCCGCGAGAACAAGAACCTCGCCGACGAGATCAAGGACCTGATGGACCAGATCGGCGAGGGCGGACGATCCCTCCACGAGATCCAGAAGAACGCCAAGCGCCTCGAGATCGAGAAGGAGGAACTGCAGGCCGCCCTCGAGGAAGCCGAGGCCGCCCTCGAGCAGGAGGAGAACAAGGTGCTCCGTGCACAGCTTGAGCTCAGCCAGGTCAGACAGGAGATCGACAGGCGCATCCAGGAGAAGGAGGAGGAGTTTGAGAACACCCGGTGAGTTCAGTGTATTTCTTATCAGTACCGATGCATAGATGTCTCTAATATCAATTATACGTTAAACGCACTATTATGGCATTAACATGAGTTCGTGTCTTTTACAGTAAATGCCACCAGCGCGCCATTGACTCCATGCAAGCTTCCCTGGAGGCTGAAGCAAAGGGCAAAGCTGAAGCTCTCCGCATGAAGAAGAAGCTCGAGTCTGACATCAACGAGCTGGAGATCGCCCTCGACCACTCCAACAAGGCCAACGCCGACCTCCAGAAACACATCAAGAAGATCCAGGGCGAGATGAAGGAACTCCAGGCCCGCGTCGAGGAGGAGCAGCGCCTCGCGTCAGAGTACAGGGAACAGTATGGCATCGCAGAGCGTCGAGCCAACGCCCTGCACGGCGAGTTGGAGGAGTCCCGCACGCTCCTGGAACAGTCCGACCGCGGCCGTCGCCAGGCTGAGGCCGAGCTCGCCGAGGCCCACGACCACATCAACGACATCACTGCGCAGAACGGCTCCCTCACCGTCGCCAAGAGGAAGCTCGAGGGAGAAATGCAGACCCTGCATGTAAGTATTGGGAGTGCGTATTTCGTGGGTTCGGGATGCATGGCACCGCGTGAATACAGTACCTCATGTTTCAGACTGTCGTTCCATATGCGCTTTCTCTTCGCAACAGGCTGATCTTGACGAGATGTTGAACGAGGCCAAGAACTCGGAGGAGAAGGCCAAGAAGGCCATGGTCGACGCCGCCCGCCTCGCCGACGAGCTCCGCGCCGAGCAGGAGCACGCCCAGACCCAGGAGAAGATGCGCAAGGCCCTCGAAGTGTCCGTGAAGGAGCTCCAGGTCCGCCTGGAAGAGGTCGAGACCAACGCTCTGAAGACCGGCAAGAAGGCCGTGGCCAAGCTGGAGAGCCGCGTCAGGGAGCTGGAGAACCAGCTGGACGACGAGAGCCGCCGCCACGCCGACGCCCAGAAGAACCTGAGGAAGTGCGAGAGGCGCATCAAGGAGCTCAGCTTCCAGTCCGACGAGGACAAGAAGAACCACGAGAGGATGCAGGACCTGGTCGACAAGCTGCAGCAGAAGATCAAGACGTACAAGCGCCAGATCGAGGAGGCCGAGGAGATCGCCGCCCTCAACCTGGCCAAGTTCCGCAAGGCCCAGCAGGAGCTGGAGGAGGCCGAGGAGCGCGTCGAGAACGCCGAGCAGGCTGCCAACAAGGCTAAGGTGAAGGGCCGCGCCAGTTCTCTGGCTCGGATGTCCCCGCAGGTAAGGTCACCGGACACGCGCCCACAGCAGCAGAGCGGTAACAGCAATAACAAATTAACGGCGAGAAGCTCCCTCTAGTTTTTCTTCTTTTTCCGTTCTTCGGTTTTTCATTCCATAAGGATTCTGATAATACATTAACCTCTGTTATTTCCACTTTCGTTCTTGAATCTATTATTTATTTATTTAATCAAAACCACACAAAGTAAAAGAAGAGATAACTCGATAATCCATAAAACAAACTGACAATCTATCAAACCTCAAAACGACCTGAGATCAGCGTCGAAATCTTAAGCTTCATGAATATAATTTATTTTGCTTTGATTTCCCGTTAAGTTGAATTAATTCCTTGCTGCTGGATTTAATAACCTAAAATGGGCTTGTTATGCCTGGTGACCGGGCCTACCTCCGCCCTTGCTTCGTAACGCTTAATGATAAAACAAACAAACAAACAAACAGTAAACTACACCTGCAATTTCTCTATCATAATACATGAACTACAAACCAATCTGCGAATTCAATTTTCCTCTGAATTCAAAAGGCAGTTGGATAATGACAAAATAAGTCGTGACAAATTTAAAATTCAAAACTTCCCAACCAATCCATCATAAATATCTATTATTCTCTTAATCACGTGTCTTATCTTTCCTGTACGTTTATCTTCCAATCTTTCAATCCATCTTCCACGACACTTAGCATGAGTCTCTTGTAAGTAGCTAATTCCCTTCATCCCTCTGTTTCAGATCTAAGTATCTAAGTGTCTCCTCTTAGTGACATAGTAAGTATTCGGTCTTTAGCACGAACACCTTCCTCTCCATGTCTCTAACCGTCGTCTTGTTAACTCTCTCTCTCCACGAATGTTCTGAATATGTTTTGGAACCACATTAGTACTCATACACCCAGAATATATATATAATTTTTTCTTTTTTTGTGTATGTGTATGTGTTGTGTGTGTGTGTGTGTGTGTGTGTGTGTGTGTGTGTGTGTGTGTGTGTGTGTGTGTGTGTGTGTGTGTGTGTGTGTGTGTGTGAGAGTGTGTGCATTATACATATATTCCCGTATACATCCATATGTTCACAACTATACGTATTTGTATGCAAGCAAATGCATACAGATATAATACAGAGAATAGGCAAAATCATGCATGCCTACGTGTATCAATATGAACATTTTAGTTGACACACACACACACGCACACACACACACACACACACACACACACACACACACACACACACACACACACACACACACACACACACACACACACACACACACACACACAACACACACACACACACACACACACACACACACACACACACACACACACACACACACACACACACACACACACACACACACACACACACACACACACACACACACACACACACACACACATCACACACGACACATCGCACCTCATGAAGACAGACGACTAACGTTTCTCCCCTTCTCTCCCCCACAGCCCACGGCCCAGCTGCTGCAGAGGATGATGCAATAGAAACCCCCACCCCCACCCAACCCCATCCCTCCACCCCCACCCCCACCCCCGTGTCCGGCCAGGTGTGACATTCCCGGAGAAAGTGACGCCATCTTGGACATCTCGACCGACCTGTCCCTCAGTACTTCCAACTTCGTGTTTTTTTTTTCTTATTACAAATGAGTTATTCATTATTGTTGTTTTAAATCTCTCTGAATCGAGGAATTCTTGTAGTGTTTTTTTTTTTCTTCTTATCTGTTGTGTCCAGCGTAGTATCACAAGGAGACGCGGCCGGTTAAAGGTGGGAGTGATTTTGTAATTCATTGTTACCTTCCTCTCTACCTCTCGCAAGCCGCCATCTTTGCCCGAGTCGGAGAGTCATCTAACGAGTCAGACACACACAAACAAGCAGTTAACGATCGAACAGCCCGGGTAATGATCGTTACTTGTCACTCTCTCTTTAACCGTTCTCGCGATACCGTTACCAGCCGTTACCAATTTTGAAATTTCTTTTTTGAAGATTTTTTTTTAAAGATATTCCTTTATTTCTTACTCCAAACCCCAAGAAACACCAATCCTAAGAATGTAAAACGTTCTTTTTTTTCCTTTCCTGTGAGGCCGTGGGGTGCAATTCATATTTTTTTATATTCAAGGGACATTTTTTCCCCACTTTATCGGTTTGGTTAGGACACGGAGCTATAAACCTAGTCTACCTTTTTTATTATTGTAATTTCTCCTATTCCCTCTCCTTTAGTGTTGACCGACGCCATTTTAGTGAACAGGGAAAGAGACTCCAACGCGTGTATTTATTTTCTAGCTTAGATCACACTGGATAAAAAAAAATCAACCCTTTATAACAATGAAAAAAATAACTTGATTCCTTGTGTACTACAAATGTTTCAAAATGTATGTATGGATCTGTACAAGAATGCGTTAAATAAATATATGGCTGGGAATCCTACGTATCCTTCTCCTTACCATTCATTATTTCTTAAAAAAAAATGTAACAAGAACCTTCAAATAGAAAAGAAAATATAGAAAGAAAAAGAATTACTACAAATAGAAAAGAAAATAATTTATATGATGATACAGCAAGTTATCAAGAAAAAAATGATGTTGAGTGTATGTTATGTCCGCAACCTCCATTCCCTTAGCATGAATATATTTTTGGAACAACACCTTCGTTCCAAGTTCCCAACTCTTCTCCGTTCAGCCAGGACCTGAACTATTGTTTCGTCTCCCTGTTAAAAAAAACCTGTACCTGTGTTCTACTAATCAACATATTAGGATCTGAGAATGCTACAGGAAATCAAGCACAATATAAGTATATAGATAAATATGTGGCAGAATATAATTGTTTTATCAATGTACTCCATATCGCAGTTTTAGAAATCACAGCAAATGCCTTTATAATGTCTTTAATTTCGCTTAAGTCCATTTTTTTGTATGTTCATATACATCATACTACAGCTACAAAAAGCTCTTGAGTACGATATCTGAAACACCGCAGTTATTCCAAAATGTAATACCATGACCTGAATGAGGCTCACTGACCTCTTACGGCATTCTCCCCTTCCTCTTTCTTAAAGATATGAATCTAAAGGTTTATGAATAGACCAAATAGCCACAGTTACTCTCGAGTGTGGAAAGTGTTCCTAGTAACATAAACAACCATCTATCTATCCACACATATTTCTCTTTCTCTCTCTCTCTCTTTCTCTCTCTCTCTCTCTCTCTCTCTCTCTCTCTCTCTCTCTCTCTCTCTCTCTCTCTCTCTCTCTCTCTCCTCTCTCTCTCTCTCTCTCTCTCTCTCTCTCTCTCTCTCTCTCTCTCTCTCTCTCCTCTACTCCCTCCCTCTCCTCTCTCTCTCTCTCTCTCTCCTCTCTCTCTCTATCTATCTATAAATCCGAAACAAGCAACTTTGTTCATCCTACAACGCCCCGCTCACTCCCTCGACAGTCATTGTGTGAACTATCGTAGACGCTTTCACATTCATTATAGATTTTTCTCCTTATACCTGACAAAAGAATCAATTGATTTAATACATCAGTCATAGAAGTAAAACTACATTCTGCCTTTCATTGCAGAGTGGCTATCTGCAAGTAGATTAACTTGGATTACATAATTTGTTTATTACACATCCTGGTACCGAAATATAATGTTCTGTCCATTCATTAATTCATAAGTTGATTTTCCATCCCCGACAAACTGAACTATCAATCATATACAACTAAACCTGTAGATGATTTAGTGTCAATGAAGAAAATTAAATGAAAAGCCATTAAGTTACTGAATGTGACTCGAACCCATGAATACTGTAGCCTATATCATAATTTCAAATGGTGTTTATCTGTGACATGAAGAGTATATCAAGTCATTCAACGGCAGATTATTAATAGATTTTGAAAGGGATTATGCAAATGGTTCAATTTAGAGTTAATTGACATTAGATAGATTATTATCATTATCATTATTATAATCATATATCATCATCATCATCATCATCATCATCATCATTAATTATTATTATTATTATATTATTATTATATTATTATTATTATTATTATTATATTATTATTATTATTATTATTATTATTAATTATTATTATTATTAATTATTATTATCATTATTATCATTTATTATTATCCATTATTATTCAATTAATTATATTATTATTATTATCATTAATTATTTATTATTATCATTATCATTATTGATTTATTTTTATTTTTTTGTTTTTTATTTTTTAAGAAGGCAGAATATTTCAAAATCTGTTTGAATCTTCGTAATGACCCGACTTACAGGTGCCAAGTCGGTTGTTTTTATATCTTCATAAACTGTCGTTCCTAATTACGATAATTATAATTTCTTATGCTGTCCAAACACTGCAGTTCTATCCCTTGGTGCGAATCTAGCTATATATATAACTGTCTGTCTATGTATGTATCTATCTGTCTATCTATCTATCTATCTACACACCCATCCATCTATCTATCTAACTTTTATCTATCAATCCATCTGTCTGTCTATCTATCTATCCATCTGTCTGTCTATATATCTATCTATCCATCTGTCTATCCACCCATCTGTCTGTCTATCATCTGTCTAATCCACCCATCTGTCTATCCACCCATCTGTCTGTCTATCTATCTATCTATCTATCTATCTATCTACACATCCATCCATCTATCTATCTATCTAACTTTCTATCTACCCTTCTATCTATCTATCTACTATCTATCCATCTACCTACCTATCTATCTATCCATCTATATATCTATTTACCTATCTATCCATCTAATTATCTATTTACCTATCTGCCTATCTATCTGTCTATCTATTTACCTATCTATCTATCTATCTATCCATCTATCTATCTATCTCTGTTAGTCTGGGGGTCACTGTTCTTTTCTGTTAGTCTGTTCGTATATAAATATAACTGATTATCTATCTTGTGTCAGTTTATCTATCTGTCTGTCTACTACAAATATTTCTCTCAAATGCTATCTATATATTCCTGTTCCTGCGCATGGAAAATATTTTTCTTTTCTATTGCATCTTTCACAAAGTATTTTCGTACTTTTACATCTATCATGCTTTCTCGTCTGTGACTGTCTGTGTCTGTCTGTCTGTCTCGTCTTTGTCTGTCTGTCTGTCTGTTCTGGTCTTTTCTGTCCTGTCTGTCTGTCTGTCTGTCTGTCTGTCTTCTGTCTGTCTGTCCTGTCTGCTCTGTCTGTCTCCTCTCTCCTCTCTCTCTTCTATCTCTCTCTCTGCTTCTCTCTCTTCTTCTCCTCATCTCCTCTCTCTTCCTCATCTCCTCTCTCTTCTCCTCTCTCTCCTCTCTCTTCTCCTCTCCCCTCTCTCTCTCTCTCTCTTTCTCTGTCTATCTTACCCTATCCTATGCTACCTCTTCTTTCTGTTCTCGGCCAATTTTCTCCCCTATGATTATATTCGTTTTTTACTATGCCTATCTTACCCCATCTATTTTCGTGTCTCTCCTCACCCCCTGTTATTCTCTCTCTCTCCCTCTCATTATTATTCTCTTTCCCTCTCCCTCTGTTTATACATCTCCCCCGCACGTCTCTCCCCTCTCCCGTTATTTGTCTTTCTCTCCTCTCATTAAATATTCTTTTCCCCCTTCCCTCGTAATTATTCATGCTCCCCTACTCTTCCTTCTTTCGCTTCCTTTATCTCACTCTCCCTCATTCTCTTTCTCTCCCTCTCATTATAATTCTTTTCCCCCCTTCCTCTATTTATTCATCCCCTTCTCTCCCTTCTTCCCTTCTTTTCCTTACTCCCCGTTATTCCTCTTTCTCTCCTTCATTATTATTCTTTTCCCCCTTCCCTCTAATTATTCATCTCTCCTTCTCTTCCCTTCTTCTTTCTTTCCTGCACTCCACGTTATTCTCTTTCTCTCCCTCTCATTATTATTCTTTTTCCCTCTCTCTCTGTTTATTCATCTCTCCTTCTCTTCCCTTCTTCCCTTCCCTTTCCTCACTCCCGTATTCTCTTTTCTCCTCATTATCATTCTTTTTCCTCTCACTCTATTTATTCATCTCTCCTTTCCTTCCTTCTCCCTTCCTTTCCTCACTCCCCGTTATTCTCTTTCTCTCCCTCTCATTATTATTCTTTTCCCCTCTCACTCTATTTATTTATCTCTCCTTCTGCGTTCCTTCTCATTGTTTGGGGCCTTCATGAACTCAAAAAAATCAATGAACAGCAGAATTAAGTACATTTTTCCTGGACGATATAATGAGCAAGAACTCTCCTTAGTTTTCCTTCTCTTCTTTCTTCTCAAATTCCTTTTCCTTTGCGTTTTCCCCCT
>NW_020869504.1:52500-60000 GCF_003789085.1 Penaeus vannamei | reverse complement strand
CTCTCTCTCTCTCTTCTCTCTCTCTCTCTCTCTTCTCTGTCTCTCTCTCTCTCTCTCTCTCTCTCTCTCTCTCTCTCTCTCTCTCTCTCTCTCTCTCTCTCTCTCTCTCTCTCTCTCTCTCTATCTACTATCTATCTGTCGATATATCCATCTATCTGTCATCTACCTCTATCACTTTTTTTTCTATAGAAAAGGTATAAGTGAGAATAAATATTTTTCACAACACAAGAGATGTATTGACAGTTTCGATTACCTTTTCCTCAGAAATGCACATACTTCTGACGATAATATAATCGAATTCGGTCAAATATCTTTCTTGTATTGTAAAGCTATAAATTCCCATTCATACATTTTTTCTACATTTGTCACAATGAACACGGGTCACTATTTCTATCTCTATTTCTGTCTATTTATTCTATACTATATATTTATCATAAATATTCATTTCTTTCTTTCCTTCTCTCTACCTCATTCATTCTCGCTATGACAGATCTATTTCATTATCTATTATTCTGATAAATTTTGTCCTAATGCACTAACTGAATCAGTTTATCTATTAATTTATATCTGGTGTTTATCTGCTTCCTTATGTCTCTATATAAAAATCTATCTGTCACTGTCTCTCGACCTATATCTTTCTTCTATCTCTCACCTTCTATCCGTCTATCTTACTCGACCTATATCCTTTTTCTTTCTCCCTCACCTTCTATCCTTCTATCTTAACCTACATCCTTCTTCTGTCTCCCTCACCTTCTATCCATCTATCTCACTCGACCTACATCCTTCTTCTGTCTCCACCTTCTATCCATCTATCTTACTCTATATCCTTCTTCTGTCTCTCTCACCTTCTATCCATCTATCTCACTTGACTCATCTTCTTCTATCTCCCTCACCTTCTATCCATCTATCTTACTCTATATCCTTCTTCTGTCTCTCTCACCTTCTATCCATCTATCTCACTCGACCTACATCCTTCTATCTCCCTCACCTTCTATCCATCTATCTTACTATCTATCGCACCCTTTCTCTTCGTAGCGGAGGGGTACGGGCGTAAGGAAATAACATACGTAGTGGCCACATATAAACTACTTATGAGTCCGTCCCTCTACATATGTGTACTAAATAAATGTAGACAAATTAACCAATAATTATCAGGTTATATCAGTCTAATTAAAGAGATTCATTTCGAGTGCAATAACCGCTATCGTACAGTGGGTTACCAGCGTATCCGATCCAATGTTTAATTGCGAAAATATATTTGGATCAGAAGTGTTCAAATTCTATAAGTTGATTATGATTGTTATTGTAAAAAAAAGGAAATTTCACAAATGGTATTTCAGTGGTAGTATTATTTATTTATTTATTTATATTTTTTGTTAGATATTGATATTATATATTATCAGTGAAACTAATTTTGGCTGAACTTTCAGGAAAGGTTGTGAACCAAGGCCATATCTGAGGAGGACGAGGTTGCAAATACACACACACATACACAGGAATATATATATATATATATATATATATATATATATATATATATATATATATATATATATATAAAATATATATATATATTACATACATAAACGCATACATATACACACATATATATTATATATATGTATATATATGTAATATATATACATACATACATTATATATTACATAAATAAATAAATATAAATAATAAAATATATATATATATATATATATATATATATATATATATATATATATATATATTATATATATTATATATGTATATATATACATTTGGTGTGTGTTTGTTTGTGTGAGTGTGTGTGGTGTGTGTGTGTGTGTATGTATGTGTATGTATATATATATATATATATATATATGTATTATATATATATATATATATATATATATATATATATATATATATATATATATATTATATATATATGTTATGTGATGTATATAGTATATATAATATATTATATATATTATATATATATATATATACATATGTATATGTATGTATATATATTATCTATATATATATATATATTATATATATATGTGTGTGTGTGTGTGTGTGTGTGTGTGTGTGTGTGTGTGATGTATGTATGTATATATATAAATACATATGCATATGTAAATGTGTGTGTGTATATATATGCATATATATATAGTTTATATGTGCGTATAAAGTGTATGTTTGCGTGTGTGTGTGAGTGCGTACGCAATTTTGATAATTCATTTATTCATTCACGTATCTTTAATTCTACAAATCTTTCTCGAAGACGATTGGAAACGATACAGATGTATACAACATCCAATGAGTATACAAATATTCACCCAATGTCAACAAAATAACAAAAATCCGATCAAAAGTTCTAATTCCCCTCACAGCCAATTATATATCACGTATTCACCTCAAAAAAGAGCTAATTCATTTTCTGAAAGTTAAAATACTCAGTATTATTCGTTAGGGAGGGAGGGGAGGGGAGGGGAGTCGGGAAGGTGGTTGGGGGGGGGGTACAGACACAAGTCAGCTGGATAAATAACCGTTGTTTTCGAAAGCAGGCGGGAGGGAGCGTGTGTCTAAAGCTGAATACAAGTTACCTGTGCATATTCCCAGCTCCTGCACTCCATATTTAGCACACAGCTGTTTTCCTCGGGTGATATGTATGATTTTCTTCGTGTGCAGTGTGTGGTTCTGTTTTATAATCGATTGTGATTTTATAGACAGGCTCTTTGTCATGGGATGGAGGTAGATGCAGCGATTCTCGGAAAGGTTAAAGCAGTAGCAACTCGTCATGGCGTCAGATTCTATTTTTGGAAAAAAAAAAACACATGGGATTTATTTTGATGACGTCACAAAAGTTACCGGTGCTTTGTGAATCTGGTCGATCATTTTGGTCTCTTCAAATTTCAAATAGGATGGAAAATAATGATTTTAATGGTTATATTTTCATCGAACAATCATCAAAACAGACGCCATGACACCTCCTCGAGTTGTTACTGATCTAGCCTTTCCCGTTTCTCAATATTTTAGTTTCATAGCATTAATATTTAGTACCAAACTGTAATAATGGTTATTCATATTACCCTATATAGTATAGTATTCATTGAAGTTCTAATGGTATATTTAAATCACAATTATGAATGGATTAAATATTTCCGTATCCGAATATTTTCAGACTAATAGATACAGAGGCATAGGTAGATATATCTAGTCTCAGGGGTATAGGTCCCTTAGTTCTATTTTTATTGATGAACAAATGCATATGAATTGTATTTGAACCAAAACAAATATACAGTGTAAAAATGGTCATAATACCCAGAATGAACAACAAATAACTTATCATAGTGTACTGTGACTAGAAAATTCACCTCTTCTGTGAAAAGAGTAGATGGCGAAATAAACGATATTTATAATTCATTTCATTTATTGATTGACAGTAAATTTTCGATTTTTTTTTTTTTTTTTTGCTTGGTGCGGGAGCTGTAAAAATCGTCCCCATTATTTTTTTTTTTTTATATAATATTATCATAATTATTGTTATTATTAATTATTATTATTATTATCATTATTATTATTACTATTGTTATTATCATAATAATCATCATTATCATTATCATCATTATTAGCGTTACTATTATCATCATTATTACTGTTATTATTATTATCATTATTATTATTATCAACATTATAATTATCTTCATTGTTATTATCATCATCATTGCTATCATCTTACCTACGCCAGTGGATAGAAATAGAGACAGACAGGAAGACAGATAAGTAGATAGGTAGATGATAGCTGTTTAGGTAGATAGATAAATAGTGAGTTAGATATATAGATAAATAAAAAGTTAGGTAAATAGATAGATAGATTGATGAATAGGTAGGGAGACAGATAGACAGATATATCGATTGATAGATAAGTAGATAGTTGGATAGATAGTTGGTAGGTAGACAGATAGATAGGCAATAGATAGATAGTTAGAGAGAGAGGAGGGAGGGGAGGAGGGAGGGAGGGAGAGAGGAGAGAGGAGAGAGAGAGAGAGAGAGAGAGAAGAGAGAGAGAGAGAGAGAGAGAGAGAGAGAGAGAGAGAGAGAGAGAGAGAGGAGGAGAGAGAGGAGAGGAGAGGAGAGGAGAGGAGAGGAAAGAGGAGAGAATAAAGAGAGGAGAGAGGTGAGAGAGATAGATAATAGATAGATAGATAGAGAGAGAGAGAGAGATGGACTTACAGTTCAAGCAACAACAACAACAACAACAACAACAAAAAACAAAGCAAACCTTTTCCATTTTTCAAAGTGACCGCGGAAGACAACCATGCCATTTACTTCATCCGGGACCACAACCCGCCGTTGATAGATTTCAAAATAAGATTCCTTAGTCACTTCCGTCGGAATTAAAACGAGCAAACGACTCTCTTGGCTCCCAAACCTCGGTCGGGCAGCAGGGGCGTTGTTCCCGAGTCGCGAGGGCCGAATTTCGACCTTGTGACACCGTGATGCACACCGGAGCTTAAAGTAGTACGTGATTCAGCCATGCATCACGTTGAGTGGCTACGCTGAGGACGTGTTTTGAAAGGGGAAAGGGGAGGTCGAGGGATTTATGGCGTAAACTCGTTAGAATAGTCCCCCCTCCCCCCTTTTATAGAAAACGGACCTGTCAAACTCGCAGCTGTAGGCGCGTAGATGTTTCTATTTTCTTTTTGTTTTTGTTTTTGTTTTTCTTGTGTTTGTCCGGGTGATTCTCTAAGCTGATTCTTGACGATGGTGGTGGTTTTGGGTGTGTCCTGTTCGAGAGGTTTTCGGATTTCCATAGATGTGGTTCTAGTAATTGTTGTGGAAGTATTAGTGTTCATAAGAAGGTACCGTCATAACGCTTATAAGGGAGTTCGCATAGTAAAGTCGATCCTTCTATCCTTTTTATCCATATGAATTCAAGTACGTATCTATATTCACAGATACGCATGTAAATATTGCACATACTGATATATTCATGAACAGATGTACCCAAATTAACTATTATTTCAAGAAATAAAGGGATAATGTATGTTCAACCGTCCTTTAGTTGAGAATCTATAAAAATGATAGACTCGGAACCTTTTGCAAGGAGTTCGAGCATGTCTCAGAAAGGTTTGGAAACCATCCAAGTTGCCAGATGCGAAAAAACGCTGTTATGTTCATGAGAATGTTTAAAAGACAGGAAAATGCGTCAATCACGTGCTACTTTCCACATAAAAAAGCAAAATTTCTGAAACTTACTGAATAGGAAGAGGAAGAGAACTAGGAGGAAGAAGAGGAAGGAGGAGGAAGATGATAAGGAGGAAGATGAGGAGAAAGAAGGGGATAAGTAGGAGGAGAAAGGGAGAAGAGAAAAAGGAAGGAGATAATAAGGAAGAGAGGGAGAGGGAAGGAAGAGAAGAAGGAGGAAAATGATCCTGTACCTCCTCTAGCTAACCGGGTGAGACTGCCAGATCATGCAGACATATAAAAATGTCGAGAAACTGGTCCAAATTCGCTCAAATTTGCAAGCACTCGCGACTATAGACTAATGGAAATAACCCAATAAACCTCATCTAAATCGTTTAAAATCCCAAAATGGACACTAATTACATTCTTTCAAACAAGCAATCACAATCTAAAAAGATGTGAGCGTATTTCTGCAATTGCATCCAGCATCCCCTGCAAGAGAGTCACGCCACTTTCTTTATCTAATGACGGCCAAATTTAATTCTATTTGTTATCCTTATCACCATTTCTCTTGTTTTCCTCCATTATTATTACATTATCATTATCAGAATAAAGAATAACATGATATACATAATTATAATGATATCATTATTTTCATTATTAGTATTTTCATCTTTGTTATTATATCAAATCATTCTCCTTATTATCACTCTCTCTCTCTCCTCCTCTTCCCTCTCCCATTTCAGCTCCTCTTCTCCTTCCCCTCCTCTTCCTCTTTCCTAATACTCTTTTGTCTCTCACTTCCCTTCCACTCTCTTCCGCCTACTCCTTCCCCTCTTCACCTCCTCTCTTCCTCCTTGTCCCTTCCACTTCCTCTCCTCTTCCCAAGTCTTGTTCTGCTTCTCCTTCTCCTTTTTCTCTTTTCCTGTTCCTCCTCTCCTCTTTCTTTTCTCCTTTTCCTCCTCCTCCCCCTTTTCTCTTCTCTCTCCTGCTCCTCCTCCTTCCTCCTCCTCCTTCTCTCCTCCCTATCCTCTCCTTATAATCATCCTCCATCTTCTCTTCCTCCCCATCCTCCTCCGCCTTCTTATCCTCTTCTTTCTCCTCCTCTTCCTCCTTCTTCTCTTCCTCTACCTCTTCTTCCTCCTTATCATCTGTCTCCTAGTTCTCTTCCTCTTCTCTACCTCTTCTTTCTTCCTTATCCTCTATCTTCTAGTTCTCCTCCTTATTCCTCCTTATCTCTTCCTCCTTATAATTTCTTCCTCTCCTCTTCCTCCTTATCATCCTTCTTCCTCTTCTCTTCCTCTACCTCCTCTTCCTTCTTCTTCTCTTCCTCCTCCTTCCCTTCCTCCCTCATCCTTCACCTTCTTCACCTCGCGTCTTGACATTCCGAGACAGAGAAAATCAAACATTTCTTTCACACATTCTCGCAACTGAGACCTTAAAGGGGATTTTTTTTTTTTTTTCCTTTCATTTCTCTCTCTTCTTCTGGTTTCTTGCTTCTCTCTTCCTGCAGTTTTTTAAAATTTTCTTTCGCCTCCTCTCTCTCTCTCTTCTTCGGGTTTACTTCCTTTTCCATCTTCTTCGTTTTTTTTGCCTTCTCTTTTTTTCTTCTATTTTATTTCATTCTCTATCTTCTTTTTCTTCTTCTTCCTTTTCTTCCCCCTTTCTCTTTTATTTCCTTCCTTCCCTCTCTCTTCTTCTTTTTCTTCCTTTCTCTATTCATCCTCTTTTTCTTGTCCTCTTTTCTCCACTCTCTTTTTTCTTTTTCTTCCCCTTCCTCTCTCTCTTCTTTTCCTTTTTTCTTCCCCTTCTTTTTCCTCACCTCTCTCTATCTTCTTCATTTTCTTCCTCTTCTCCCCCTCCCCTTTTTCTTTTCTCCCTCTTCTCTCTTTCTCTTTTTTTTCTTTCTCCCTCCTCTCACTTCCTAGTATTCCTCCCCCCCCTGTCTCTCTTACTTTTTTCTTTTTTCTCTCTCTCTTCTTCACCTCATTCTCCCAAGGAGCAAAAACAAATATGCCGAAGAGGAGGTGGAAGGCGAATGTAGAAAATGATTCACTCGGTGACTCGTTTAGGAAGAGAGACACAGAGAGAGAGAGAGAGAGAGAGAGAGAGAAGAAGAGAGAGAGAGAGAGGGAGAGAAATATGGATGACACATTGATGCCAAAAATGTCAACGTTCTTGTCTGCTTCTCTGTCTCTGCCTCTCTTTCTCTTTCTCTCTTTCCTTTACTAAGAATTATGAAGAATTATCATTATTGTATCTTTTTTCTTCTTATCAAATGATTGTCCTTAGGTAATATTCCTTACTTATTTTTCGTTAGTTTGTTTA
>NW_020869504.1:40000-42500 GCF_003789085.1 Penaeus vannamei | reverse complement strand
AGAGAGAGAGAGAGAGAGACAGACAGACAGAGCGAGAAAGAAACATGCAGAGATAAAGAGAAAAGACAGAAAAAAATAAGAAAAAGAAAAAGACGAGAGAGAGAACCCACAGAAAGAAAAATATAATGAGAGGCCCCACCTACAGACAGACACGAAAACCCGAGAGAGGGCGTATCTGCCACCACCTCAACTGCCGCCCTGGCTTCGGAAGGGCGTCTCTCACCTGACGGCAAAAAGATATTTTAAGCACGCGAAACGAGATGAGCGCTGACTGATGTTTAAGCCCGTACCCCACGCCGACTCCCGCGCGTTCGAGATGTGGCGACATTTTCTTGTTTATTTTCGCTTTTTTTGTCTGGAATTAGAGAGTGTGTATTGTCTTTATTGTCTGATTTCGTTGAAGGATATTTCTAAATGTGTATTATTATTTTTTTTTGTAATTGGAAATGTATTGCTCTTATTTCCTGATTTAATGACGGATAGTTGCAGATTCTTGTCATCACTGTTACCATCACGAGAGTATTATTTATTGTTATTATTGTTGTTGTTGTTATTATTATTAGTATTATTATTGTTTATTATTAATTAGTATTATTATCATTATCATCATTATCAATTAGATTATCGTTATAATTATTATTATTGTTATCATTATTATATTATTATCATTATTCATTTTCATTATCGATATTCTCTTTAGTATCATTATCATTCATTAATCAATATCATCATTATCATTATCATTATTGTTTATTATCATTAATTACCATTATCATTATTATATTAAATTATCATTCATCATATCATATCATTACTGCTTATTTTACATATTCATCATTATTATTTAGACATTTTTAACACTAATATCATTATAACAATTGTGATCATTATCATTATTTCAATCATTATAATTTTCACCACAATCATTTTTACTCTGGCTATCAGTTTCTTCCGAAAATTTGGAACTTCAGAAAAGTCCTTTTTTCAAAGTTCTACCCATATAATTGGATTGTTTTCATACAGTTAATTAGTCTTATTTTCCTTATTGCAATCATTTCTGCAGTTATTATAATCAGTTTGAATTCCACTCTTCTACGATATTATGAGATGCTTCTGTTGAAAAGATAGTTATTTTTTTTCTTTCGTCTGTTGAAGTATTTTTTTTGGGTACTCCTACATTCCTTTTAGATAATAAATGATATCGTTTCTTTTCGCATCTTTTCGTTCTTGTTATTATTCTTGTTTTCATCCTTATTATTATCACCACTACTCGTATACGTCTCGTTTCGACGTCTCTCCCAATTTAAGGAAAATACGAAGATGATTAATCTTAATTTTGCCGTTCGTTTTTTTTTTTTTTTTTTTTAAAGAATGCATCGCAAAATACTTCTGGCTCTTTATGACTGAGTACTATGCATATCCTCCTCCTCGCTCTTTTTTCCGCTCTCCTCTTCTCTCCGCCTCCTCCTCTCCATTCTTCTCCTCGTCCTCATTCCCTGCTCCTCCTCTCTCTCTCTCTCTCGCCTCTCTCTCTCCTTCCTCTCTTCTCTCTTCTCTCTCTCTCTCTCCTCTCCTCTCCCTGTTACACCTCTCATCAAGCCTTGCATAGCATTATGTACATCATAATTTTGTCAATGACATGCAGCATTGTGTGCCATACGAATAAAGTGATATATTTCATTCACTGTGCTATGTAGAGAGAAATGCACAAGGGGTAGCAGGTTGTAAGAATTTGCGTAAGTTCTCTGTAAACATTCGTAAATACTTGTTATCATCAGCTGGTATCCAAAGGGCGTAACATACGCTGTCTTACGCAATGTACACATACCTCTGCTTACATACGGATGAACCCTATTCTAAACAGGATGATGGGAATGCATGGGTTTTGTTTCTGATAAACATGGGTGCCATTGACACTACGTACTTGATAAAAGGTGGTGGACTGTGTTAGTTGCATTCGCGTAATATGAGTGTGCGAAGGACGTAACGATTGAAATGGGAAATCAGCACGATTATTGTTGTATGTTAAGCCTCTCTCGCTCTCTTTCTCTCTCTCTCTCTCTATCATCTCATCAGCACTCTCCTTCTTCTCTCTCGCGTTCTTTTCTCTCTCTCTCCTATCCTCTATCTCTCTCTTTTCTTCTCTTCTCTCCCTCCTCTTTTTTTCTCTCTCTCTCCCTCCTCACTCTCTCTCTCTCATACCCATATATACACCACACCAGGCATACACACCCGCTCCACACTCACATAAACCCAAGCCCCGGACCAGTCATCGAACAATCATGGCGCGGCTCATGCCTCACGCCCATTCGTCACTCGCTGCAGGTGGCGCCCAAGAGGAACGCGGGGTTGTCCGAGCTTGGCAAGCCTCCAGCGCGAAAATGGCCGAGCAGATGCAACGCCGCACTCCACTCGGCTGGAAAATGCACGCGTCTCGCAGGGGAGGTTGACTGGTTTCGCTGCTCGGCTTGTGTTTTGATCGCGCTTGCCTGGGTCTGTC
>NW_020869504.1:22500-37500 GCF_003789085.1 Penaeus vannamei | reverse complement strand
ATACTCATATCGTATGTCAAGTATGCAAGGATGTACCTTGCATATTGCCTTCTCTTCACACCCTCTGCATTTCTGAGTAATCAACTGTTTCGAACGCTCTCAACAAGCCGTGAATATATAGCATGGTGAAGAGAAGAGAGAGAGAAGAGAGAAGAGAGGGAGAGGAGAGAGGGGGGGGGGAGAGAGAGAGGGGGGAGAGAGAGGGAGGGAGAGAGAGGAGAGAGAGAGGAGAGAGAGAGAGGGAGAGGGAGAGGGAGGGAGGGAAAGAGAGAGAGAGAGGGAAGAGAGAGAAAGGGAAAGAGAGAAGAAAGAGGGGAAAGAGGGAAGGAGAGGGAAGAGAGAGAGAGAGGGAAAGAGAGAGAAGAGGGAAAGGAGAGGAGAGAAGGAAGAAGAGAGAGAGGGAAAGAAGAGAAAAGGGAGAGAGAGAGAGACAGGGAAAGAGAGAGAGAGAGAGAGACGTGCACACACACACGCACGCATACACACACAGAAACAAGAAAAAAGAAAGAGAAAAGATAGCGAAAGAGAGAGAAAGATAAAGAAAGAGAAGAAAGGGAATAAAAGAAAGAGAGAGAAAAAAATAAGTGAGAAAGAGTAAAAAAAAGACACTGAGCCAAGAGAGGGAGAGAGAGAGAGAGAGAGAGACAGACAGACAGACAGACAGACAGACAGAAGACAGAGACAGAGACAGACAGACAGACAGAAGATAGAAAAAGAAAAAGAGAAAGATAGATAGAGAAATGTGAGAGAAAGAGATGAGAGATTCCTAAATTTAGTATATAGGGTGTGTAGCTGTCCACTAAATTCCATCTATCAGAGAGAGTGTGGGCGGGAAGGTAGTTTATGTGGCGAAAAAAAAAAAAAAATTGGAACGTGGCCAACTCGTCAGGAAATTGGGCCTGAGTTGTAATGGAAAGGATTAAGATTTTGGCGTCAAGGTTTTTTTTCTCCATATTCCGTGTTTTTTTAATATATGATTTTTTGTTACCGGTTGTTTTATGTCGTGTTTCCTTTTTTTATATACTCCGAGATATATGATGTGTGTTTTTATATGTTTTTTGGGGCTTACCGCTTTGTTTTATGTCGTGTTGTTTTTTAATAAATACTTCGAGATTGGTGAGTTTTAATGTTTTATTTGGGCTTTACGGTTNCCCCGCCCCCTCCCCTGGGTATCCGCGATCCCCCTGAATGTTATTTTTAAGGCGGGTCGGCCGGGCTCCACTCGCTTTCCTTCGCGGGATATTAATTGGCGAGGCCTCGGGGTCGCCTTACGGCCGCGACCTGGTAATTGACCCGGCGACCTGTCAGCGCCGCGGCCTCAAAGGCCGCCGCGCCGCTGATAGAGCCATCAAACTGATTCCTGTCTGTGGCTCCTCTCGACCCGAGCCCGCCCTCGCGCCAATAGGAATCGAGGAAAGGAAACAGAGAGGGTTCTGATTGGTCGAAGACGCAGCGAGTGAAGGACTCCAGACGACGGCGTATGGCTAGCAGTTGGCTACTACAAAAAAGGATTAAGGCTATTACTCTGGATCAGGCCTGGAGCTCCCTAGCATTATCCTAATTTTCTACGTCTCTCCTTAAACCCATTCATTCTGTTTGTTATTATCGTAAACTCCTCGTCTTACCAAAGGAAAGGGACTTAAAGTCGAAAGCAAATATAATATGTTTTTGCGCCTGTATTTTGTAGGTGTAGTATACATATCAACACCTTTTGCTGAAATCACAGTTTTGAATGCAAGATGACGATGTTTTATCATTTTCCGCAGTGTCTCTCTTGAATGTGCTCCACCATCAGATACGTACATATATCTACACACATATACTCACCTACCACACTCTACGTACACGCACAAGGGGGTGATGACCCAAGGAACCCAGTGTGACCTGTCTAGCCTCACGGCCACTCTAATGAGGGTCACAGGTCAGGCCAAGCCATTAAGATTGTGCTACAATTATCTCTGGTTGTCAAGAGGGTTTGATGGCTCAATCTGTCCAAGGACCCGAGCTCGTATGGCCTGGAGGAGCCCGCGGGGAACTGCAGATGACGCTGCCCCCTTCTCTCTGATCAAATCCAAATCTTATTCAAACTTTCATCGGATATAATTCCATGTCGCATTTTTTTCTAGAATTGATGCAATCCGCTCTTCTCCTTCCCATATTTTCTGTTCATTTTCTGTTCTTTCCAAACTTTACCTCACGCAGAGGAGGTCAGATGGAAACAGGAGAGTCTGAACAAGTAAAAGGTACATTAAAAGATTCGATGTATTTCGTGTGTACTTCCGTGCGATTCGGGACGAACAATACTTAAGGTTTTAACAATTCCATGTTTAAATCTTAAGACGTTTGTGCGCTTGAGAAAACAAGTTCGAGGGAGACCTGTGCCTTTCTAAATAGCCACGTCGTACCTACGGCAATAAGGGCGGAATAAAAAAACCGGAGTTCTTTGTGAGCCTGTGGATTTCAAATTTGAGTGTGGATCATGAGCGTGAGGTATGTGGTAAAAGCGTGGATGTGTGTGTGGTTACAGATCGTATTAATATAGGCTAAGGAATGCGTGAGGGTGAGGTGGTGGATGAAGTCGGAATATGTGGCTGAGGGCGGGGTGTGTGGATGTGGATGAAAGCGTGGGTGAGGCGGAGAGGTAGTGAGGGGAAAGGGTGCCAGATGTCGCATTTTCTCGAGCCTCCCCTCTGCTTACATTTCCTTCATTCCTCGAAGTTCAGAGAAGTTTAAAAAATTACTCCAGAACTTTGGTCTTTAGGGGAAATACCATACAAGGACATACACTCTACTCCACAGCTGCAGAGACGGTAATTATTTATTGTCAGACTATCGACTAGTATTTAACACGACTACTAACATTGTAATTCTGGTGCCGGATGTTCTGTTCGTTTATCATTTTGTATGTCATATTGTGCTAATGGCGTTCTTGTGTATTCTTGTCATTTTCGATGGCGATGGTTAAATATGTGTAAAGCAATATACTGGTGCTAATGTGGTCCATAGATTATTTAACAATGTTTATTATATCCATTTCAAAATTATGAATAATTAAATACAGTTTACATAAGGAAAAGGGCATAGACACGGAAAGCTGTTATATAGGTATAAGAGATAGAATTTTAATTAGATAGATTAGGTATATATGAGTCATAAAATAAAGTCTTTATCTTATTTATAATTAGGTTTTACCTCTTTTAGGTGATAGACGTATATGAAAATACAACATATCGCAGGATAATTATTATTCCGCACACCGCCATAAATGTTCGGAATATGCTACCGGATGTTAATTATTGTAGATCATGAATAGAGTGCTATGAGGGCAGAAAATAGGGAAAGCAAGATAGGAGGGATGTTGTAGAGACAGATTGTGTAGCTACTCAGTGCGTGGTCTACAGTACGAGAGAGTGGAGCATCTTCTCGATTCTCTGAGATGACGATCGAACTGAGATCTGTACTGCTCTCTCTCTCCTTGCATCTGCACTTTCTCTGAGCATCTGTGACTGACGAGAGAGATCTGCTACCCTCAACGTCTTCTTGACGAGATCTCTCTTTCTTCTCTCGTCTCGCTCTCTGCGCGGCCCGGTGGATGTGGTAGTTTGGGAGAGTGATGAGACGACGAGAGACGAGAGAGCAGAAGGGGAGGGGAGGTGGAGAGAGACAAGAGCACATGCGACAGGAAACAGGACGGAGAACAAAAATTATATAATTGTTAGTGTTAAGGCGACGTGGCAGCGATAGCGATGTGTGTGTTTCTCCTTCCCCGATTTAACACTGTTGAGCACTTGAAACCTATGTGTGAAAGGTTTATAAATACACACGCATGTATATTGACCCTCGGTGCTTTGAGTTGCTAAGGTGTAAGATGTAAGATAAACATACTCCAAAAGCAAAACGCGCTAAATCCGAATCGAGAAGGCACTAAAACCACCAAGAGTTACCCTGCCAAAATAGGAATTAGGTAAAAGACGACTCAGGGTCAAAAGGTACAGATACGGAGCAGGAGAGAGAGGTTGGATCATAGCAGAGGGGTAAGAAAAGAAAGAAAGGGGAATATTGAGTTTTATGTTAAGTGTTTTATAATAAGTTGAAATAAGAAAAAAAGGGGAAACCTCCATTGGGGGTCTTTGAAGGAAATTGGTGTGTGAAAATGCTAATGGCCAACAATTTGGTTTTATTGTTTTGTCACCACGCTGATAACTTGTTTCTCCTATTCTTACCTGCTGCCGACGATGCTGAGTGGTTCGATAAGAGATGATGACTAATGTCGTAAGATTGGGTAAAGAGTAGGTGAGTGGGGGGTGATGGGGTGGGTAAAGGGGAGAGTAGGCTTAGGTTAGTGTTGTTGACGTTCGAAGAAGGGGAGGGCATAGAAGGGGAGTAGTTGGGAGGGGGTAAAGGAGTGTGAAGAATACTAGCTCTCGCTGGAAAGGTAAGAATAGGTGGGAGGCAGGGAACAAGAGGAGATGCAGAGGGCATTTTACTATACTGAACTCTTCTCGTAACCGGAGAGGGAAGGAAAGGAGGACCAGGGTTTCTTAATGGAGAGAGGGAAGGGGTGGAGGGGGGTACTGGGGGGGAGTGTAGTCAGATATAAGTAAGGCTCCTCTCACCGGGATTGACTCATACGGAGAATTACTGTAATTGTGTTCCATAAAACCCAGGCCCTGAAAAAAGTCCCCAAAATTTAGGGAAATGAAGGGGGAGTAGGAGGGAATAGGAGGGAAGATCGGGCACGGCGTAGTCCACAAACTGGAACGTAAGCACTAATAGTGCACTCTCACTCACTCACTCTCGCACTCTCTGATATTAACAGTAGGTGGAAGCGGAGTTACTGATAATGAGCCAAGAGTAGAGGAGATAGATAGATGAGTAGGTGGAATCTGGTGATAAGGTAGGCGTGATTTTCCAGGGGAGCAGAGATCATACACAAGATAAATCCCTGCGGGACGCGAAGAAAACACATTTTTTTTCTTTTGACTGGTAACGTTTCTCACTGAACTAATTACAGCAGGAGTACTCTACTTTTTTTATTTTTCATAATTTCGGGTTTACCATTGTGTTTCCTACGTCCTAAACACTAGATAAGTTCAAGCTAGTGATGATTTTGGAATTTTTGTCTTTTACAGCCTTACTATCATGATAAATCACGTTCACTTAAAATGTTTTTGGAAGACTTTGCTTCTTGCAATTCCATGGGGAGAAACAATGAAAAAACAAAGGGTAAAATTTCTTTACACTCGAATTTCTAACTCTCTCCCTCTTCGTCTTCTCTCTCTTCATCTCTCTCTCTCTCCTTCTCTCTCATATCCCTCTTCTCTCATGTCTAAACATATATAACGATCTAGATATTAGATATATATTACAAATGGAATCTTAATAATGATATTAATAAAGTTTATTAGTATCAATATTATATATATATATATACCACCTATAAATCATTATACCTTAAAGTTATATAAATATATGCTAAAACGTAGAATATATAATATATAATATATATATATGTATATAATATATTACTATATATATCATTAACTGCCATTTAGTTGAGTTTATATACACTATATGTATATGACACACATCTACTACACACGACCACACAACCATTTCACACACACGCATCACGGACACACACACACACACGCAGACAGCACACCCACACACACTTAGCACACACACATATACACACACACAACACACACCCAGCTCCACATACATCAACACACCAACGACTTACACAAGGCACACAAGTCACAACATACACACACAGCGCATTTCATCGCACCATCACACCTACATTTCGCACACACACACCAATTCACATCACTCATCGCTTAACATTTACACCATGTACGTCAACACACACCAACATTCACACACACACCACTTCAGCTAGTTACACACACCGGGGCCCACAACAACCACACATACACACGCCGACATAGTACTCTCACTCACACATGCACATCCAGACACCACTCACAACAACACATACAACCACACTCACAATCACCAAACAGCACACACAACAACTCACTCACCACACCACCACACATAACTACCTACAGATATTAACTTGTTATGATATATTTTATTACTAATTTTATAATCTAAGAGTATGCAATAGTAAATTATTCTAATATAAACGTTATTATTAATAATTATGAACTGAATAAAAGTATTATACATAGAGATCGTTTATTTATCTACATAGTAAGCCTACTATGTATATCGTGTTGTAGTCTATAATGAGGTTTGACTCTGGAGCTATCTTCTATTGTGTGTGTGAATTATGTCTGTGATCGTGTGTGTGTGCTGTGTGCTCTGTTGGTGTGTGTGTGGTGGTGATGTCGTGTGGTGTTGCTGGTTGTGTGTTCGCCCTGCTATTATTTTAGAACATAAATTGATATGGCAAAATCCACTATAAGGATATATGGTATACACATACAAGTACCATTTGTTATTATAAATATTAAGTTATTAAGTATATATGGTAGGTAGTTATATCTCATTAATTATGCCTCTCCTATGTACCTATATCCTCGCTAATATTAGTGAGTTTCTCTCATAACACATAGTTGTAATAACTATTAAATAAATCATAACTCTCAACCCCGCGGACAGGTGCAATATTATATTCAATGTGTGGCTCAATATTGCTATAATATATATAAGTTCCTTTAGTTGTATACATTAATAATCTAATATATGTGTATATAGTTATTATATATTATTATTATACTAATATTTATGATATATATTGTGTGTGTGTGTGCGTGATGTGTGGTGTGTTGTGTGGTGGTGTGTGTGTGTTGTTGTGTGAAATCGCGTAAATGTGTGTGTGTGTGTGTGTGTGTGCTGTGTGTGTGTGTTAGGTCGGTGTTGTTGATGGGTATTTAACCATAATAAATGTGTTGTGTGCCTGCATCCGCAGGCCGCCTGTGCGTGTGAAGGTGGTTTGATTATATGATAGTTACATAACCATATATATTCATACATAATTGTTATATTATATATATATACCCACGTTATATTTAATTTCATAATATATCTATTTAATCTCATCTAACTACAACACAACCCCACATCCACAACCCAACATCATCAAACACACATCCAACACCCCACCTCCAACCTTACAACGATCACAACATCTGTGATATGATTTATTCGTTATCTCATTAATTGTTGTTGTAATAATATAATTGATTGTAATAGGAGATTAATATCATCAGCCTTAATTACTTATTATACTAGTTATTAATCTATATTTATTATCATTCATTTAAATTGTTAGTATATAATATGGTCATAATACTAATAATATAATTAACATACTAATAGATCTACCTAATAATTATATATTGAATAAAATTTCTTTATTATAGTTAGCAATATAGTGAAATAGAAATGAGAGAGTGTAGAATTGTTTGTTGTGTGTTGGTGTGTTGTCGCTGTGGTGGTGTGAGTTCTGGTGTAGTGAGCTGTGTTATACATTTAGTGTGTGCATAATTATGTATATTTACAATTATTTCTTTTGATAATTTTCATACCGATAAAATATAAGCTGGTTTGTGTGATGAATGTCATATAGAGGCTTCTCTTTTTAATTGATTACTATATTTATTTATACGTTACAATTATCTAAATGATATTATATTTATTAATTATATATCATTTTATAATCATGGTGGTGTTACAGGAGAAAGTTAAAATATTAGAATATTGTTATTGTTATGAATGAGTGATGGTGTTGGAAGCTTTCTTGTGTGTCGGTGGCTGGTCTCGTGGCCAACATAAAACACGCGTTGCGATGTTTGTATTATCTTTTTACAATATCTTGACACTATTATATAGAGAGTATACATATACATGTGTGTATATATATTAATATCATAGTACATTGCATTTGTACTAAAAATATTTTGTCATTAATAGTATTATTTAGCTATAATTATGCTTTAATGTACAGCTAATTGTATTATGTTTATATTATATATAATAAACACCAATACACACACTAACACATATTATAATATTAATATATATTAATTATATTTAATATAATTATATTATTATATATTAATTATATTAATATCAATACATATTTGAGTAATTATAGTATGCACCACACAAGCCACATCACAACACTTAAACACACATAACAGACACACACACACACACATAAACACACACACACACACACACACACACACACACACTACATCAACACACAACATACACCACCACACATACATACAAACTATATAACCACGCACACAACCAACAACTACAACACCCTAACCACCAAACACACATCACCACAACGCAAAATCTAACCAACACACCACCACAGGCCCCATCACACTATACACCATAAAACATTATTATATTATAACTTTTAATATATATATATTATATATATATTATATTTATATATATAATATATATACTTATATATTAATAATTATTTATATATATATAATATTAATTGACATTATAAATATTAATATTTATGGGTAATTATATATTTAGTATATAGTGTGTAATATATTTGAATATTATGGAAGAATATGTTTATGATTAATATATATACTGCACGCTCACACACAACTATCACACCTCACACTACTATTATCATATATCTACAACACATCTTACAATCGATCACACTACACACACACAACACACACAATATACACACCACACACACATATACCCCTCTCTAAATATTATTATTTAAGATATTAGAAATAATTAGATATAGATATTTAATTTATGGTGTTAATATATATATTATATATATGTGTGTATATGTATGTATTTATAGTACGTATGTGATATTATGTATGTATATATATATGATGCATATATATATCATATGATACTAACAATTATATTTATATGTATACATACATAATATTATATTAATTAATAGTTGTATATGAATATATAATGATTGTGTTTATTAGTTGTTGTGTAATTGTGTGTAATAGTTATATAATGAGTACTTTAATTAGAACATTATATATATATTATATATATGTGGTGTGTCTTAGTAATAAATTGCATATTGTATGTATCTATTGCCTGATAATTATCTCTAATCACCATGTTACTATATAATCTCTCTCGAATGCGTCTCTATACGTCTCTCCTTTATCCAGTATAATATATCTAAGTGCGAGGCCCGCTCTATATATTATGGTCCATTTATATATAGCAAGTGTGCATATTAACAGAGCTTATCAGTCACGTCTATGTACGGCTGCGCTGCTATTAGTGCTAAGCTTATAATCATAGATTAAAT
The DNA here is from genome assembly GCF_003789085.1 of Penaeus vannamei. Taxonomy (NCBI): domain Eukaryota; kingdom Metazoa; phylum Arthropoda; class Malacostraca; order Decapoda; family Penaeidae; genus Penaeus; species Penaeus vannamei. The sequence continues at coordinate 28,181 of NW_020869504.1, read as the reverse complement.
AACTGAATATGAAACAGACGATAAATATCAGGATCTCAACTAGTAACTACCGTGATTGTTATGATTAGGTAGCGATATCATTTGGCTAGTTTCTTGTGAAGCGTTTTTTGTGTGGCTATATATATTATATTGTATAATATGCTGTTGGCTTCTCGTATATATTGTGAATTAATACATTATTATCTCTAGCCCGAGATCTCAACTTGGCGTGTCTTCTTATAATGTATGTATAGCGTTAGATCCTGTTTCTTTCTTAGTTTTGTCTCTGGCGTTTATTTAGTCATTTGCTTTGATCTCCATATCTTGTATATGTTTGTATTTATAGTTAGATTTTAGGGTGTTGCTGTTTGTTTAGGTTCGGTATAATTATTACATAATATGTGTTTGTGTTTGTAGTACATTGTGTGTACTGTGTTTGTGTGTCTCCATATTATAGCATACCATATATTCTTATATTCATAATGTGTTCTATATATATTGATTAATTATGTCGTTCTAGTCTGTTCTATTCTGTTATTATATCTTATATAAATACTTTTATAATGTGTGTTTTCTTTTCCGTCTGTCTTTTGCTGTCGGTTCCTGCCGTCTTTTTAGGTTTGTTGTGTGTCGCTGTGAGATCGACTGTTTTATGTGATTTTGTGTTTAGTTCTGTTTTGTGTGTGTGTGTGTGTGTTGTTGTTGTGTGTGTTCTTGTTTTGGTGTTCTGTGTTGCTTTGTTAAGTGCTTGTGTGTCTGCCATGTTGGTGACCTACTGTTGGTGTGTGATGGTGTGGTTCGTGTCTGTGTGTTGTGGGTTGTAGTTTCGTTGGCTTTTGTGATGTTCCTGTGCTCGGGGTTCGCTCGCGGGTGGTCTTGGCTTTCGTGTCTGTCCATTTTTTCACGTCCGTGTCTGTCTGTGTCTTATTGCTCTTTCGTTTTAGGTTTCTTTGGACCTTGCATTTGTTTTTGATGATATGCCTTTGTCCGTTTCATGTGTTTATCTTGGGTCTTCTATCGATGTTTTCTTGTTATACTCCTGTCCACTTGTGTGCAGTGTGTGCGTTGCTTCTGTCTTGGTGTGCGTGTGTGTGGCGTTATGTATGTCGTGTGTCGGCTCTGTGTCGGTGGTCGTGGTTCTGCTGTGTGCGTGGTGTCCGACTTGGCTCGTGGTTCGCGGTATTGAATGTGTGTGGTCTCTTCTGTCCGTTGCTGTGTGGGTGGTGGGTTGTGGCTCTTTTTGTTGGCATGCCTAGGACCGGCCACAGCACGCACACTGACCTAATTCTGTTTTAGTGTAGTTAAATTAATGTAATGAACCGTAGACGGTTAACCTCGGGATTCATTACTCATGGCTGAGTTATTTATCTCATATCTCCATAATATATCCATTAGTCTGTTTTAGTGTTGTGTCTTACTGTATCCTTCATATTTCTCTAACTTCCGGTAAAATAAAGTGTAGGCTTTATATCAATATTTAGTAGATAAGACAGAGAAAGAATATGAAATACAAACATGTCTAAAAACCGGGGTGTAAGAGGATAATAAATAACGAATAAGATTAGATATTACTGATGACTTGAAAGACCAACTTGAAAATTGGAATAACGATGAGTCCTCAGGTCCCTACGTAGACGTCGATACACTATACTAAAAGTATCGCATTGTAAATGGTCGTTCGGCCGCCCGTCTGTGTGTTGTTTGTTTGTTATTGCCGTGCTGAAACAGGATCTCGATGTGTTGTGTAAAAACCCACTGTCCAGGGGATCCAATCCTTTAGGAGGATGTGACAGGTGATGGGGGAGAATGACGTGACAGCCTCTAATCCCAAACAGATATTAACCATAAGCCGATGATCCAACACGTCAGACGGGGTCGTTGATGTCGAATGTCATCAGGCGGGAATGCTTTGCGGCGAAGTAGTTAAGGGACATTCGAAGAGGGAAAAAAATGAGCTAAAGTCGTTAGAATTGCATATATTCTTTAGTAAGGTATTTGAGGTGTATTGTTATTGTGAATGGTATTATAATTATCACTATTTTAGTTATTATTCTCGTTCCTATTGTTAGTTACCTTTGTGGGGAAATGCTTTAAATTTGTACATCATTATGATCCAGGTCTGGTGATACAATTCACCACCAGCTCTCAATTTCATTCATCCATCTTTATTATTTCTCTTGAGATTAGTTCTTATAGCTGTACTAAAACCCTTTTACTCTTCTACTCTTCCTCCTTCCTCTTCTTCTTAGACATTTTTTTGACTTCAGGTGAGAAAGGAGGCGCACCCCGAGATAGGATGCGAAGCAGGGAGACCTCAAGGGCTGCTCTAAAGTTAGGGGAATTTACTGTTAAAGGGAGAAGGTGTTATAAAAGTGGAGGAAGCTGTTGTTAATGCAGGGGAAAGGATATTATAAAGACGGGGGGAATTGTATATCAAAGCGCGGGAATGTGATATAAAAGTGAGGGGAATTATCGTAAAGTTGGGGGGGGGTTAGCATAAAAGAAGGGGAAAAGAACAATAAAGCTGGGGGAAACTCCAGCAGTGGGGGAATAAATACAAACGCGAAAACAAAGAGGGGAAGCTGCAAATGTGGGGAGAGGGAGTGTAGAGAGGGAGAGGGAGAAGAGGGGAGAGGAAAGTGAGGGGATGTGGCCAATATGTGCGCGAGGGAGAGGGCGGCCGGCGGACTCGCTTCTTCCCCGCCAGGTCAGCGGGAGGGAGGGGGGGGGAGGAGAGAGAGAGACAGAGAAGAGGAGAGAGAGAGGAGAGGACAGACAGACAGACAGAGAGAAGAAGAGCGAGAGGACAGAGAGAACATGGACAGGAGAGAAGAGAACCCTCTATCCATCTAGCCGACGGTATACTCATGATAAAGACGGAATAGATAATGGATTTTAGACTGATAACCCCAGTCAAGAGAGAGAAAATGGTGCAGGAAGAAGTACACACACACAAAGTGAGTCGCAGGTGCGGAGGCTATTATCCCCCCTATCTGCCTCCATCCCCAAACCGTACATAATGAGTCACTCACCCTGATACGATAATAGATAGATGGATTAGAGCTCTACAAACCAGAGAGCCAGCTCCGATGAGAGCTTACACACATCCCCCTAGATAGAATATAGGAACTCTCAGACCCCGGTACGCGCTCCAGAACACGAGCATCCGCCCGCATCACCAACAACTCCCACCGCGAGCGCAGCAGAGACTAGCACACGACACATCAGAGCGCAACACGTCTAATCCCACACTCCACATCACACGACACTACAACCATCTGGTATATGTATCGACCTACTAATATCTAGACCTGCAGTGAGACACGGGGCGTTAACCATAATCCCGCTCTCATGGACCCTATCCAACCCCGCAGCCTACATCGGACTCAGGTGAGAGTATATCCTCGCGAGTATGAAAGCCTTCTACAGCTATATGAGTCCGACCCGAGTACACCATCTACCGATATCACAGCTCTCTACCCGACAGTCCCCGCACGCTAGCCCCTTAAGCCAATTATATATCCATGCCTGCCATGAAGCAACTTCCTAGATAACCAAAGCCACTTTACCCCCACTGACGCTCAACCTCTCACACGGTTCCCGCAATAAATCGGTAGATAATAATAGTCGTCTTGTCTGCCCAGAAGTCTTGAGTCTACTTGCAATCCCATATATCTGTCTATCACATCATCAGTCACACCTATCTACATCTTAAGAGTGCGCCGTACCATACACGCCAGCATTTAACCGGATTCACGTCTGACCTACATATTCCCTGCTACCATAGAGACCTTCCCGAGAGCACACCGAAACCGCTATGGCCATCGTGGAACCCATACCAGCCACACACTCTAGCTACATAACGATTACACACCCATAATCTCCGAGAGCGCTATCTCACTATCACACAACTAGTGACAGTATACCATTCAACTGGAGTAATCTATATAAGAGAAAAGTGAGACTACTCAGCGAGAGAGCACCTTACTATGATATAATCCAACACACTAGACCTATCTCTATATATGAGTTAACATTACAGCGGGGCGAGAAGGCAGGAAGATGTAACGTTATCTTTAAGCAGGACAAAAGATGCATTGTAAAGAAGGACCCCCAAGGAAGAAAAAGCCATTAAAGCGAGAGAAAAGAACACAAAACGAAAAATATGAAATTATGAATGAGAAAAAGCAGAAAAAAAGAAAAACGTAAACAAAGCGAGAGAGAATTAATGCAAAAAAAGAAGAAAAAAACTAAATTACTGTGCAGAATGCAAGACAAAAAATATAGATTATTGTACAAAAAAAGACAAAAGATACAAATTACTGTACAAGAAGTTCACATAAAAACTCGTCAAAGCGCAAAACAGTGAGAACCCCTGAACGTGGGTCGTCACAGCGCCCTCCTCGCCATGTGGCGGCATTCCAAACGACTTGCGAATTTCAGTTGCGTCATGACGGGGCCACATTGGGTCATGCAGGGAGGGCCGTGCGCATGGCTCCTCATGCGCCCTCATGCTGGCCCGCCACAGCTTGCCTCGTTATGTTGCTATTTGGATTTGCTGGTGTGGGAGCGGGTTTTATGGGGTGGGGTCGGGGTATGGCGTACTTACGTGTGTGTTGTGTGGTGTGTGTCTGTGTGTAAAGAAATCACTTGCATGAATGAAAACAGACAAGAATTAGATTAGATTTATACACACTGAGAAAAGATATCAACCCTAACTACATCTCGGAACCCATTCACCTGCTCAATCTTCCGGAAACCCCAATCCAACCTGACCCAATCTCCTATGAACCCTTACAATTCACACCTACCAGTCAAGACAACCATATATGACATCTCACAACCACCACTCNCACAGGGGAAAGTGTAAGGAAAAAAGTAATGCAATGAATATCACACACACTAAGAAAGGGCAACATCGATCATATAGTAATCTACGGACATCTTCGCCATGTTTCACTAAGAATTTTTTTTCCACTGTTCCATCTCACTCACATAAAAAGGACGGAATTTTCGGAATCTAATTCATGCTGAGAGATATCCAGTTTCCGTGTTGCCCCTGATAAATGAATTATTAGAAATTAATCAAACTATCTGTTACATGGCTCTTGTTTACGTATATCATAACAGCGATGAAGAGCGAAGCAAGTGGATTGAAAACAATTTTAAATCAAAGATCAATGACCCCCCCCCAAAAAAAAAAAAAAAAAAAAAAAAAAACTCAGCAATTCATTCGCCACAATACGACGCGGTAGCAACGTGGGGAAAATGTACAGCCTAGCGACTCCCTTCACCCGAACGCCGCGCGGGCTCTTCGGTGCAGCAGACAAGCGAGTTTCCCGGTCCTCGCTCAGCCCTTGGAGCTCTTGTTAAATCACCAAGGCTTCAGGAACGCCAGTGTGCGACGTCCTCAGGGGAATGAGTCACTTTTCTCGCCGTAAAGTCGGGTTGGGTCAGCAGTAGGCACGCGGATGTAGCCTTCCCCCCCCCCCGTCTCTCTCTCTTTCTGTCTGTCTGTCTGTCTGTCTGTCTGTCTGTCTGTCTGTTTCTGTCTTCTGTCTGTCTGTCTGTCTGTCTGTCTGTCTTCTCTGTCGTTCTCGCCCTCTCCTTCTCTCACTCTCTCATTCACAGCACATTGCAACACACTCAGAGAAAGAAATACTTGTACACATTGCAAACATCTGCAACTGAATTTTGTTCCG
>NW_020869504.1:0-7500 GCF_003789085.1 Penaeus vannamei | reverse complement strand
GCCGAGGGACGCCCTCGTCTCGGGTCACGCTGCAGATGGCGCCGATCCCTTGCTCTTCCCCCCGGTAGGTTAGCCGAGAGCGTGATCTGCATCGAGGGCCGTCGCAGATGGCGCTGTTGTTACAGTTAGCCGAGGACGCCCCCGTCTCGGGTCACGCTGCAGATGGCGCCGATCCCTTGCTCTTCTCCCCGGTAGGTTAGCCGAGAGCGTGATCTGCATCGAGGGCCGTCGCAGATGGCGCTGTTTTTACAGTTAGCCGAGGCCCCCGTCTCGGGTCACGCTGCAGATGGCGCCGATCCTTGCTCTTCCCCCGGTAGGTTAGCCGAGAGCGTGCTGCATCGAGGGCCGTCGCAGATGGCGCTGTTGTTACAGTTAGCCGAGGACGCCCCCGTCTCGGGTCACGCTGCAGATGGCGCCGATCCCTTGCTCTTCCCCCCGGTAGGTTAGCCGAGAGCGTGATCTGCATCGAGGGCCGTCGCAGATGGCGCTGTTGTTACAGTTAGCCGAGGACGCCCCCGTCTCGGGTCACGCTGCAGATGGCGCCGGTAGGTTAGCCGAGAGCGTGATCTGCATCGAGGGCAGTCGCAGATGGCGCTGTTTTTACAGTTAGCCGAGGACGCCCCCGTCTCGGGTCACGCTGCAGATGGCGCCGACACACACACACACACACACACACACACACACACACACACACACACCCATATATATATATATATATATATTATATATATATATATATATATATATATATATATATATATATTTATATATATAATAAATGCATACAGTCATCCGAATCCCTTACAGCGCGAGACCGGTGATCGAGGGAACATCATATGACCAAAGACTAGAAAAAATATTGTCAACAATATGTCTTACTTTATCTGTCAGTTTATCTATTGATCTATCTCAATTTACCTTTCTATTTTTTTATTCATTTGTCTGTCTTAATTTATCCGCTGTCGGCTGCTTTTAAATGAGAAACAAGTAGAATTCGTATCAGTATCTAGTACAATCATGATTTAACTTTTAATCTGTCTATCTATACCTGTACAATCGTGATCGCCCCGTCGAGATCTCGCCTCGTTATGCCAGTGGCCCAAGCCAACAGAGGCGATGGGAGGGAGGGAGGGGGGAGGGAGGGAGGAGAGAAAAGGAAAGAGAGAAAGAGGAAAAGCGGGGAGTAAAAAAAAAAAAAAAAAAAAAAAAAAAAATCCCTTTCGCCTTTCCCCTTCCCTTCTTCTTCTTCCTCTTCCCTCGTTCCCCTTTCCCTTACTTCCTTTTCTTCCCCATTTCGACGTTTCCTTCAATTTCCACCTCTCCGCTCCCCTCGAAAAAATAGGAAGAATAAGACAAAAGGATATATAGATAAAGATCTCTCTCTCTCTCTCTCTCTCTCTCTCTCTCTCTCTCTCTCTCTCTCTCTCTCTCTCTCTCTCTCTCTCTCTCTCTCTCTCTCTCTCTCTCTCTCTCTCTCTCTCTCTCTGTCTTCTGTTTAAGCTGTTTAGAGAAATAAAGGCCTTTAAGAAAAAGGGCCAAACACTTGCGTTGTTTCGGCATCATCGCACAAGTCCACTTAAAAAGAAAATCATATCAGCCAGCAAGGGTGAGTAACTGCTGAGCATCATCTGGCCATTTTATTAATTCATTTATGGCAATAAATATTGTAAACCAAAGAAAGAAAAATCACAGTTTGATACTAATAAATTCTGAAAACCGGTAAAAAATAAAAGCATTTGTTAATTGAAATAAAGGCATCAGCTTAACTACTAAAAGAAAACCAATAATTGTTTTCAGTGGAGAATGTCGGTTGCATTTAGGCACTACAGTGCGGAAACAATGTTAAATAAAATGTGTCTTTAATGTTTTAATATAATCACGATAAAATAGAGAGAGAAAGGGAGTATAAAAAATAAAGAAAATAAATCTTGACTGTATCTCCGCTCGGGATCGAACCGAGGACCTTGCGCGTGTGAAGCGCAAGTGATGACTACTACATCACGGAAACAATAATATCAAGGTATCTCTTTGCAAGATATTATGAATTAAATACTGTTTAATAAACGAAAATGAGCGAGAAAGAGAGACCTTGAAAGGAAAGAGGGAGACAAACAGAGGAAGAGAAACAGACAAACAGATGGAGTAAGGGAAGGGAGATCGAAAGACAAATAGAGGGAGACAGAATTAAAGCGGTCACCGCGTGCGTTCACACGCGCAAGGTCTCGGTTCGATCCCGAGCGATTCAGTGTGTGTGTGTGTGTGTGTGTGTGTGTGTGTGTGTGTGTGTGTGTGTGTGTGTGTGTGTGTGTGTGTGTGTGTGTGTGGTGTGTGTGTGTGTGTGTGTGTGTGTGTGTGTGTGTGTGTGTGTGTGTGTGTGTGTGTGTGTGTGTGTGTGCATGTATATATGCATATGTATATAGGTATATAATTTTATATATTCACACTCGCATCCACATTTTTTTTTTTCAATCTATCTATCCACCTGACTATATGTACTAACACACACATACACACACGCATACACATACATATATGTATATATATAAATAAATAAATATATATATATATACATACATATGTGTGTGTGTGTGTGTGTGTGTGTGTGTGTGTGTGTGTGTGTGTGTGCGTATATACATGTATATACATTGAATTAAAAAGTATATATATATATATATATATAGAGAGAGAGAGAGAGAGAGAGAGAGAGAGAGAGAGAGAGAGAGAGAGAGAGAGAGAGAGAGAGAGAGGAGAGGGAGAGAGAGAGAGAGAGAGAGGGGGGGGGAAGCAGTAACAGGATAGACCAATATATATGAATATAAACGGAAGGAAGGAACGAGACCTCCCTGGCGAGTCAATTTTTTTAGTTTATCGACTAATCTTTCATTGCTTAGTGCTGCACTACGAAGTTCCACGAGCATTCTTATATTCTTATACATTTGCATCACCATTTGTTTCAGTAAGATACATTAATATCCTTAAAAAAGTTATGAAAATTACTTTAGCACTCGGGATCGAACCTAGGACCTTGCGCGTGTGAAGCGCACGTGATACCACACTACATCAAGGAAATCATGTTTTAAACTATAACCGCGTTCAGTTTCTTATCAGACGATGACAGGGCGATAGTCTGGGTCCCCTGCGTGAAGTGTATGTTTAGGAAGATATATTTGGACAAAATTAACTACTGGTAGAGAAAATCAGAACAAATACACAGATAAACAGAAGTATGTATAAGTAAATATGAAAAATATATATACGTATATGATAAATAAACATTATATATACATATATATCTGTATACTTGTGTATACATGTATATACATATATATATATATATATATATATATATATATATATATATATATATATATATATATATATATATATATATATATATATTAATATATACATGTAATATGTAGTATATATATACCCGTATGTATATGTATATGTATATATATAAAGTAAATATACATATATATGTATTAATATATAAATCAATATGCATATGTTTATGTGTGTATGTACATAAAGATGGATAAACGGATAGATTGGTTGACTGAAAAGGAGAGACATGGTAATATTCATATATGTATATATGTAATTAAATACATAAATATATGTATATACACTTATATAAGCACACACATACATACACACACAGACGCACACACACACACACATACAGACAAATACACACACACATATTATACGTATGTATATGTACTCATATATGTATCTATTTTGATGTATGTATCTACTCTTTATGTACTATATATATATATATATATATATATATATATATATATATATATATATATATATATATATATATAGAGAGAGAGAGAGAGAGAGAGAGAGAGAGAGAGAGAGAGAGATGGAGAAATACTCATGGATATGTATGCTCAAAATATACATACATGCATATATACATACATACATACATATGTACATATATATATATATATATATATATATATATATATATATATATATTATATTACACATACGAGTGCATGTATGTGTATGTAATTTTCTTGAAAAAAGAAAATTGTTGCTTCCCCTTGGGATCGAACCCAGGACCTTGCGCGTGTGAAGCGCACGTGATAACCACTACACCACGAACCGGTAATGGAGGGGGTCCCTCTGCTACATATTCTGAATTGAGTACTGGTTAATAAAAGAGAACGAGCGAGAGAGAGATACAAACAGAAAGGCAGGCGAAGAGAGGTGGACAAACAGAAGGAAGAGGAAGAGAAGGAAGGAGAGGGAATGAGAGACATACAAAGGAAGAGAAAAACTTAGAGATGCAGATAGATATAAAAAGGAAGAGAAAGAGAGAGACATGGAAAGGGGAAGAGATAGACACAGATCTACAAAAGAGAGAGAATGATCGAAATTCAATAATTTAGAAATTAGTTCTAACAATGACAACGCCATATTGCAGCTCAACGCAACTTAACTTGTCCAAACACTCAACTGAACCACAAGTTTCAGGAAGAGGCTTCAGGGCACAAAGGCTGCCTCTCTGGACTCGTTCTGGGTCATTCATTTTACGAGAGGTCATTCATCGGGGTTCGAGTCACACTAACGCACACCTTTCACTCCAAAGTTGTTGTACTACAATTTATCCTTTTTGTATGTTTTGGGGGTTTGTTTTATTCTAAGATATATCCTTCTGCTTAAGTTTTCATCATAATATAACACGAATCCAAATGATAATCACACGATAAGCGTGTTTACATTCAAAACGACTGGTCGGATGAGCGAAATACCACTAAATGCACAATGCATCAGTGATTTGTTTTGCGAGTGGCAGTAAATAATTTCTTCCTCTGCAAGATAAAACAAAAGTATGTTATATGCTGTTATTTTTCTTTATTTATTTCGTTTCTTTTAATGTAAATAGACGAATTCACAGGAGTGAAAGGGCTGCTCCACTTGGTCGGAAATGGATGTCAAGTGGCCCGCTTCACCTGCATGAGGAGCAATTATGTTCTTGAAGACGAATAATGAAAGGTAAGTACAAGAAGGAAACTGTAACATGACATTTGATGTGCCTTAAAAAAGGTCGCTTAGCGTTTAATAAAGACTAATGAATGATCAATTAAACTAAAAATCAAGCCAAGACACAAATAAAAAGTGAGTGATTTGTTCCAAATGATGATAGTAGAAGCGATATTCCATAGAATAAGAATAGCATTTCCTTTGTTTTAGCTTGGAATAATTTAAGAATTGGAAATAGAAAAAAAGAAAGCTTTCGATTACAAGCGATAGTAATGTAAGGGCAGAGCTGTGATGCCACTTGTAAATATACCTTAAATATTCCTTTTACTTTTTCCCTTCACTGAGACTGATATATGTGTATTTGTGGGGGGGGGTAATTTCCCGACCATTTCCTCGCTGTTGCTTTTGGTTTCTTTCTTCGCCCAGATGAACCCATTCGTAGTCCATGCTTTGTCTCCTTCGTACAATCTCTAATCGAGTAGTTTCTGTTTTGAAAAAAAAAATTCACTAAATAATATCCTTGAAAAACATGAAGACATAGCTTTCCGCTCGGGATCGAACCGAGGACCTTGCGCGTGTGAAGCGCACGTGATAACCACTACACCACGGAAAGGATGTTTTAAAGTAATGTTTCTTTGCTTAATATTCAAATGCATTTACCAGTTGATATGAGAGATATAGAGAAATGAAAAGAGACGTGAAAGGGGAAATGTGTGAGCAAGAGAGAGAGAGAAAGAGAGAGAGGGGGGTGGAGGAGAATGAGGAGAGAGAAAAAAGAGACGGGGGGGGGGGCATGTGTAAGCGAGATAGATCGATAGAGAGAGAATAGGGACGGGGGGGGGTGGCTAACGAGGGAGAAATCTGAATTAATCGTAATATTTTTTTTTTTTCCTTTTATGTGCTTCTGTCTTCTTATTCCTCTTCTTCCCCAATTATCACATTCCTCGTCTCTGCATTTCTCTCTGCAACCCACAGTATGTCTCGATGTCGCGTCTCTCGAACATCTCACGGCTCCTTCTGTCAACGTGAAAATGCAGCCATAAAAATTAAGTGATTCTGCTGCACTTTTGTCATTGCTTTTAATTATTGCAACTGAATGAGTGGCATTGAAGTAAAGGGATCAGATTAGTTACCAAAATAAAGTCAGTCATTGCTGAGCTTTCAACGCTCTTGAAAGGAAAACCAAAGACCTAAAATCCTTTTGTGAAAGTTTTTAAACCGGGACAGCTTTTGACTACATCGAGACGCTATTCTCCCCCAAAAGATAAAAAACAACAACAATAACAGGGTAAAAAAGAAGAAAAAATAATAAGAGAAAAGAAAAAAGTTCTTGAAGGATACACATGATGACGAACTGCATTGCACTGCATGAGAGCCGCAGGCATGTTTATCTTATCTTTTTCTTTCCTTTGTAACATGTTTCATTTCGGTCCTCGCTGACTTCTGTTGGTTATTCATCGTCCTTGAAAAATAGGATGTTTTGAATGATTTTCTCTTCTTAAGCCGAGGTTTTGCACTGGTGGTTAGGAATAACATAGTTCTTATCCGTAATTATGACATAGATGGTGGTATTATAAGTAGTCATGTTCGGTTCGACCTCGAGAGGAAACACCTGGCAATGTTTTAATTTCTTTCATTACTACGCAATTAACATCTTCGCTCCTACTTTCTCTTTTCTTTCTTCGGTAGTCCCATGTATCTCTCTATATCTCACTTTCGCTTTCTCTCTTCCTCCCCGGCCTCTCTCTGTCTCTCTCTCCCTTATTAATGTCTTTTATTAAGGAGGAACATTCTTCATATTCATTGTTTCCGTGGTTAAGTGGTTATCACGTGCGCTTCACACACGCAAGGTCCTCATCGATTCCGAGCGGGAAATAAATAATACATTTTTTTTTCAAGAACATTAATGTATAACAATGAAACAAATGATGATGCAACAATTTTTAGGAAATAGGAACGCTCGTTTCAGCTGTTGCGGTCTGCACGAAGCATCGAGAGATTAGTCGAGAAACGAAAGAAAAACTCGGCCGCGAAGGGGTCTTTCGGTCGCCTATCCAAGAGGTCCTGCTTGGCGGACGTTGCGCGCGCGAAAGTGAGTAATAATTTCCAAAGATATTTGATAATTAGATTTTCTTATAATTTAACAGCTTTCCTCTCATTTTTATATCCATTTCCTGTGGATCCGATGATTCGAAAAAATTACTCGCTTGGATTAAGTAAGCCCGCTTGCTTAATGGACCTCAAGTGAGGGCAGGTAAATTCTCAATGAGGGAAAAGTTTTCAGTTTGACGAACGGAAAATAGTATTCATTGAAATGAAGCTTTGAAAGCATACAGGAACAAAGGAAGATGTGAGATAATTAATTCGAGAGATAGAAGAGACTGGGTTGAGGGGGAAGAGCACAGAGAAAGGATTACTCAGACCATTTAGTCATTCTTTCTTGCCTTTTTTTATATTTTATTCATTCTCACTCTTTAGTTATATTTTCAAACA
>NW_020869503.1:97500-102585 GCF_003789085.1 Penaeus vannamei | reverse complement strand
ACATTTTTATACATCTTTTAGGGCAGAACTCCTAACACTACCAAACTAACAAAGCGACTTTGGTATCATTGTTTAGTGATATTTAGTGGTTAAATTTTTAATATTTAAATGGTTAAATTAGTGGTTAAATAAATCATTGGTTTAGTGAATTTAGTGGTTAACGAGCAGTCAGTTCAATCCGTTGTATTTAGAGAGTAACTGAACATGTTTCATTCTTGTTTCCGTTATTTTGAACTGATTTTCTAACTCGATTGTAATGACGCTAAATGCTCCTTGATTCATGAGATCAGAGATTATGAAATAATAGATAGACAAACAAATACAAAGAGGAGAAATTAGTTAGGGATGAGGAAGAGGGAGAATAGGGGAAGGAGGAAAGGAGAGGGAGAATGGGGGAGGGAATGGGGAGGACGTGAAAGGGGGAGTGGGGAAGGGAGTGAAAAGGAGGGGGAATGGAGAAGGGAGTAAAAGAGGAAGGACCAGGAAGGAAGTGAATGAAAGAAAGGGGAGGTAATGAAAATAAAAAAAAAAAAAAAATGGAGAGATAATGAAGGGAAGAATGGGGGAGGGAGAGTAAGACATGAAGATTAGTAACGGAATGAAAATAGTAGAATAGAGAAGGGAGTAAATGAGGGAAAATATGAATGAATGAAATAGGGAGAATGGAAGATGGAGTGAAAAAGGGAGAATCGCGTAAAAAGCAGAGACAAAGAAAATGGAAAAGGGAGAGTTGGAAAAATACACAAGGAAAACGAGAGAAGAACCATAGTAAGGAAAATGGAGGAGAAAAAACAGAGGTGTAATAAGCACAAGAACTCAAGCGAAGACGAAGCCATAAATAACTGGATACAGTGAGTGGGATACGAGCGCAGTGAGGTTCGTCAGCAAACAGTTCCACACTTGCAATACACAGAGAAACGAAAGAAATAGAAAAAAAGAGAGAAAAAGAAAGAGAATACACGAGAAAGAGAGGAGAAAGAAGAATTACAGGGGAGAGAAATAGAAATGCAAGAAAATACGCAAAAGAAAGAGAAAGCCATAAATAGCGAGTGGGATACGAGCGCAGTGAGCTTCGTAAGCAAGCAGTTCCACACTTGCAATACACAGAGAAACGAGAGAAATGGAAAAAAGAGAAAAGAAAATAATGCGCAAGAGAAAGAGAAGAGAAAAAAGAATTACAGGGGAGAGAAATGGAGATGCAAGAAAATACACGAGAAAGAGGAGAAAAAAAACAGGGAAGAGAAATAGAGATGCAAGAAAATACACAAGAGAAAGGGACGAGAAAGAATGAGAAGAGGCAACAGAGGAATGCGTGTAAATATATTTAAGACTTGAACATACAGAGGGAATCATTTCATTTGCAATTGCTCTCAGATTGTGGTCTCAGTCAAGCGTGAAATTTCATCATACGATTATGCACTCCCCCCCCCATCCCCCCAGTATACCCCCTCCCTATCCTTCCCCCCATCTTTTTAACTCCTCTTCCCCTCCCCCTTGGTTATCTTCCACCCCCCCTGTAACCCCCCATGTAATCTCCTCCACATTTTTTTGACTTCCCCCCCCACCACCCCTCTTGTGACCTCCTCCCTTCCCTCTCAACCCCCTCCCCTCCCCTTCGCATCCCTCACTCCCCTTTCCGCCATTTTTTCAACATGCTTTTCTTCAACATCCTTTCCCATCCCCCCATCTTCTTACCCCCAACACTGCCCTATCAACATCCCCCACCTCTTTAAGGTATGCCTCCAAACTGCTTATTTGACGCTTCGATGATGGTATTAATTACCCTCTTGCAACTGCCTTATCATCGTCCTCTCTTTTCTTTTCTCTTCTCTCTCTCACTTCTTCCCATTCCCTATCATTCCGATCTTTCTTTCCTCCCTCCCTACCCTCTCTCCTCTCTCTCCTTCCTTCTCTCCTCCTCCTCCTCCCTTCTCTCCCTTCTTCCTCCTCTCTCCCTCCTCTCCTCCCTCCCTTCTCCTCCCTCTCTTCTCTTCCTTCTCTCCCTCATCCCTCTCATCCCTCTCCGTCCTTCTCTACCCTCCCTCCCTACTCTCTCCCTTCCTCCCCCCCTCCTTCCCTTTCTCCTCCTACCTTCCCCTTCTTCTCCTTCCCTCCCCTCCCTCCTTCCCCCTCCCTTCCTTCCCTCCTCTCCTCCTCCCTTCCCTCTACTCCCACCCTCTCCCTCCCTCCCCTCCATACTCCCTCCCTCTCCCTCCCTCCCTCCCTTCTTCTCCTTCCCTCCCCTCCCTCCCTACTCCACCCTCTCCTCCCTCCCTCCAACCCTCCCTCTCCAAAGCGTTCGATGTTTCCTAATGACACACTTCGCTCGACCTCAGCGCGAGTATGAGAGGAAGAAGGTTTCCTCAGACATCTCCGTTCTCCTTCTTGAAGTGGGGGCAGCCGGGGGTCTTGAAGTGGGGGGGGGGGGCAGCCGGGGTCTTGAAGTGGGGGCAGCGGGGGTCTTGAAGTGGGGGGCAGCCGGGGTCTTGAAGTGGGGGGCAGCCGGAGGTCTTGAAGTGGGGGGCAGTCGGGGTCTTGAAGTGGGGGGGGGGGGGGCTTGGGGGTCTTGAAGTGAGGGGCAGCCGGGGTCTTGAAGTGGGGGGCAGCCGGGGTCTTGAAGTGGGGGCAGCCGGGGGTCTTGAAGTGGGGGTCTTGAAGTGGGGGGCAGCCGGGGTCTTGAAGTGGGGGCAGCCGGGGTCTTGAAGTGGGGGCAGCCGGGGTCTTGAAGTGGGGGGGCAGCCGGGGGTCTTGAAGTGGGGGGCAGCCGGGGGCTTGAAGTGGGGGCAGCCGGGGGTCTTTGAAGTGGGGGGCAGCCGGGGGTCTTGAAGTGAGGGGCAGCCGGGGGAAGGGGGCAGCCGGGGGTCTTGAAGTGGGGGCAGCCGGGGTCTTGAGTGGGGGGCAGCCGGGGGCCTTGAAGTGAGGGGCAGCCGGGGGTCAGGGGGTCTTGAAGTGGGGGCAGCCGGGGTCTTGAAGTGGGGGGCAGCGGGGTCTTGAAGTGAGGGGCAGGGGGTCTTGAAGTGAGGGGCAGCCGGGGTCTTGAGTGGGGGGCAGCCGG
The DNA here is from genome assembly GCF_003789085.1 of Penaeus vannamei. Classification (NCBI taxonomy): domain Eukaryota; kingdom Metazoa; phylum Arthropoda; class Malacostraca; order Decapoda; family Penaeidae; genus Penaeus; species Penaeus vannamei. The sequence goes on along the minus strand of NW_020869503.1, from coordinate 99,530 downwards.
GGGTCTTGAAGTGAGGGGCAGCCGGGGGTCTTGAAGTGAGGGGCAGCCGGGGGTCTTGAAGTGGGGGCAGCGGGGTCTTTGAAGTGGGGGGCAGCCGGGGTCTTGAAGTGAGGGGCAGCCGGGGTCTTGAAGTGGGGGGCAGTCGGGGGTCTTTGAAGTGGGGGCAGCCGGGGGTCTTGAAGTGGGGGCAGCGGGGGTCTTGAAGTGGGGGGCAGCCGGGGTCTTGAAAGTGAGGGGCAGCCGGGGGTCTTGAAGTGGGGGGCAGCCGGGGTCTTGAAGTGGGGGCAGCCGGGGGTCTTGAAGTGGGGGCAGCCGGGGGTCTTGAAGTGAGGGGCAGCCGGGGGAAGTCAAAAGTGGGGGCAGTCGGGTCTTGAAGTGGGGGCAGCCGGGGGTCTTGAAGTGGGGGGCAGCGGGGTTTGAAGTGAGGGGCAGCCGGGGTCTTGAAGTGGGGGCAGCCGGGGGTCTTGAAGTGGGGGCAGGGGTCTTGAAGTGGGGGGCAAGTGAGGGGCAGCCGGGGTCTTGAAGTGGGGGCAGCGGGGCTTGAAGTGGGGGCAGCCGGGGGTCTTGAGTGGGGGGCAGCCGGGGGTCTGAAGTGAGGGGCAGCCGGGGTCTTGAAGTGGGGGCAGCCGGGGTCTTGAAGTGGGGGGGGTCTTGAGTGGGGGCAGCCGGGGGCTTGAAGTGGGGGCAGCCGGGGCCTTGAAGTGAGGGGCAGCCGGGGTCTTGAAGTGGGGGGCAGTCTTGAAGTGGGGGCAGCCGGGGTCTTGAAGTGGGGGGCAGCCGGGGGTCTTGAAGTGGGGGGCAGCCGGGGGTCTTGAAGTGGGGGCAGCCGGGGGTCTTGAAGTGAGGGGCAGCCGGGGGTCTTGAAGTGGGGGGCAGCGGGGGTCTTGAAGTGAGGGGGCCGGGGGTCTTGAAGTGGGGGCAGGGGGTCTTGAAGTGAGGGGCAGCCGGGGTCTTGAAGCAGCCGGGGTCTTGAAGTGGGGGGCAGGGGGGAAGTGAGTCTTGAAGTGAGGGGGCAGTCGGGGTCTTGAAGTGAGGGGCAGTCTTGAAGTGGGGGCAGCCGGGGGTCTTGAAGTGGGGGCAGCCGGGGTCTTGAAGTGGGGGGCAGCGGGTCTTGAAGTGAGGGGCAGTCTTGAAGTGGGGCAGCCGGGGAAGTCTTTGAAGTGGGGGGCAGTCCGGGGGTCTGGGGCAGCCGGGGGGGAAGTGGGGGGCAGCCGGGGGTCTTGAAGTGGGGGCAGCCGGGTCTTGAAGTGGGGGCAGTCGGGGGTCTTGAAGTGAGGGGCGGGGTTTGAAGTGGGGGGCAAGTGGGGGCAGTCGGGGGAAGTGAGGGGGCTGGGGTCTTGAAGTGGGGGCAGCCGGGGGTCTTGAAGTGGGGGGCAGCCGGGGGTCCTTGAAGGGGGCAGTCTCTTGAAGTGGGGGGCAGCCGGGGGCTTGAAGTGGGGGCAGTCGGGGCCTTGAGTGGGCAGCCGGGGTCTTGAAGTGGGGGCAGTCGGGGGTCTTGAAGTGAGGGGCAGTCGGGGTCTTGAAGTGGGGGCAGCCGGGGGTCTGAAGTGGGGGGCAGCCGGGGGTCTTGAAGTGGGGGGCAGCCGGGGTCTTGAAGTGGGGGGCAGTCGGGAAGTGGGGGCAGTCCGGGGTCTTGAAGTGAGGGGCAGCCGGGGGAAGTGGGGGCAGCCGGGGTCTTGAAGTGGGGGGCAGGGGGCCTTGAAGTGGGGCAGGGGGGTCTTGAAGTGGGGGGCAGTCGGGGGCCTGAAGTGAGGGCAGCGGTCTTGAAGTGGGGGCAGCCGGGGTCTTGAGGGGGCGGGGTCTTGAGTGAGGGGCAGTCGAAGTTGAGGGGCAGTCCTTGAAAGTGAGGGCCCGGGGGTCTTGAATGTGGGGCCGAGGGTGAAGTGGGGCAGTCCGGGGTCTTGAAGTGGGGGCAGCGGGGTCTTGAAGTGGGGGCAGCAAGTGAGGGTCTTGAAGTGAGGGGAGCGGGGTCTGGAAGTGGGGGAGCCGGGGGTCTTGAAGTGAGGGGCAGTCGGGGTCTTGAAGTGGGG
>NW_020869503.1:90000-92500 GCF_003789085.1 Penaeus vannamei | reverse complement strand
GGGCCGAGAAGACCGCGTGACGTCATATGCTGAGAGGCACCTGCGCTGGCTCGGTGACGCGACCTGTGTTGTTTACAAAAGAGAGAGATGGGGGGGGGGAGTGAAAGAAAGAATGAGGGAGAGAGAGGGAGGGGGCAAAGAGAGAGGGGGGAGGGCTAGAGGGATATATATATATATATATATATATATATATAGAGAGAGAGAGAGAGAGAGAGAGAGAGAGAGAGAGAGAGAGAGAGAGAGAGAGAGAGAGAGAGAGAGAGAGAGGGAGAAAAATGAGAAAGAGAGAAGGGGAGAGACGCGAAGAAAAAGAGAGAGGGCACATTTTTTGCCCCTGTGTGCGCATAGCAGGAGGGAAGTCGACTCCTATATTCCTTGTTCACCGCCGGACTTGGCCAAACATCCACTATGATTTGCAGATGGAAGGCAATAGAGAGAGAGAGAGAGAGAGAGAGAGAGAGAGAGCAGCAGAGAGAGAGAGAGCGAAGGAGATAGATAGATAGAGAGAGAGATAGAGGAGAGAGAGAGAGAGAGAGAGATGGGGGAGCGAGAGGGAGTGAGAGAAAAAGAGAAATATGCGAAAGAGAAGAGGAGAGAGAGAGAGAGAGAGGAAGCGAAAAAGAAGAGGAGAGAGAGAGAGAGAGAGATAGAGAGAAAAGTGTAGGAAAGACAGATTCTATAGAAAGCAACGGTGCATTTTTACAAAAATACGAATCAGGGTCAAATCAGCCGTCACCTTTTTTTTTAAAGTTTCTCCCTCGTTGGTTTTGATGCTATCTTTTGATGTTATATTATCTTTCTTTTCTTATATTATTTTGTTATATTATCAATATTATAAAACTGTTTTCTTCATAATCACCGATGTATTTGAGGCTGTTGCTTTTGTTATTTCTGATAATTCTCATTAACATCTCATTATTACCTCATTTCCACTAGAGTCGATATCATCATCTTATCATTCCCCGTCTTCGCTTCGTACAAACTCCTTCCCGCTAAACTTCCTTCGTTTCTCCCCCGTACACAACGCCCAAGGTGAAACACACGCAGACCCAGCTGAGCGAACCTGTACTCATTGGAGAATACAAACCAGTTTTTTTTCTCCTGTTTTTTATCAATATTCCCCGAATCATTATGGTTGGCCATCGCTGCACCTTTTAAAGATTTTTTTTCTTCTTCTGTCTTTCCTTTTTTAATTTTTTTTTTTTTTTAGGTTGTGGGTGGTGGGTGCGCAGTGTGGAGGGGTTTAGGTAGGGAGGGAGGGGGGTGAAATATGAAAAATGAGAACGAAAGGAAGAAATGTAGGTTGGGGGCACGAGAGGAGGGATGGATGGAGGGATGGGGAGAGGGGAAGGGAGAGGGGGGAGGGAGGGAGAGGGAGAGGGAGAGAAGAGAAAGCGAGAGAGAGAGGTGAGAGGCCGGCGGGGAAAAGAACAGAGGACGCACAGTAGACAGAGAGGAGAGAAGGGAGAGAGGAGTAGAAGAGGGGAGAGACAGTCAAGAGAGAAAAAACAGTATGAGGGGCAAAGAAACAAATCGAAGGAAAACGAGACGTACAAAGACGGAAAGAAAGAATTGGCAGGACGGAACAGCAACAGAGCCATCAATAGAGAAAAAAGGAACGAGGGGAGAAGAGAGGAGAGACGCCCAAAGAATTAAACCAAGAATTTTGTAAGATGCGAACAAGCACCAAGGGCGCATAAAGCGGTCTATGGAATCGACTGTCGCGTTTTTTTTTTGTCCGTCTTTCAGTTCTTGGTTTCACCATCTTTTTTTTCTTTCTAAATTTATTTCTTTTCTTCTCCTTTTTTTGTTGATTACAACACCTCCGCGGCTCAGGACTACCTGCTGGGCGACCATCCAATCAAGCCAAGACAACCTTGATATTTTTATTCTTATCCCCTCTCTTCCTTCTCAACGTGCTCTCTCGTCATCCTCTCCTCTCAATCTCTCTTCCTTCTTCTCTCTCTATTTTCTTTCGTCCTCAGTCGCTGCGCTTGTGTGTGGTACTTCTCGCATCAATTCTCTCTCTCCTTCTCGTTTCCTTCCCTCTCGTCGCGTCCCTCTCTCCTCCCTCCTCTCTCTCTTGCTCGGTCTGCTCTCTCTCTTCCTCTCCTTCCATTCCTTTTTTACCCGGTTCTCCGCGTTTGATTAATATTCTTGGGGTTTCTTTGCCTTTTCGCTTCTTGTTTGCGATGGCTATAAATGGTAGGGAGGGGGGACGGGAGGGGGATGGGGGGAGGGCTGGCACGGATGTATACAGAGGGAAGGGCACGAGGGTAGTAGGTGGGAGGGGAGGGGGGGGGGGGGGTAATGGCCTTGATAGTTTACGCTCTGGGTTTTTTGCAAGAACGTTAAACACAGCCTCATTATATGCAATACATATCGTATTATTTCTTTTTGACATGTCGTATATAATTTTTGACATATGCGTACAATACATTTTTTTGCATTCGTCATAATAATTTTTGACTGTACTATATTTTTTGAGACCTGTATACTA
>NW_020869503.1:40000-85000 GCF_003789085.1 Penaeus vannamei | reverse complement strand
TCCTTTCTCCCTCCTCCCTCCCTCCTCCCTCCAGCTCGTCCTCCCTCCCTCTCTCTCCCTCCTCCCCCCCCTTTCTCTCTCTTCCTCCCCCCCCTCTCTCTCTGGCGGAAAAGAGGAAGAAGGTCCCGGCGTGGAAGGGCCAGCAGCCCGGCCACCGGCCCCCGAGCGCCGGGACCCTCCTCCCGCCAGCCCTTCCACGCCGAGACCCTCCTTTCCCGCCCGCCAGCCTCCAGGCCCAGAGCCCGAAGGGAAGAGAGGAGAGAGGCGCTCGGGGCCGCCCTACCCCCGGGGCCCCTTCCTCCTCCTCCTCCTCCTCCTCCTTTCCTCCTCCCTCCCTCCCTCCCTCCCTCCAGCTCGTCCTCCCTCCCTCTCTCTCCCTCCCTCCCCCCCTTTCTCTCTCTTCCTCCCCCCCCTCTCTCTCTGGCGGAAAAAGAGGAAGAAGGTCCGGCGTGGAAGGGCCAGCAGCCCGGCCACCGGCCCCCGAGCGCCGGGACCCTCCTCCCGCCAGCCCTTCCACGCCGAGACCCTCCTTTCCGCCCGCCAGCCTCCAGGCCCAGAGCCCGAAGGGAAGAGAGGAGAGAGGCGCTCGGGGGCCGCCCTACCCCCCGGGGCCCCTTCCTCCTCCTCCTCCTCCTCCTCCTCCTCCTCCTTTCTCCCTCCCTCCCTCCCTCCAGCTCGTCCTCCCTCCTCTCTCTCCCTCCCTCCCCCCCCCTTTCTCTCTCTTCCTCCCCCCCTCTCTCTCTGGCGGAAAAGAGGAAGAAGGTCCCGGCGTGGAAGGGCCAGCAGCCCGGCCACCGGCCCCCGAGCGCCGGGACCCCTCCTCCCGCCAGCCCTTCCACGCCGAGACCCTCCTTTCCCGCCCGCCAGCCTCCAGGCCCAGAGCCCGAAGGGAAGAGAGGAGAGAGGCGCTCGGGGCCGCCCTACCCCCGGGGCCCCCTTTCCTCCTCCTCCTCCTCCTCCTTTCTCCTCCCTCCCTCCAGCTCGTCCTCCCTCCTCCTCTCCCTCCCCCCCCCTTTCTCTCTCTTCCTCCCCCCCTCTCTCTCTGGCGGAAAAGAGGAAGAAGGTCCCGGCGTGGAAGGGCCAGCAGCCCGGCCACCGGCCCCCGAGCGCCGGGACCCTCCTCCCGCCAGCCCTTCCACGCCGAGACCCTCCTTTCCCGCCCGCCAGCCTCCAGGCCCAGAGCCGAAGGGAAGAGAGGAGAGAGGCGCTCGGGGCCGCCCTACCCCCCGGGGCCCCTTCCTCCTCCTCCTCCTCCTCCTTTCTCCCTCCCTCCCTCCCTCCCTCCCTCCAGCTCGTCCTCCCTCCCTCTCTCTCCCTCCCTCCCCCCTTTCTCTCTCTTCTCCCCCCCTCTCTCTCTGGCGGAAAAGAGGAAGAAGGTCCCGGCGTGGAAGGGCCAGCAGCCCGGCCACCGGCCCCCGAGCGCCGGGACCCTCCTCCCGCCAGCCCTTCCACGCCGAGACCCTCCTTTCCCGCCCGCCAGCCTCCAGGCCAGAGCCCGAAGGGAAGAGAGGAGAGAGGCGCTCGGGGGCCGCCCTACCCCCGGGGCCCCTTCTCCTCCTCCTCCTCCTCCTCCTCCTCCTTTCTCCCTCCCTCCCCTCCAGCTCGTCCTCCCTCCCTCTCTCTCCCTCCTCCCCCCCCCTTTCTCTCTCTCTCTCCCCCCCTCTCTCTCTGGCGGAAAAGAGGAAGAAGGTCCCGGCGTGGAAGGGCCAGCAGCCCGGCCACCGGCCCCCGAGCGCCGGGACCCTCCTCCCGCCAGCCCTTCCACGCCGAGACCCTCCTTTCCCGCCCGCCAGCCTCCAGGCCCAGAGCCCGAAGGGAAGAGAGGAGAGAGGCGCTCGGGGGCCGCCCTACCCCCCGGGGCCCTTCCTCCTCCTCCTCCCTCCTTTCTCCCTCCTCTCCTCCAGCTCGTCCTCCCTCCCTCTCTCTCCTCCTCCCCCCTTTCTCTCTCTCCCTCCCCCCCTCTCTCTCTGGCGGAAAAGAGGAAGAAGGTCCCGGCGTGGAAGGGCCAGCAGCCCGGCCACCGGCCCCCGAGCGCCGGGACCCTCCTCCCGCCAGCCCTTCCACGCCGAGACCCTCCTTTCCCGCCCGCCAGCCTCCAGGCCCAGAGCCCGAAGGGAAGAGAGGAGAGAGGCGCTCGGGGGCCGCCCTACCCCCCGGGGCCCCTTCCTCCTCTCCTCCTCCTCCCTTTCTCCCTCCTCCCTCCCTCCAGCTCGTCCTCCTCCCTCTCTCTCCCCCCCCCCCCCTTTCTCTCTCTTCCTCCCCCCTCTCTCTCTGGCGGAAAAGAGGAAGAAGGTCCCGGCGTGGAAGGGCCAGCAGCCCGGCCACCGGCCCCCGAGCGCCGGGACCCTCCTCCCGCCAGCCCTTCCACGCCGAGACCCTCCTTTCCCGCCCGCCAGCCTCCAGGCCCAGAGCCCGAAGGGAAGAGAGGAGAGAGGCGCTCGGGGGCCGCCCTACCCCCGGGCCCCTTCCTCCTCCTCCTCCTCCTCTCCCTCCCTCCCCTCCCCCTCCAGCTCGTCCTCCCTCCCTCTCTCCCTCCCTCCCCCCCCTTTCTCTCTCTTCCTCCCCCCTCTCTCTCTGGCGGAAAAGAGGAAGAAGGTCCCGGCGTGGAAGGGCCAGCAGCCCGGCCACCGGCCCCCGAGCGCCGGGACCCTCCTCCCGCCAGCCCTTCCACGCCGAGACCCTCCTTTCCCGCCCGCCAGCCTCCAGGCCCAGAGCCCGAAGGGAAGAGAGGAAGAGAGGCGCTCGGGGCCCGCCCTACCCCCCGGGGCCCCTTCCTCCTCCTCCTCCTCCTCCTTTCTCCCTCCCTCCCTCCTCCTCCCTCCAGCTCGTCCTCCCTCCTCTCTCTCCCTCCCTCCCCCCCCCTTTCTCTCTCTTCCTCCCCCCCTCTCTCTGGCGGAAAAGAGGAAGAAGGTCCGGCGTGGAAGGGCCAGCAGCCCGGCCACCGGCCCCCGAGCGCCGGGACCCTCCTCCCGCCAGCCCTTCCACGCCGAGACCCTCCTTTCCCGCCCGCCAGCCTCCAGGCCCAGAGCCCGAAGGGAAGAGAGGAGAGAGGCGCTCGGGGCCGCCCTACCCCCGGGGCCTCCTTCCTCCTCCTCCTCCTCCTCCTCCTCCTTTCTCCCTCCAGCTCGTCCTCCCTCCCTCTCTCTCCCTCCTCCCCCCCTTTCTCTCTCTTCCTCCCCCCCTCTCTCTCTGGCGGAAAAGAGGAAGAAGGTCCCGGCGTGGAAGGGCCAGCAGCCCGGCCACCGGCCCCCGAGCGCCGGGACCCTCCTCCCGCCAGCCCTTCCACGCCGAGACCCTCCTTTCCCGCCCGCCAGCCTCCAGGCCCAGAGCCCGAAGGGAAGAGAGGAGAGAGGCGCTCGGGGGCCGCCCTACCCCGGGGCCCCTTCCTCCTCCTCCTCCTCCTCCTCCTCCTTTCTCCCTCCCTCCTCCAGCTCGTCCTCCCTCTCTCTCCCTCCCCTCCCCCCCCCTTTCTCTCTCTTCCTCCCCCCCCTCTCTCTCTGGCGGAAAAGAGGAAGAAGGTCCCGGCGTGGAAGGGCCAGCAGCCCGGCCACCGGCCCCCGAGCGCCGGGACCCTCCTCCCGCCAGCCCTTCCACGCCGAGACCCTCCTTTCCCGCCCGCCAGCCTCCAGGCCCAGAGCCCGAAGGGAAGAGAGGAGAGAGGCGCTCGGGGGCCGCCCTACCCGGGGCCCCCTTCCTCCTCCTCCTCCTCCTCTCCCTCCTCCCTCCCTCCCTCCCTCCAGCTCGTCCTCCCTCCCTCTCTCTCCCTCCCTCCCCCCCCCTTTCTCTCTCTTCCTCCCCCCCTCTCTCTCTGGCGGAAAAGAGGAAGAAGGTCCCGGCGTGGAAGGGCCAGCAGCCCGGCCACCGGCCCCCGAGCGCCGGGACCCTCCTCCCGCCAGCCCTTCCACGCCGAGACCCTCCTTTCCCGCCCGCCAGCCTCCAGGCCCAGAGCCCGAAGGGAAGAGAGGAGAGAGGCGCTCGGGGCCGCCCTACCCCCGGGGCCCCTTCCTCCTCCTCCTCCTCCTCCTCCCTTTCTCCCTCCCTCCCTCCAGCTCGTCCTCCCTCCCTCTCTCTCCCTCCCCCCCCTTTTCTCTCTCTTCCTCCCCCCCTCTCTCTCTGGCGGAAAAGAGGAAGAAGGTCCCGGCGTGGAAGGGCCAGCAGCCCGGCCACCGGCCCCCGAGCGCCGGGACCCTCCTCCCGCCAGCCCTTCCACGCCGAGACCCTCCTTTCCCGCCCGCCAGCCTCCAGGCCCAGAGCCCGAAGGGAAGAGAGGAGAGAGGCGCTCGGGGGCCGCCCTACCCCCCGGGGCCCCTTCCTCCTCCTCCTCCTCCTCCTTCTCCCTCCCTCCCTCCAGCTCGTCCTCCCTCCCTCTCTCTCCCTCCCTCCCCCCTTTCTCTCTCTTCCTCCCCCCCTCTCTCTCTGGCGGAAAAGAGGAAGAAGGTCCCGGCGTGGAAGGGCCAGCAGCCCGGCCACCGGCCCCCGAGCGCCGGGACCCTCCTCCCGCCAGCCCTTCCACGCCGAGACCCTCCTTTCCCGCCCGCCAGCCTCCAGGCCCAGAGCCCGAAGGGAAGAGAGGAGAGAGGCGCTCGGGGGCCGCCCTACCCCCGGGCCCCTTCCTCCTCCTCCTCCTCCTCCTCCTCCTTTCCTCCCTCCCTCCCTCCAGCTCGTCCTCCTCCCTCTCTCTCCCTCCCTCCCCCCCCCTTTCTCTCTCTTCCTCCCCCCCTCTCTCTCTGGCGGAAAAGAGGAAGAAGGTCCCGGCGTGGAAGGGCCAGCAGCCCGGCCACCGGCCCCCGAGCGCCGGGACCCTCCTCCCGCCAGCCCTTCCACGCCGAGACCCTCCTTTCCCGCCCGCCAGCCTCCAGGCCCAGAGCCCGAAGGGAAGAGAGGAGAGAGGCGCTCGGGGGCCGCCCTACCCCCCGGGCCCCTTCCTCCTCCTCCTCCTCCTCCTCCTCCTTTCTCCCTCCCTCCCTCCAGCTCGTCCTCCCCCCTCTCTCCCCTCCCTCCCCCCCCTTTCTCTCTCTTCCTCCCCCCCCTCTCTCTGGCGGAAAAGAGGAAGAAGGTCCCGGCGTGGAAGGGCCAGCAGCCCGGCCACCGGCCCCCGAGCGCCGGGACCCTCCTCCCGCCAGCCCTTCCACGCCGAGACCCTCCTTTCCCGCCCGCCAGCCTCCAGGCCCAGAGCCCGAAGGGAAGAGAGGAGAGAGGCGCTCGGGGGCCGCCCTACCCCCGGGGCCCCTTCCTCCTCCTCCTCCTCCTTTCTCCTCTCCCTCCCTCCAGCTCGTCCTCCCTCCCTCTCTCTCCCTCCCCCCCTTTCTCTCTCTTCCTCCCCCCCTCTCTCTCTGGCGGAAAAGAGGAAGAAGGTCCCGGCGTGGAAGGGCCAGCAGCCCGGCCACCGGCCCCCGAGCGCCGGGACCCTCCTCCCGCCAGCCCTTCCACGCCGAGACCCTCCTTTCCCGCCCGCCAGCCTCCAGGCCCAGAGCCCGAAGGGAAGAGAGGAGAGAGGCGCTCGGGGGCCGCCCTACCCCCGGGGCCCCTTCCTCCTCCTCCTCCTCCTTTCTCCCTCCCTCCCTCCCTCCCTCCCTCCAGCTCGTCCCTCCCTCTCTCTCCCTCCCTCCCCCCCCCCTTTCTCTCTCTTCCTCCCCCCCCTCTCTCTCTGGCGGAAAAGAGGAAGAAGGTCCCGGCGTGGAAGGGCCAGCAGCCCGGCCACCGGCCCCCGAGCGCCGGGACCCTCCTCCCGCCAGCCCTTCCACGCCGAGACCCTCCTTTCCCGCCCGCCAGCCTCCAGGCCCAGAGCCCGAAGGGAAGAGAGGAGAGAGGCGCTCGGGGGCCGCCCTACCCCCCGGGGCCCTTCCTCCTCCTCCTCCTCCTCCTCCTCCTTTCTCCCTCCCTCCCTCCAGCTCGTCCTCCCTCCCTCTCTCTCCCTCCCTCCCCCCCCTTTCTCTCTCTCTCCTCCCCCCCCTCTCTCTCTGGCGGAAAAGAGGAAGAAGGTCCCGGCGTGGAAGGGCCAGCAGCCCGGCCACCGGCCCCCGAGCGCCGGGACCCTCCTCCCGCCAGCCCTTCCACGCCGAGACCCTCCTTTCCCGCCCGCCAGCCTCCAGGCCCAGAGCCCGAAGGGAAGAGAGGAGAGAGGCGCTCGGGGGCCGCCCCCCCCGGGGCCCCTTCCTCCTCCTCCTCCTCCTTCTCCTCCCTCCCTCCCTCCAGCTCGTCCTCCCTCCCTCTCTCTCCCTCCCTCCCCCCCCCTTTCTCTCTCTTCCTCCCCCCCCTCTCTCTCTGGCGGAAAAGAGGAAGAAGGTCCCGGCGTGGAAGGGCCAGCAGCCCGGCCACCGGCCCCCGAGCGCCGGGACCCTCCTCCCGCCAGCCCTTCCACGCCGAGACCCTCCTTTCCCGCCGCCAGCCTCCAGGCCCAGAGCCCGAAGGGAAGAGAGGAGAGAGGCGCTCGGGGGCCGCCCTACCCCCCGGGGCCCCTTCCTCCTCCTCCTCCTCCTCTCCTCCTCTCCCTCCCTCCCTCCAGCTCGTCCTCCCTCCCTCTCTCTCCCTCCCTCCCCCCCCCTTTTCTCTCCTTCCCCCCCCCTCTCTCTCTGGCGGAAAAGAGGAAGAAGGTCCCGGCGTGGAAGGGCCAGCAGCCCGGCCACCGGCCCCCGAGCGCCGGGACCCTCCTCCCGCCAGCCCTTCCACGCCGAGACCCTCCTTTCCCGCCCGCCAGCCTCCAGGCCCAGAGCCCGAAGGGAAGAGAGGAGAGAGGCGCTCGGGGGCCGCCCTACCCCCCGGGGCCCCTTCCTCCTCCTCCTCCTCCTCCTTTCTCCCTCCTCCCTCCCTCCCTCCCTCCAGCTCGTCCTCCCTCCCTCTCTCTCCTCCCTCCCCCCCCTTTCTCTCTCTTCCCCCCCCCTCTCTCTCTGGCGGAAAAGAGGAAGAAGGTCCCGGCGTGGAAGGGCCAGCAGCCCGGCCACCGGCCCCCGAGCGCCGGGACCCTCCTCCCGCCAGCCCTTCCACGCCGAGACCCTCCTTTCCCGCCCGCCAGCCTCCAGGCCCAGAGCCCGAAGGGAAGAGAGGAGAGAGGCGCTCGGGGGCCGCCCTACCCCCGGGGCCCCTTCCTCCTCCTCCTCCTCCTCCCCTTTCTCCCTCCCTCCCTCCAGCTCGTCCTCCTCCCTCTCTCTCCCTCCTCCCCCCCCCTTTCTCTCTCTTCCTCCCCCCCCTCTCTCTCTGGCGGAAAAGAGGAAGAAGGTCCCGGCGTGGAAGGGCCAGCAGCCCGGCCACCGGCCCCCGAGCGCCGGGACCCTCCTCCCGCCAGCCCTTCCACGCCGAGACCCTCCTTTCCCGCCCGCCAGCCTCCAGGCCCAGAGCCCGAAGGGAAGAGAGGAGAGAGGCGCTCGGGGGCCGCCCTACCCCCGGGGCCCCTTCCTCCTCCTCCTCCTCCTCCTCCTCTCCTTTCTCCCTCCCTCCCTCCCTCCTCCAGCTCGTCCTCCCTCCCTCTCTCTCCCTCCCTCCCCCCCCTTTCTCTCTCTTCCTCCCCCCCCTCTCTCTCTGGCGGAAAAGAGGAAGAAGGTCCCGGCGTGGAAGGGCCAGCAGCCCGGCCACCGGCCCCGAGCGCCGGGACCCTCCTCCCGCCAGCCCTTCCACGCCGAGACCCTCCTTTCCCGCCCGCCAGCCTCCAGGCCCAGAGCCCGAAGGGAAGAGAGGAGAGAGGCGCTCGGGGCCGCCCTACCCCCCGGGCCCCTTCCTCCTCCTCCTCCTCCTTTCTCCTCCTCCCTCCCTCCCTCCAGCTCGTCCTCCTCCCTCTCTCTCCCTCCCTCCCCCCCCTTTCTCTCTCTTCCTCCCCCCCCTCTCTCTCTGGCGGAAAAGAGGAAGAAGGTCCCGGCGTGGAAGGGCCAGCAGCCCGGCCACCGGCCCCCGAGCGCCGGGACCCTCCTCCCCGCCAGCCCTTCCACGCCGAGACCCTCCTTTCCCGCCCGCCAGCCTCCAGGCCCAGAGCCCGAAGGGAAGAGAGGAGAGAGGCGCTCGGGGGCGCCCTACCCCCCGGGGCCCCTTCCTCCTCCTCCTCCTCCTTTTCTCCCTCCCTCCCTCCAGCTCGTCTCCTCCTCCTCTCTCCCTCCTCCCCCCCCCTTTCTCTCTCTTCCTCCCCCCTCTCTCTCTGGCGGAAAAGAGGAAGAAGGTCCCGGCGTGGAAGGGCCAGCAGCCCGGCCACCGGCCCCCGAGCGCCGGGACCCTCCTCCCGCCAGCCCTTCCACGCCGAGACCCTCCTTTCCCGCCCGCCAGCCTCCAGGCCCAGAGCCCGAAGGGAAGAGAGGAGAGAGGCGCTCGGGGGCCGCCCTACCCCCGGGGCCCCTTCCTCCTCCTCCTCCTCCTCCTCCTCCTTTCTCCCTCCCTCCCTCCAGCTCGTCCTCCCTCCCTCTCTCTCCCTCCCTCCCCCCCTTTCTCTCTCTTCCTCCCCCCCTCTCTCTCTGGCGGAAAAGAGGAAGAAGGTCCCGGCGTGGAAGGGCCAGCAGCCCGGCCACCGGCCCCCGAGCGCCGGGACCCTCCTCCCGCCAGCCCTTCCACGCCGAGACCCTCCTTTCCCGCCCGCCAGCCTCCAGGCCCAGAGCCCGAAGGGAAGAGAGGAGAGAGGCGCTCGGGGGCCGCCCCTACCCCCCGGGGCCCCTTCCTCCTCCTCCTCCTCCTCCTCCTCCTTTCTCCCTCCCTCCCTCCAGCTCGTCCTCCCTCCCTCTCTCTCCTCCCTCCCCCCTTTCTCTCTCTTCCTCCCCCCCTCTCTCTCTGGCGGAAAAGAGGAAGAAGGTCCCGGCGTGGAAGGGCCAGCAGCCCGGCCACCGGCCCCCGAGCGCCGGGACCCTCCTCCCGCCAGCCCTTCCACGCCGAGACCCTCCTTTCCCCGCCGCCAGCCTCCAGGCCCAGAGCCCGAAGGGAAGAGAGGAGAGAGGCGCTCGGGGGCCGCCCTACCCCCCGGGGCCCCTTCCTCCTCCTCCTCCTCCTCCTCCTCCTTTCTCCCTCCCTCCCTCCCTCCCTCCCTCCAGCTCGTCCTCCCTCCCTCTCTCCCTCCCCCCCCCCCTTTCTCTCTCTTCCTCCCCCCTCTCTCTCTCTGGCGGAAAAGAGGAAGAAGGTCCCGGCGTGGAAGGGCCAGCAGCCCGGCCACCGGCCCCCCGAGCGCCGGGACCCTCCTCCCGCCAGCCCTTCCACGCCGAGACCCTCCTTTCCCGCCGCCAGCCTCCAGGCCCAGAGCCCGAAGGGAAGAGAGGAGAGAGGCGCTCGGGGGCCGCCCTACCCCCCGGGGCCCCTTCCTCCTCCTCCTCCTCCTCCTCCTCCTTCCTCCCTCCCTCCCTCCAGCTCGTCCTCCTCCCTCTCTCTCCCTCCCTCCCCCCCCTTTCTCTCTCTTCCTCCCCCCCTCTCTCTCTGGCGGAAAAGAGGAAGAAGGTCCCGGCGTGGAAGGGCCAGCAGCCCGGCCACCGGCCCCCGAGCGCCGGGACCCTCCTCCCGCCAGCCCTTCCACGCCGAGACCCTCCTTTCCCGCCCGCCAGCCTCCAGGCCCAGAGCCCGAAGGGAAGAGAGGAGAGAGGCGCTCGGGGCCGCCTACCCCCCCGGGGCCCCTTCCTCCTCTCCTCCTCCTCCTCCTCCTTTCTCCCCTCCCTCCCTCCAGCTCGTCCTCCCTCCCTCTCTCTCCCTCCCCTCCCCCCCCTTTCTCTCTCTCTTCCTCCCCCCCCTCTCTCTCTGGCGGAAAAGAGGAAGAAGGTCCCGGCGTGGAAGGGCCAGCAGCCCGGCCACCGCCCCCGAGCGCCGGGACCCTCCTCCCGCCAGCCCTTCCACGCCGAGACCCTCCTTTCCCGCCCGCCAGCCTCCAGGCCCAGAGCCCGAAGGGAAGAGAGGAGAGAGGCGCTCGGGGGCCGCCCTACCCCCCGGGGCCCCTTCCTCCTCCTCCTCCTCCTCCTCCTTCTCCTCCCTCCCTCCCTCCCTCCCTCCAGCTCGTCCTCCTCCCTCTCTCTCCCTCCCTCCCCCCCCTTTCTCTCTCTTCCTCCCCCCCCTCTCTCTCTGGCGGAAAAGAGGAAGAAGGTCCCGGCGTGGAAGGGCCAGCAGCCCGGCCACCGGCCCCGAGCGCCGGGACCCTCCTCCCGCCAGCCCTTCCACGCCGAGACCCTCCTTTCCCGCCCGCCAGCCTCCAGGCCCAGAGCCCGAAGGGAAGAGAGGAGAGAGGCGCTCGGGGCCGCCCTACCCCGGGGGCCCCTTCCTCCTCCTCCTCCTCCTCCTTCTCCCTTTCTCCCTCCTCCCTCCAGCTCGTCCTCCCTCCCTCTCTCTCCTCCCCCCCCCCCTTTCTCTCTCTTCCTCCCCCCCTCTCTCTCTGGCGGAAAAGAGGAAGAAGGTCCCGGCGTGGAAGGGCCAGCAGCCGGCCACCGGCCCCCGAGCGCCGGGACCCTCCTCCGCCAGCCCTTCCACGCCGAGACCCTCCTTTCCGCCCCGCCAGCCTCCAGGCCCAGAGCCCGAAGGGAAGAGAGGAGAGAGGCGCTCGGGGCCGCCCTACCCCCGGGGCCCTTCCTCCTCCTCCTCCTCCTCCTCCTCCTTTCTCCTCCCTCCCTCCAGCTCGTCCTCCCTCCCTCTCTCTCCCTCCTCCCCCCCTTTCTCTCTCTTCCTCCCCCCCTCTCTCTCTGGCGGAAAAGAGGAAGAAGGTCCCGGCGTGGAAGGGCCAGCAGCCCGGCCACCGGCCCCGAGCGCCGGGACCTCCTCCCGCCAGCCCTTCCACGCCGAGACCCTCCTTTCCCGCCCGCCAGCCTCCAGGCCCAGAGCCCGAAGGGAAGAGAGGAGAGAGGCGCTCGGGGGCCGCCCTACCCCCGGGGCCCCTTCCTCCTCCTCCTCCTCCTCCTCCCCTTTCTCCCTCCCTCCCTCCAGCTCGTCCTCCTCCCTCTCTCTCCCTCCTCCCCCCCTTTTCTCTCTCTCCTCCCCCCCTCTCTCTCTGGCGGAAAAGAGGAAGAAGGTCCCGGCGTGGAAGGGCCAGCAGCCCGGCCACCGGCCCCCGAGCGCCGGGACCCTCCTCCCGCCAGCCCTTCCACGCCGAGACCCTCCTTTCCCGCCCGCCAGCCTCCAGGCCCAGAGCCCGAAGGGAAGAGAGGAGAGAGGCGCTCGGGGGCCGCCCTACCCCCCGGGGCCCCTTCCTCCTCTCCTCCTCCTCCTCCTTTCTCCCTCCCTCCCTCCAGCTCGTCCTCCCTCCTCTCTCTCCCTCCTCCCCCCCCTTTTCTCTCTTTCCTCCCCCCCTCTCTCTCTGGCGGAAAAGAGGAAGAAGGGTCCCGGCGTGGAAGGGCCAGCAGCCCGGCCACCGGCCCCCGAGCGCCGGGACCCTCCTCCCGCCAGCCCTTCCACGCCGAGACCCTCCTTTCCCGCCCGCCAGCCTCCAGGCCCAGAGCCCGAAGGGAAGAGAGGAGAGAGGCGCTCGGGGCCGCCCTACCCCCCGGGGCCCCTTCCTCCTCCTCCTCCTCCTCCTCCTCCTCCTTTCTCCCTCCTCCCTCCAGCTCGTCCTCCCTCCCTCTCTCTCCCTCCCTCCCCCCCTTTCTCTCTCTTCCTCCCCCCCCTCTCTCTCTGGCGGAAAAGAGGAAGAAGGTCCCGGCGTGGAAGGGCCAGCAGCCCGGCCACCGGCCCCCGAGCGCCGGGACCCTCCTCCCGCCAGCCCTTCCACGCCGAGACCTCCTTTCCCGCCCGCCAGCCTCCAGGCCCAGAGCCCGAAGGGAAGAGAGGAGAGAGGCGCTCGGGGCCGCCCTACCCCCGGGGCCCTTCCTCCTCCTCCTCCTCCTCCTCTCCTCCTCCTCCCTCCCCTCCCTCCAGCTCGTCCTCCTCCCTCTCTCTCCCCCCTCCCCCCCCCTTTCTCTCTCTTCCTCCCCCCCCTCTCTCTCTGGCGGAAAAGAGGAAGAAGGTCCCGGCGTGGAAGGGCCAGCAGCCCGGCCACCGGCCCCGAGCGCCGGGACCCTCCTCCCGCCAGCCCTTCCACGCCGAGACCCTCCTTTCCCGCCCGCCAGCCTCCAGGCCAGAGCCCGAAGGGAAAGAGAGGAGAGAGGCGCTCGGGGGCCGCCCTACCCCCCGGGGCCCCTTCCTCCTCCTCCTCCTCCTCCTCCTCCTTTCTCCCTCCCTCCCTCCCTCCCTCCAGCTCGTCCTCCTCCCTCTCTCTCCCTCCCTCCCCCCCCTTTCTCTCTCTTCCTCCCCCCCCTCTCTCTCTGGCGGAAAAGAGGAAGAGGTCCCGGCGTGGAAGGGCCAGCAGCCCGGCCACCGGCCCCCGAGCGCCGGGACCCTCCTCCCGCCAGCCCTTCCACGCCGAGACCCTCCTTTCCCGCCCGCCAGCCTCCAGGCCCAGAGCCCGAAGGGAAGAGAGGAGAGAGGCGCTCGGGGCCGCCCTACCCCCCGGGGCCCCTTCCTCCTCCTCCTCCTCCTCCTCCTCCTTTCTCCTCCCTCCCTCCCTCCCTCCCTCCAGCTCGTCCTCCCTCCCTCTCTCTCCCTCCCTCCCTTTCTCTCTCTTCTCCCCCCCCTCTCTCTCTGGCGGAAAAGAGGAAGAAGGTCCCGGCGTGGAAGGGCCAGCAGCCCGGCCACCGGCCCCCGAGCGCCGGGACCCTCCTCCGCCAGCCCTTCCACGCCGAGACCCTCCTTTCCCGCCCGCCAGCCTCCAGGCCCAGAGCCCGAAGGGAAGAGAGGAGAGAGGCGCTCGGGGGCCGCCCTACCCCCGGGGCCCCCCTCCTCCTCCTCCTCCTCCTCCTTTCTCTCCCTCCTCCCTCCAGCTCGTCCTCCTCCCTCTCTCTCCCTCCCTCCCCCCCCCTTTCTCTCTCTTCCTCCCCCCCTCTCTCTCTGGCGGAAAAGAGGAAGAAGGTCCCGGCGTGGAAGGGCCAGCAGCCCGGCCACCGGCCCCCGAGCGCCGGGACCTCCTCCCGCCAGCCCTTCCACGCCGAGACCCTCCTTTCCCGCCCGCCAGCCTCCAGGCCCAGAGCCCGAAGGGAAGAGGAGGAGAGAGGCGCTCGGGGCCGCCCTACCCCCCGGGGCCCCTTCCTCCTCCTCCTCCTCCTTCTCCCTCTCTCCTCCTCCCTCCTCCAGCTCGTCCTCCCTCCTCTCTCTCCCTCCCTCCCCCCCCTTTCTCTCTCTTCCTCCCCCCCCTCTCTCTCTGGCGGAAAAGAGGAAGAAGGTCCCGGCGTGGAAGGGCCAGCAGCCCGGCCACCGGCCCCCGAGCGCCGGGACCCTCCTCCGCCAGCCCTTCCACGCCGAGACCCTCCTTTCCCGCCGCCAGCCTCCAGGCCCAGAGCCCGAAGGGAAGAGAGGAGAGAGGCGCTCGGGGGCCGCCCTACCCCCGGGGCCCCTTTCCTCCTCCTCCTCCTCCTTTCTCCTCCTCCCTCCTCCTCCCTCCCTCGTCCTCCCTCGTCTCCCCCCTCTCTCTCCTCCCTCCCCCCCCTTTCTCTCTCTTCCTCCCCCCTCTCTCTCTGGCGGAAAAGAGGAAGAAGGTCCCGCGTGGAAGGGCCAGCAGCCCGGCCACGGCCCCCCGAGCGCCGGGACCCCTCCTCCGCCAGCCCTTCCACGCCGAGACCCTCCTTTCCCGCCCGCCAGCCTCCAGGCCCAGAGCCCGAAGGGAAGAGAGGAGAGAGGCGCTCGGGGGCCGCCCTACCCCCGGGCCCCTTCCTCCTCTCTCCCTCCTCCTCCTCCTTTCTCCCTCCCTCCCTCCAGCTCGTCCTCCCTCCCTCTCTCTCCCTCCCTCCCCCCTTTCTCTCTCTTCCTCCCCCCCCTCTCTCTCTGGCGGAAAAGAGGAAGAAGGTCCCGGCGTGGAAGGGCCAGCAGCCGGCCACCGGCCCCCGAGCGCCGGACCCTCCTCCCGCCAGCCCTTCCACGCCGAGACCCTCCTTTCCGCCCGCCAGCCTCCAGGCCCAGAGCCCGAAGGGAAGAGAGGAGAGAGGCGCTCGGGGGCCGCCCTACCCCCCGGGGCCCTTCCTCCTCCTCCTCCTCCTCCTCCTCTCCTCCCTCCCTCCCTCCAGCTCGTCCTCCCTCCCTCTCTCCCTCCCTCCCCCCCCCTTTCTCTCTCTTCCTCCCCCCCTCTCTCTCTGGCGGAAAAGAGGAAGAAGGTCCCGGCGTGGAAGGGCAGCAGCCCGGCCACCGGCCCCCGAGCGCCGGGACCCTCCTCCCGCCAGCCCTTCCACGCCGAGACCCTCCTTTCCCGCCCGCCAGCCTCCAGGCCCAGAGCCCGAAGGGAAGAGAGGAGAGAGGCGCTCGGGGCCGCCCTACCCCCGGGGCCCTTCCTCCTCCTCCTCCTCCTTTCTCCCCTCCTCCTCCCTCCCTCCTCCACTCGTCCTCCCTCCTCTCTCTCCTCTCCCCCCCCCTTTCTCTCTCTTCCTCCCCCCCCTCTCTCTCTGGCGGAAAAGAGGAAGAAGGTCCCGGCGTGGAAGGGCCAGCAGCCCGGCCACCGGCCCCCGAGCGCCGGGACCCTCCTCCCGCCAGCCCTTCCACGCCGAGACCTCCTTTTCCCGCCCGCCAGCCTCCAGGCCCAGAGCCCGAAGGAAGAGAGGAGAGAGGCGCTCGGGGCCGCCCTACCCCGGGGCCCCTTCCTCCTCCTCCTCCTCCTTTCTCCCTCCCTCCCTCCCTCCAGCTCGTCTCCCTCCTCTCTCTCCCTCCCTCCCCCCCTTTCTCTCTCTTCCTCCCCCCTCTCTCTCTGGCGGAAAAGAGGAAGAAGGTCCCGGCGTGGAAGGCCAGCAGCCCGGCCACCGGCCCCCGAGGCCCGGGGACCCTCCTCCCGCCAGCCCTTCCACGCCGAGACCCTCCTTTCCCGCCCGCCAGCCTCCAGGCCCAGAGCCCGAAGGGAAGAGAGGAGAGAGGCGCTCGGGGCCGCCCTACCCCCGGGGCCCCTTCCTCCTCCTCCTCCTCCTTTCTCCCTCCCTCCCTCCCTCCAGCTCGTCTCCCTCCCTCTCTCTCCCTCCCCCCCCCTTTCTCTCTCTTCCTCCCCCCCTCTCTCTCTGGCGGAAAAGAGGAAGAAGGTCCCGGCGTGGAAAGGCCAGCAGCCCGGCCACCGGCCCCGAGCGCCGGGACCCTCCTCCCGCCAGCCCTTCCACGCCGAGACCCTCCTTTCCGCCGCCAGCCTCCAGGCCAGAGCCCGAAGGGAAGAGAGGAGAAGAGGCGCTCGGGGGCCGCCCTACCCCCCGGGGCCCCCTTCCTCCTCCTCCTCCTCCTTTCTCCCTCCCTCCCTCCCTCCCTCCCTCCAGCTCGTCCTCCCTCCCTCTCTCTCCCTCCCTCCCCCCCCCTTTCTCTCTTTCCTCCCCCCCTCTCTCTCTGGCGGAAAAGAGGAAGAAGGTCCGGCGTGGAAGGGCCAGCAGCCCGGCCACCGGCCCCCGAGCGCCGGGACCCTCCTCCCGCCAGCCTTCCACGCCGAGACCCTCCTTTCCCGCCCGCCAGCCTCCAGGCCCAGAGCCCGAAGGAAGAGAGGAGAGAGGCGCTCGGGGGCCGCCCTACCCCCCGGGCCCCTTCCTCCTCCTCCTCCTCCTCCTCTCCTTTCTCCCCCTCCCTCCCTCCCTCCCTCCAGCTCGTCCTCCCTCCCTCTCTCTCCTCCTCCCCCCCCTTTCTCTCTCTCCTCCCCCCCTTCTCTCTCTGGCGGAAAAGAGGAAGAAGGTCCCGCGTGGAAGGGCCAGCAGCCCGGCCACCGGCCCCGAGCGCCGGGACCCTCCTCCCGCAGCCCTTCCACGCCGAGACCCTCCTTTCCCGCCCGCCAGCCTCCAGGCCCAGAGCCCGAAGGGAAGAGAGGAGAGAGGCGCTCGGGGGCCGCCCTACCCCCCGGGGCCCCTTCCTCCTCCTCCTCCTCCTCCTCCTCCTCCTTTCTCCCTCCCTCCCTCCGCCCAGCTCGTCCCTCCCCCTCTCTCTCCCTCCCTCCCCCCCCTTTCCTGCTCTCTTCTCCCGCCCCCTCTCTCTCTGCGGAAAAAGAGGAAGAAGGGTCCGGCGTGGAAGGGCCAGCAGCCGGCCACCGGCCCCCGAGCGCCGGACCCTCCTCCCGCAGCCCTTCCACGCCGAGACCCTCCTTTCCCGCCCGCCAGCCTCCAGGCCCAGAGCCCGAAGGGAAGAGAGGAGAGAGGCGCTCGGGGGCCGCCTACCCCCCGGGGCCCCTTCCTCCTCCCTCCTCCTTTTTCTCCTCCCTCCCTCCTCCCTCCCTCAGCTCGTCCTCCCTCCCTCTCTCTCCCTCCCTCCCCCCCCTTTTCTCTCTCTTCTCCCCCCCCTCTCTCTCTGGCGGAAAAGAGGAAGAAGGTCCGGCGTGGAAGGGCCAGCCAGCCGGCCAACCGGCCCCCGAGCGCCGGGACCCCCTCCTCCGCGCAGCCCTTCCACGCGAGGAGACCCTCCTTTCCCGCCCGCCAGCCTCCAGGCCCAGAGCCCGAAGGGAAGAGAGGGAGAGGCGCTTCGGGGGCCGCCCTACCCCCCGGGGCCCCGTTCTCTCTTCCTCCTCCTCCTCGCTCCTGCTCCTCCCTCTCCTCCTCTCAAACGTCTGGTATTATCTATTTTATATGTATATTCATTTATTTATATTCTATATTTAATTATATTTACATTATCTATTTATATTTATATTATTTTATGCTATTTTATGTTATTTATTCATATTTATATATTTATCTATATCTATATTATCTTTTCTATTTATATTAGCTATTTATATGCTATATTTATTTAAATTATTTACATTATCTATTTTCTATTTATATTATTTATTTATATTTATATTCATTTATATTTACATTATCTATTTCTATTTATATTATTTATTTATATTTATATTATTTATGTTTAACATTATCTATTTATATTGTGATTTATTTTTATTTATATTTTACATATATCTTATTTATCTTTATAATTATTTATATATAATATTATTTATTTATATATATATATCTTATTTCTATCTATATCATTTATTTGTATTTATATTATTTATATTTTATATTATTAATATTTATTTATATTATTTATTTATACTTACATTATCTACTTTATATTTTATATTATATTAATTTTAATTTTATATATTATGTTTTTATAATTATTTATATATTAATTATTATATTATTACTATATTATTTTATTGATTATTATATAATAAATATATTATATTTATATATATATAAATTTTAATTTATATAATTTTAATTTTATATTTATTTTTTTATTTTATTTATTTAATTATATTAATAATTATAATATTTAATTTTAATATATTTTATTAATATAATAATATTATATAAATTTTATATTTTTATAATATATATTTTTAATATTTTAATATATTAAATTAATTATATATTTTTATTTATAATTATAATTATAATTAANATAGTATATATATATATAATATTTATATATATATATGTGTGTGTGGTGTGTGTGTGTGTGTGTGTGTGTGTGTGTGTGTGTGTGTGTGTGTGTGTGTGGTGTATAAGATAGATACTTAGATAGACAGGAGGTAGATAGATAGACAAGTAGATAGATACACGAGTATTTCGTCGTCCTCACAGCCACCTCCAGCACCTCTCCCGCCAGCATTTCTCTCTCTCCCTTCCCCTCTCTTTCCCTCTGACCCCTCTCCAATTCCCCCTTTAGACTACAACTCGGGCGACTTTCCCGTGCAATTGCTTTGCAACTTCGCTCTGCCAGGCCCCCGAGGCAGAGGAGGATCAACCACGCCGTCAACAATATCCTTTCGAGCAGCGGAGGCAATCGGTCCTCCATTGCAGCATATCAGGGTCGTCACACGCGTAGGGATCAGGACTATAAATCTCTTAGTTTGGTTGATAAAAAGTTAGATAGAGTATCTAATATATATCTAATATCTGTGTAGATTTGATTATTTAATTTATCCTTTGTTATTATTTATACTACATTTTTTTTAATTTCTATTATTTTTATTGACTAAAGTCTATCTTTTACACATACTATCCCTCGACACCTCCATCACCAGCGGACACAACGAAACAAGCGCGCATTATGAAAAAGCGGGAAATTTGAATTTGGCGCGTGTTTTGAATCGCATTAAGCTATATACCGATTGCAGATGCAAAGCCAGAGAAGTGACATGGCAATAGACACTTGATTCCGCTCCACGAGAGAAAAATAGAGAGATATTCAAATGAGTTTTCCGTCGTTGTTCTCACCGAGAGATTATGTTTTCAATTATCTTCCAAAAAAGGAAAAAAAGAAGTGCTAAAAAAAAGAAGAAAAAAAAAAGAAGTGCGAGTTGCGTTGATACATATATTGTTTGGGATATATAAAGAGAGTAAATTATAAAAGTAAACAAGGAGATAGATAGACAGACTAAAAAATTGTGGATTTATAGACGAAAAAATTGAAATAGATAGTTATGCGGGCAGATAGACAATCAGATATATCTCAGTTTTTATTACTATCCATATGATCGTTGTTGCCACCATCGTTATCATTATCACCATTGTTATTACTATCATTATCATTTTTACTAATATATCTTTTTATTATTACCACCTGTTATCTATCCACTCCCCCCCCCCCCCGTCTCCTCTCAGCTCTATCAATTATGACAAAAAAAATCTATAAACACAATCGAATTAATGAAATAGAAAAAAATATACACAGGATAAATAGATAATAAATAGAATAATATAAAGATAGTATATAATTGCAAAGATAAGAATATGTGAATATGAAGATAGATATATAAATCATTCTATCGACAGTAAACAAAACAATGACATAAATAGACAAAAAAAAAACAAATAAATAAACAAATGAATAAATGACCGAATCGTTGTAGGATAAAGAAACAAAACATAATAAAAAAGTAATAAAATGAATAAACACTTAAGATAAAAAAGTATATATTTCATAGGAATGATGAAAACGGAAGACGAAGGAACATCAAGAATGAAGAGAAAGAAGTAAGAAAGCAAAGAGAAACAGAAAAAGTAGTGACATAAGCGGTGCATTTCCGCTAACACCAAAGTAAATATACTGAGTGACCAATGAGAGACTCGAAGTTTAGACAACAATTTATTAGAGAAAACACCATAACATTCATGCAACACTAAGAAATTACAGAGTCACTAACACCTCAACACGCAAATAAAGAATGAACAAATCCAAACAACACAACAAGACAAACTATGGTCAACCCACGCTGAGCAAACCTAGAAATTAACTAACTAACTAACGAGTGACAGAATGCAAAGAGAAATTCAAGCACGACAGATCAAACAAAGAATGATGGCAAACCAAGTCACGACATCAGAACTTAAACATAGACAACTGTCAAAAACAATATGAACAATCTGTCTACACTACCACAAACCAAATAAACACAAACTGAGGATCAAACCACATGACACTCTCAACAATAGCAATCAGAATCTCAATTCATCTCACCACGACAGATCTTACCCAACTTGTAACTCGGAACAAAATCCCTTATAGCTCGTAACATGCATCAGACTTAAGATAGTACAAATAGGTCTTGACAAGACAGTAAAGTCAAGATTGACCTTCACAGCTAGATGACTCCCAGTAACCTGCGTCACACTCGAATATCCTCTGAATCGAACATAAACCGTGTGCGACCATCGACGAGGTAGACAGAATCGTAGGCTAAGTTGGTACATAATGAGTAAACGTGATGTAAGCTTATCCGGACTCCGCTCCGTCCGCCCACGGCGCTTCCGTATTAGTGATTGGGGGTACGTGAGGGGGATTCACGAGAGGGGGACGAGGAGACTTAACAGGTTATATATGCCGGGGGGAAGGCAATGCACAGGCATGAGCAGGAATGAGTTGGGTTGAGATGGGCATGGAGTCTTGGTGTGAGGGTTGTGATGACGTGAGGATTGACAGTGTAATACAGTATGTTTCCGCAAGGGTCTGTTCATCGAATAGTCTGGATTTGAATAATGGAGCGTACATTCAGTGTATTGGCTGTATATTTTGCATTGTTTGGAAAAGGATGAGTGATCATTCACGGTGCTGAGGAGTGTTGCGGTTATGAGACTCCGAGACCAGATTCCTGCTTGGGACGAGAGGTGGTGTTCTTTATTAAAGTGATTAGGGGAGAGGGTGCAAAATTGTGGCTATTGCTTGAGTGGCAAGGTGTAGCGGAGTATGAGGCGTTTGGGACCACGTGAGAAGGGTGCGTGAGGTAAATACTCTGTGAGGAAGGCTAATGAAGTTAATTTTCTGAGATTTTTTTTTTCTGGGTAGGAGACAGAGCCCCGTTTAGGGTCAGTACGTTTGCTCTTCGGCGTTTTTTTTTGTCGTTTGACGCGGCCGTCGGTTACGTATCGGGTGCACGATTCGGGAGCGACTGTTGTAGGTTTAATGCTTGGGGACCTCGTTGTGATACTGGGGTATTGCTCTGTAGGAGAGGACAGTGAGATGGTGGTTTGCAGGATAAGTTGCGGCTGGCCCGGGATAGTGTGGCCGAGTGTGGACGCTGCCTGTTTTTCTTGTCCCACTGGTAGTGGGCCAAGGAGGGCTTACGATTAGGAGGTGAGTGAGAGAGTGATGAGGTGATAGGGTGAGTGAGTGGGAGGAAACACGTTGAACAAGGATAACAATAAAGGTGTAGGTTGGAGTGGATATATGTAAACGGGGAATGGTGGGAAAGGAGGCTTGAGAAAGAGCGAGAGTGCAGGTAAGGTCATCCATTGACATTAATGGGGGGAGAGGGAGTTGTACGACACAGAGCAAAAAGCCCATTTAGAGAGACCTGAATATAAGGAGAGAGTGGGAATGAGAGGATTGTATGTAGGACAACTATACGGTAGTAACAAGAATACGAAGGGCTGAAACCTGTGTAATTGGTAGAGGTAAGAGATGGTCTCGACTATTGCTTAAAAGGGCATGATGATGGGTAGAACTTAGTTGGGCCAGATTGATTAGGGGATAAGGTGTGGTGGAAGCCGATATTGGGGCCTCTAGGGGGAAAGTGGGTTAAGCGATGTTTAAGAAGGTCGATTGAGGTCTATGATATGACTGTAATTCTACCGTCGAGGGAAAGAGGATGGGACATGTGGGAGTTGATGCGCTCGCACAAGAGTGGTGAGTGAAAAGGAATGGGAGGAGACGCACCAGCTGAAGAAGTGAAGAGGAGTCGGGGGGGGAGATGTAGTGAGGGATGAGGGGAAGGTAGTTTGATCACGTATTCGTGGTGCGAGGAATAGCGAAATAAGGAATGGTTATGGACTTCTTGGCCTCAAGCGACACGATCAGAGGAGAATGGAAAGAATAGGGTAGAAGGAAGCGAAAAAAGGGAAAGGGGACTACCTCAAAAAGGGCGGCTTGTGTGTATCAGTAGAGATGGAATTACTTATTCAGTACACCGAAATCCTTTGTACTCGCACGGGTTACTAGAATTACACTAATGAGCATGCTTTACCCAGTGCTTTATTCACGCTCGCAAAGAGAAAATGGGGTTACTATATGTTAGGTAGGGATAATTCATCCTTGTGTTTGCTCAGATTAGACGGTATACTGAGATTGACTTTTCATCCTGGTCTATGTCTCCGATTACTATTAATTTTCATCTTTGTATCCTCCGTTGGACTATTCTCTCATCCTTTTCGACGTATACTATTCTTTTCAATCTTTTTTCTCCGTACTATTCTTGAGCTATCCTTTTTCGCGTTACTATTCTTCTCATCCTTTTGTCTCCGTTACTTTGCTTCTGCATCCTTTTTCTTCGCGTACTATTCTTTACATCCTTTTTCTCCGGTCCTCGTACTATTATCTTTCCGATCCCTTTTCTCCTTTACTATGTGCTTTTCAGTACCGTTTTATCCGGTTGTATTCTCATTAATGACGACTTGTTTCTGCACGTAACTATGTCTTAATCAGACTGTTTCTTGCCGTTACTATTCTTTTCATCTTTTCTTCCGTTAATACTATTCTTTCCGAACCTTTTCTTTCGTGAGAGAGGGACATGGGAGAAAGGGGTATAGAGAGAGAGAGGTGTTGGAGAGAAGCAGAAAATGAAGAGATGAAAGCAACCACATAACAACGTGAGTCTTACTGAGGAGAATTGAAGCTGTGTATCCTAGATGATAACGAGAATGCATAGACTTGTTTCTCTCGGTCAATGGAAAGTTCATATCTCGGGGAAACACTGTGATAATAAGACGAAATTGAAATTAGAATTAGGTGAGATTATGACGCCGTATTGAAACCCGCAGCAGAAGAACGGAGTGAGTTTGAATGTTAATTAGAATAAGAGAGAGTGGCGGGAGAGACAATTCGCTAAAGAAAATGATACTAAGTACAAAGATTAAGAGGCAGACGTAGTTGAGGTGGGTTGCAGCGCGAAGAATGAATGAAAGAGGAGAGAGATGGTGAGATCGCGGGCGAGAAAACGATACACAAAAAAGAAAGTGAAGACTGAGAGTGTGAGAAGAATCAAAAGGAAAAAGAAATGAGGATCGGGCTGACGAAACACACAAGAAAAAGATCAGAAACCCTTTAATACCAGCGAAAACCGAAAGAAATAAAAGTTATAGATGTTGGAGGAATAATATGTAAATATAATGTCTCATTAACTCGGCATGCGTGAATCTGGAACGGGGGGGAAGGGAGATAGAAGACCACGAATATACGCTAACTCTCAGAGCAGAAACGCAAGAATGTTCACCTCTTGAGTGGGTCAGACATACAAATGCTCTAGACATGTGAATGTTGGCATGTGCAGATACACTATGCACTCTGTTCCTTAGCACATATAGGGTAAATATGAGCTTTACTAAATAAGTTCACAGTAATCAACATAAAATACTCAGTACTTAAATTTCATATGAGCATGTTCATTTCATAGTTGACTTTTTCTCGATCTGTTATCTTCATTTTTGATGATAGATGATAGTTCATTGTTAGGGTTTTATTTTTCTTGTGTTGACTTTATCTCTTATATTTGTGAATGGTCATCCCATTTTTTGTTAAGTTTTCATTTTTCTGATTTATTTCGGCTGATTTTGGTGATTCACATGATGTAGTCCGAAATTAAGTATGGTGTTAATTCATCTCTTGTTCAGATTTGTCTTTTCGAAGTTTTGCAAACGTAAGGATATACCATTTGAATACGTTTTGCGCTAGTTGAATAAAAAGAATTTAGATTTCTTTCTAAAACATAATCCTTAATCTATTTCAATAACACAAATCCATCGAATGTTGATTGACTTATCATATCATAGTGAACTGATTATGAAGTTTTTATATCAGAGGTAATTGGCAACAGTGAGCCCTCATTCATCATAAGAGGAGGCCTATCTCTTAGGAATATAGGCCTATTCCCAGATTTTATGGCGAAAAAGAGGACGGAAATGCCGTCCTCTGACTCACCTGGGGTGTATTTTCGTGAGGAAATTACACTCATTAATGTAACTGAACTCATTTCGGGGTGATCTAGGAATACCGTGAACTAAAGATGATATATGAATGGAACTAATTAAGGAAGCGTGGATGGTGAAAATACTCATAGGTTCTTAGCGTTTGCAATGACAGCCGGTTCCACCTCTATCTCTGCAAGGATACATGAAAAGGATCATGAAAAGGATTCTCTAACTGAATGAGGATCCTCGTCTCTCCTCCTGGAATGAGAGCCACCTGCCCTCCCTTCCTGGAATGAGAGCACCTGCCCTCCTCCTGAAATGAGAGCCACCTGCCCTCCTCCTTCGCGCGGGGCACTGGGCACCCGAGGGGCCACGGGCGACGCACAAAAGGACCGCGTAACAGGACCGCCGATCAGAGAAGTCTTCTTTGCTGGCCCTCATCCACCTTTCGACCTCCCTGTCTTTTATCCCACAACTTGTACGCATCTTTTTTTTTTGTCAACGTATCCTTCCTTTCCTCCCTTTCTGCCCCCATCCTCGGGAAAAGGATTTTCTTTCATCTTGCTTGCTGACCCCAAAGGCAGTCTGTCGCACCGATGAAGCTCGTCCTGCTGGCTGGTCCTGGCCTTGTCCGTGGCGAGCGGACGACACCCGACGCCCGCCAGGGCTGGAGGGCTCCGACGCGTCGCAGGAGCCAGGTGCGGGCAGGAGCCGGCCCAAGGTGCTCGCAGTGCGACCTCCAGCTTTCGGTTCTCCGCTTCCTCTCGGCCACCCCTCTGCGTCGCGAGGCAGGGCTGGGAGACGCTGCATCCCCCGACGACGCTGGGTGCACAGAACACATTGTAGATTCTGTGAAATAAAGATTTAGACTATGTTGTCTTTTTTTTCTTGAGCACTATTGGCTTACTTAGTGTCTTACAACAATAGTAAGAACAAACAAAACATGCATATATTTAGACTATCTTGTCTTTCGCTCGTGTGTTGTATTAGTTGTTCTTAGTATCTTACATGCTTTCATATTAAATCACATATAACATATAACTTCATCCTTGTCCCGTCTTTCCCTCTGCTAGTCCTGCATCGCCGAAGGACTAGTGAAATCTTACTCTAATGAATTCTAGAAGCTGAAACTAGGTGTGTGTCACAAGTATCAGTTCCTTTCAGGACGAATCTCTGGACGCTTTAGTTTTTATTTCATGATTAACACGACGCGACATGTATGGTATTAGTAGCTCTGGTGTATATGACAATTCATTGCACAAGTGAGCATTAATACAGAAATAGGAGGAAGAGCGCAGGTAAGTTGACGTCAGGAATTATGTTAAGGTTTTCCCGATGAGATTACAGTTTTTCACACCATGATTTTAATCTTTATATCGCTTTAACTCACTGAGATTATAGGTCTTGAAAGTTATGTGAGTTTGACTTGTATAGCGAGGGATTGGAGAGAGAGGATCTCTATTCAGATTGAGCCAAGGCTACCGAAGGAATGTTGTAATACGAAAGAGTCATTTGTCCTCTCAAGATGCGGGATGCATACATGACGACATCACTTGTTTCAAATTTATGTTATAAGGGCTTCCTTTTACGAAAATCTTATATTCTCTTTAT
Source organism: Penaeus vannamei (assembly GCF_003789085.1). Taxonomy (NCBI): domain Eukaryota; kingdom Metazoa; phylum Arthropoda; class Malacostraca; order Decapoda; family Penaeidae; genus Penaeus; species Penaeus vannamei. The sequence continues at coordinate 60,095 of NW_020869503.1, read as the reverse complement.
GGATGTCGAGTTATTGTTTCACGACTTAGTATAGACTGTAGTAATGAAGTATAGTCTTGCTGCGATGTCGTACTGCTGTCTTCATATTATATTAGCTAGCATGTGTTTAACGGTTTCTCACTACCACAGATACGACCAATGTACTTAGCAGGCAAATGAACGAGAGAATACAGGTCTTAAATAATTCTTACTTTCACCATGCTAAGTTCTAGCCGCAAAATTATGATGTCACGTGGGGCGGATAGCGCCACGGTCCAAGCTGTCCTTGATTTTCGCGAGCCAAGCAGATGGACCGAATTGAAGAGCTCTCGTGACAAGATCGTAACCGCTGCGCAAAGTCCCCGCAGACGCAAGGGCTTCTGGGCGACCTCTTTGGCCCGCACCTGGCTCCTGGCGACGCCCGTAGCGCAGCACTCAGAGACCCCTTTCTTCATGACCCCTCCCAGACCCTTCTTCTGGCACCCCCTCCAGCACCCTCTCGCGTCGTTGGCTCGTCACTCTTCGCGATGGCTCACTATATCCATTCTCAATCACAGAGATTGATATGTCTTGCTCCTCCAACGCCACGAAGTCAACCCCCGCATCCCACCCATGAGTTGTTCCTCCTTACTCAGGTCTACACTACTCGCTTACTATCTCTGGCCTCTGGCTAAAACCGCACATCGGCTTGACTAACGCGTACGAAACAAGAAACTTTCGCTATTATCCGTGGAGAAATTCGCGGATGCCCTTTCGATCCTCTCTCTAAAACCAACTGTTTCAGACTCCCCTCCCTTCATCATCGCCCCTGCGTGCTCGCTTCTTCCTCTCTCCACCCTCTCGCTTCTGCTCTTACTCTTCCGTCTACGTGTCTTATCCTCTCTCCTCGTCTCTTCTCTCTCTCTCTCTTCTCTATCCTCTCTTCCATTTCTACTATTCCTAGGTTTCCCGTATCCGCCCATCCTATTCTCATCATTCCTTCCTCCTCGCTCTCTACTCTCTCCTCGTCTCTCTTTCCCCTCTTTTCGCAAAAACCTTTTCCCAGTCGAATACCCTATCCCTCGACGCACTCTAATCCGTCCATCTGACAGCTACTACCCTCTCAATCTACTCTACTCTCTCAATCTCTCTCGTCGATCTCCGTACTGACTCTCTCTCATTCTCCTTCATCTCTCATCTCTCTCTTTGCTCTACTGCACTCTCTCTTCATTAAGCGTGGCCTCCCTCTCTCTCAATTCTTACTGACTCTCTCTACCTCTTCCCTCTCAATTAATGGGGGAAGCGGTACTTCCCTCTTCCTCTCCCTCTTCCCTCTACTCTCTCTGCTGCTCTCCCTGCTCCTTCTCGTCATCTCGCTATCTCTAGCTCTCTCTCTGGCTCGTACGCTGTCTCTCTGCTCTCTTCAGGGTACATGATTAAGTTCTCTCTTCTGGTCTGCTCTCCCTCTCAGCTGCGGCTCCCTGTCTCTTTGCTTCGCCTCCTCCCTCGTGTCCCCCCTTCCCTCTCGCCTCTTGACTATGGCCTCCCTCTACTCAGTTACTCTTCTCTCCAACAAGCCGATCAGCCCAAGAAATTTCCGGCGCCCTCGAGCTCTGAAGTCGCTTAAAACGCAGGAGCTGCTCCTCAAGGTGACATAAACGCGGCTCCGATCTGCCATTCAGGATAGACCGCGCCGAGTTGAGGCCTTTCGCCTGGCTATCTGTGAGGTGTTAAGAAGTTTGGGTCGCAAGCTGCCTCCTCGGTTGTATTCCACTTCCGTCTTGGGGGAGATTCGATTTAGGAGAAATAATGGTGATGGCGTTGATTGGAATGAGTAAGATGATGTGATTAGTAAGAATTAATGAGTGATGAGGATATGATTGGGAAGGAAGTGTATAGGTAGTGGGAATGAAATGATTCGTTTGAAAGAGAATAATGGTGAGGAAGAAATTTGATTCGTTTTAAGGGAGAATAATGGTGAGGAATGAAATGATTCGTTTAGGAATGGTGATGGTGTTGATTAGGGGTGAAATGAGGGGAGAATAATTATCAATTTAAAAAGTAATAATGGCGAGAATGAAATGATTCACTTAAAAGAGAATAAGGGTGAGGTGTGGTGTTTTGGAATGAAAATGTTGATTAAAGATATGGTGATGACGTTGATATGAAATGAATTGAGGGGAGAGGAATGAATTTGAATTTAGCACACGAAAGAATAAGGAATAATGTGGATGATTGTGATTGAGGATACATAAGTGAGGATGAAAACGGTTGAGAATGGAAATGATTCGTTTAAGGGTGTTGGCAGATAGATGAATAATAGTGATTGACGGTTGGTGTTATAGAATGAAATGTGATTGAGAAAATGGACAAATTATTACGTTCAAAGGAGAGGTAAATGGTAAGTACGAGGTAGTCGTTAATTAGAATTGAAATGAGGGAGAATGAAATGACTCCGTTAAAAAGAATAATGGTGATGCCGATTCTCACTGGAATGAATAGGAATGAAGGTGAGGAAATGAAGGAAAATGATTCACTTAAAAAGAGAATTAATGGCGACTGACGTTGATATGAATGAGCATAGGTGAGATGTGGGATGAAATGATTGTGATGGAGAATTAATAGTGTGATTCGTTTAAATAAGATATGTGTTTGAAGGAACGTTTTTTTTTTGGAATGAAATTATGGATTAGGAGATGAATGTTTCACTTAATGAGAATAAATGGTGAGATGACAGTTAATTAGTAATGTAAAAATAAGGGAGGAATGAAATGATTGTTTAAAGAAATGATGGTGATGGCGTTAGATTAGAAGTTGACATAGAGAGATATAATCGGGGGTGATGCGTAAATTCAGCAAGGTAAATGGAATTCGTTTGAAATTTAAGTGAATTCGTTGAGGGAAGGTGGAGGAAAAATGGTGAGAGTGGGAAATAAAAAGGGAAGAAGCATATTACAAGATAGTGAGGTGTAAGATAGTAATGAATTATAAAAGAATATTATAGCAAATATAAAATAAAGTAAAGTTAGTGATGAGTATAAAATAATAAATAGTATAAATATATATAATAAAATAGCATGAATATATATAAAAGAATATTATATTAAAAGTAAGTGATAAAACATGCTATATGAAGAATTAGTAGTATAGAGGGGAGAAGTGTTACTTGCCACAATGGGGTGCTTGGAATGTATTCTAATTAAGGTAAATATTCCCCAATTTTCCGATATCATATTTAATGTCGAGAGGTAGTTATAGGAGTAACTAGATAGTGCTTAATTGGATGGGTTGTGCAGGTGATCGTGATAGGTTTAGGTGGTTGATGATGAGTGATTAAGAAATGATGTTATTGGATATTGATGATGGTAGGAAAGTGTTGCATTGACGCGATGAATAGTTGATAAGATTGGAATAATGATAATGATGAAATGGTTGACTATGGTTGGTGAATATTAGTAGATGATCGGATGGGATGGTGGTATGATGATGATGATGGTTGGGTGGTGTTGGTGTTTTGGATGTTGGTGGGTGGTTGGGTGAGGTGTTAGGTGATACTGGGATATTCTAGGAAGTTTTGATGGGATGGTTGTTTATGTTGATGTTTTGGTGGCTATTGATGAGTTTAACAAAGGTATTGTAGCTGGCGTGTTGGATTAAAGTGTTGGTGTTTATAGGTAGTGGGGTGATATGATTTAGGTCTATGGGCTTTCTCTGTTTAGATTATTTGTGTGTGATGCTTGTCTCAGAAATGTGTGGTAAGAGGTATGGTGGTTATTGAGTGTTTTTGGAATAGGAGATCTTGGGATGATATGTCTGATCAAGTTGTGTATGTGATTTGGTGTTGGTTTTGGTGTTAGAAATATATTACATACGGCAAGAGGGGGTAAGGTGTGTTGGTATGTGGTGAATGATTAGTATGGTTCCCGATATTGAGTGAGTTAGAGTTATGTTATTATAATGATTTGAATGTTGTGTTGTTTGTTTGGTAATGTATATGACTGTCTGATGATTGGTACATGTCTCGGATGTATATGTTGATGGTTAGAATAGTGTGATATATGATTATGATCGCAAATTGTATAGAGATGATGATGATGTAGATGGTGTGGCATTCAGAATGATGTTGATAGGTTGTATGATAATTAGAATGAGAAGGCAGGATTAGGAAATATAGAGAGATTGAGGAGACAGATGAGTTAGAGATCAGAGGCTAACTCTTGGAGACCGGTATGCGAATTAGGAGAGTCATTAAGAATAGGTAATTCAATGTGTATAGCCAATGGTTCTGACACTCAATATATAACACCTGTTTGACATATGTTATGGGAAATCGTGAACAATGTAACATTCTATCAACTAAATTGATGTTTATACGTATACAATGTTGTGGTAATCACTTGGAGAGGGCATGACTTAGGGTTTCTCAGTCAAGGAGGTAGATAAGATTCCCACCTGGATTTTGAAGTGGTAAATTAAGTAGGATTTTAGGAAAAGAGTTTTTTTAGACACAGACTGTTTAATTCAATTAGAAAATTAAATTATAGTTTTTTCGAAGATTCAAGTTGTGAATTAAGGGTTTGGATATATTAATTTGTGGATGTTACTTCGATTCAGGGTATAGGATAGGGTGTCTTTGCTGTAGTGTGTCTATGCTGTTTTAACTGGTTAATTGTTTATGTGATAGATTAGAAATTTAATTAGTATTTTACAGTAATAGTGGATGTAGTTTTTATGGATATGGTGTTTAGATTGATGCTGTTATGTATGATTATCTGTGATATCCTGTGTTTTATAAGGCGATCCAGAAATCTTTTTACTATTATTACACGTATTAAGCAGATAATGTATTCAATATGTCTAATATTTCAACATATAACGTCAAGTTAACTGTGTCTGTAATGACTTGGGTGTGAGATCCGTACGATGACAGGATAGATCAATTCGGTATGTGATTGATTATTGATGAATGAATTCATTAATGACAAGACAGACTGGTGTTCAAAGAAGTATGATTAACATTGAAATAAAATTGTACTTAGAGATATTAGGTTTATCAGAGTGTAATGAGATATGATGTAGTGAGGGTCTACGAATAGATCAGTTAAAAATGGTTTTAGTTGATAGATTCAAATGACGTTTGGTGTCTGGGATGATGAAAAGTGTGTTTTGAAAACGGGAAGAGTGATGGTGATTCTTCAACAAGAAACCGTATTCTATGTCAGACTACAATGAAAATAGGATGATAAACAAAGATACATTTTGGGATAGATAACAAACAAACGCGCTCGCCAAGAGGAAGAGAGGTGAGAGGGCACGAAAAAGGGGGCGAAGTTTACGCGTGACGAGGACGCAAATGAGGGATGGGAAGGGTGGAGGAGAAGAGCGAAGGCTGCGAAAAGAGAAATGTGAGTTAGTTAGTTGAAAGAACGAGAGATAAAGAGAGTGAGAGATAAAGGGAGTAAAACTGAGAAGTTAGTTATGGACAGTAAAAGACCGACCGAGACAGACACAGCCAATTTAAGCTGCCATCACAATCAGCCACGACGAACGCGCCCCACTAGCGAATGAACACCCGCCACAACCCGATAACAAAACAAATGTCACAAGATATAATATGGCGTAGACATTAAAAAGCCAAATGAGATCACTTATCCAATTGGGCACACACTGTCTCACCTTCAAAATGATCCCTAATCATTAGACGGCCAAATATGACCATGTTGTATTCAGCTAAGAATTAATCTTTATCTCATAAAGCGTCTAGTTTATATTACTCGCTTCTGTATCTGCAGTGTCTCGCTCTTCGATCATGTTTGATCTGCGAGTTCTACTCGCGTATATATCTCCGCTTATGTTCTGTATCTCTTTACTATATCGACATAGTTTCGAACTACGACACAATAAACAAATAAACAGCAAACAACATATATTTCGTCGTCTACTTCCTTTTCTGCTTACTGTTCTACCTCATCTCCTCCTTTTCTATACACCGCCTCCTTTGTTTCCTCTCATTCATTCTCTGGCTATATGGTTGAATACGTAAAGTTGGCACTAATGAAGAGAATGATAGATTTCTGTTTATGCTGATTCTTTCAAACGTTTAAGAAATAGAATATCGTCATTTATATATTTCTGATCAAATCCTTCGATGCATTACATACATATATATTATATATACTTTATATGTTTTATCAGATTATATATGAACCTCATCATGGGAGATAGGCCTATCTTCAATAGGAATATAGGCCTATCCTTGTACCGTCCTTTGACCCACCTGTGTCTCTTTGTGAAGGGATGGGGTAATTACCTCGGCCAACAATGATTAAGCTCATTAACGTAGCTGAACTCATTTCGGATGATCTAGGAATAGCATGAAATAAGAATACATTAATGTAATTAGATAAGGAAGCACGGATAGCACGAATACCCATAATGCCTTCGCGATAAATTGCAGGTAATTCCACTATTCTTGACAAGAATACAATGAAAAAGATACTCCAACTATATGATAATCCTCGTCTCTTCTGGAATAAGAGCCACGCCCCCCCCTCCCCCGCACCCCATCCTCTGGGCACTGGGCACCCGAGGGGCCACGAAGGACGCCCATAAGGACCGCGTGGCAGGAATGGAGGTCAGAGGAGCCTCCCTCTGCTTTACCCGTCTATCAGCCTCTCTCACGTCTATTCCACAACTTGCCCCATCTCTTTCTTTATTTTTTAGCACCGCTTTCCTATCATCATCATTTCTATCACCTCATTCCTATCATCATCTTTTCTATCACCTCTTTATCCTACTCTTCACTCACTCGCTCGCTTGCTGGCCTCCAAAAACAGTCTGTCGGCACGATGAAGCTCGTCCTGCTGCTGGTCCTGGCCTTGTCCGTGGCGAGCGACGGACACCCCGACGCCCCGCGGGCTGGAGGGCTCCGACGCGTCGCCAGGAGCCAGGTGCGGGCAGGAGGCGGCCCAGAAGCCCGCGTGCGGGACCTCCAGCTTCGTCTCCGCTTCCTCGGCCACCGCTGCGTCAGGCACCTGGACAGCGCATCCCCGTGGCGCTGTACCTGAACAGATTGTACATTCTGTGAAATAAAGAATTATTAGACCATGCTATCTTTTGCTTGAGCTCTATTGGCTTAACTAGTATCTTACAACAATAGTAAGAACAAGCAAAACGTATATATTTAGACTATTTTGTCTTTTGCTTGAGTATTACTAGTGTTCTTAGTGTTTTACATGCTTTCACATGTATAATTGAACTTGTCCTTGTCCCGTCTTTTCCCTTTAGTCCTCCCCCCCTCAGACCCCCCTCGCGTCAGGTTGTCCTTCGCGAGGCCCATGTACGTTTCCTCATCACAGAGTTTGACTAAGTGCTGCTCCTCCAACGCTAGAAGTCACCCCCGTATCCCCACCATGAGAAGCCTCCTTCGATACACACTCGCTGGAAACGCACAGGAATCGGAGAACAAGAACTTTCGCTTTATCCCAGTGAAATCGCGGACGCCCTCGACCGCTCCTAAACCAATGTTCAGACTTGTGCGCGTTCACCCTCGCTTGTTCATTCTCGCATGTTTATCTTCCTCGCCTTCTACCCTCCATTTAATTCTAATTAATTTAATTCCTCCCCGCTTATTCTCCTGTCTCTTTCCCCTCTTTTCGCAAAACCATCAGGAATTAACAGAGCGAAAGAGAGAAACGTCAACACAACAAGAGAGAATCATTTACTTTGTAGACTCCATTAAGGTGGATTAGAACAAGGGGAAGCGGTGTTAGGTTCCGCTACGAAGTTTGGTGAGGTGTTAGGGAGATAGAAGGGTGCTAGGGAGCTTGTTGGGGTGCAAGGAAGTTTGATGGGTCTAGATAGGATGTTAGTGTTTGATGAAGGTGTTAGGAGATAGATGGGTAGTTAGAAGTTTGATGAGGGTGTTAGGGGATATGGGTGTTAGGGAGATAGATAGGGTGTTAAGAAGTTTGATGAAGGTGTTAGGGAGATAGATGGGGTGTTAGGAAGTTTGATGAGGGGTGTTAGGGAGATAGAGGACATGATGGGGTGTTAGATAGATAGATGGGGTGTTATGGAGATAGATGGGTTTCAGTTTGATGAAGGTGTTATGGAGATAGATGGGGTGTTAGAGAGATAAATGGGGTGTTCGAGAGATAGATGGGGTGTTAGAGAGACAGATGGGGTGTTAAGGAGATAGATGGGGTGTTAGGAAATTTGATGGGGTGCTAGGAAGTTTGATGAGGGTATTAGGGAGATAGATCTGGTGCTATGGAGCGTGATGGAGTGTTAGGAAGTTTGGTGAAGTGTTGGGGAGATAGATAGGGTGCTAGGAAGTTTAATGAGGATAGGAGGTTATATACGTAGCTAGGAAACCGATATTAGAAAGTTTTGATGGATGTTTAGAAGTTTCATGGGCTATTAGAAAACAATACTGTAGCTGGCGTGGTATTAAAAGGTTTATATGGTGCTAAGAAGTTCTATGGGTTTTCGAGAAGTTTTGTGATGCTTTCAGAAGATGCTAAGAAGTTTTATAACGTGTTGAGAACTTGTATGAAGTGCTGACAAGTTTCACGAGGTGTTAGAAAGATAAACAGGAAAAGGGAAGGATATTAGGGTAGGATATTAGCCCAATAAGAGAGAGAGGATTATATATAGTGTTGATAAACCATAAAGGACACCGGAATAGACATAGTGTTAGATAGATCGCAAATTAAGAATGATAGACTGAGGGGCACGGTATGGTAGAGAGCATTAGGAAATTAGAAGATTGAGAGGAAGATATGAACAAGGTGCTAGTGGTGTTAAGAAAGTATTCAGTGTGTTAGAAGACATTTTCAGTGTTGTTGATGGGTGAGAAACATGATTTGGAGATAGGGTTTATTAAGATAGTCACGTGTGGTAAGATAGAAAGAGAGTTAGGAAAAGGAATTAGAGTGTTATAATTAAAAGAAAATGAGGTTTTCGAAGTTGGAAAAAGGGTTTGGGAAATAGAAGGGTGTTGCGAAGGGAGATAGGGTGGTAGGGTTAAAGGAGTGTTAGAGAAATTATTAGATATTAGTAATAGGGATAGATGGATAGAGTTTTAGATTGATGCATACGTCTTCAAAAAAATAAAAAAATATAAGAGTGTATATATAGTCTTAGGTAAAAGTCATAGAGTCTACGAGAGACAGAAATTGTGTTAGGAAGAAAGACGTTTGGTGTCTGGGAGATGAAAAGTGTTTTTGAAACGGAGAGGGTGTCTTCAAAGAAACCGTTTTAATCAGACTACATGAAGGTGATAAACAAGTCTTTTGGGAGATAACAACGGTGACACGAGAGAAATAGAGAAGCGGGCGAAGGAGGAGAGAGAGAGGGGAGGAGGGAGGGAGAGAGAGAGGGGGGAGAAAATGAATAGAGAGAGAGAGAAGGAGAGTGAGTGAAGAGAGAGAGAGAAGAGAGTGAGTGAAAGAGAGAATGAGAGTGAGTGAAGAAGAGATGAAGTGACTGGGAGAGAGAGACAGGAGCATGAAAAAAGGAATGAAAAATGCCATAAATCGACGAAGGAAGGAATAAGAAGAAAACCGTCAACCAAATGTCACCTTTTATGGCGTGACATAAAAGGCAAATGAGATTCATGGCAACACTGCACTCTGTCCTTAAACGGATATGCCTTCATCAGTAAGAATAAATCTTTCTCTCTGTCTATTTATCTGCTAATCTGAGTGACGGTTGTCTGTCTGTCTGACTGGCTGTATGCCTATATTTTTATGTCTATCTGTCTATCACATACACACACACAATCAAATAAACACAAACATGTGTTTATTATTCCTATTTTTTGTTCTGTTTACTTTCCTTTTTCCAAGTTTTGCATCAACTGCTATTTGAATGTTTTGCACTAATTGAATAAAATAATTTAGATTTCTGTATCGATTTCAAACGTTTAAGAAATAGAATTCGCCATTTATTTCGCAAAATCCTGCGATGCTTACATATTACATCTTATTATATACTTTATATGTTTTATCAGATAATAGGCAACAGTCATCATAGGAGATAGGCCTATCTCATAGGAATATAGGCCTATCCTTGTACCGTCCTTTGACCCACCTGTGTGTCTTTGTGAGGGGATGGGGTAATTACCTCGGTCAACAATAATTAAGCTCATTAACGTAACTGAACTCATATCGGATGATCTAGGAATAGCATGAAATAAGAATACATTACTGTAATTAGATAAGGAAGCACGGACAGTAAGACTAACCATAATGCCTTCGCGATAAATTGCAGGTAATTCCACTATTTTTTGACAAGAATACCACGAAAAAGATACTCTAACTATATGATAATCCTCGTCTCTTCTGGAATAAGAGCCACGCCCCCCCCTCCCCCGCACCCCATCCTCTGGGCACTGGGCACCCGAGGAGCCACGAGGGACGCCCATAAGGACCGCGTGGCAGGAATGGTGGTCAAAGGAGCCTCCCTCTCTTTTACCCGTCTATTGGCCTCCCTGACATCTATCCCACAACTTGCCACGTCTCTATCTTTATCTTTGAGCACCGCTTTTCTATCATCATCATTTCTATCACCTCTTTCCTATCATCATCTTTTCTATCACCTCTTTATCCTACTCTTCACTCACTCGCTTGCTGGCCTCCAAAAACAGTCTGTCGGCACGATGAAGCTCGTCCTGCTGCTGGTCCTGGCCTTGTCCGTGGCGAGCGACGGACACCCGACGCCCCGCGGGCTGGAGGGCTCCGACGCGTCGCCAGGAGCCAGGTGCTGGCAGGAGGCGGCCCAGAAGCCCGCGTGCGGGACTTCCAGCTTCGTCTCCGCTTCCTCGGCCACCGCTGCGTCGCGAGGCAGCTGGACGGCGCATCCCCGCGACGCTGTGCCTGAACAGATTGTAGATTCTGTGAAATAAAGAATTATTTAGACTATTTTCTCTTTCGCTTGAGCACTGTGGGTTTACTTAGTGTTACAATGATATAGACAAACAACCAAAAACAGCAAACATTTAATTAACTATTACGTAAATATTTATAGTAACCATTGGGAGCTTTACCAGGTATTAGATTGTATTTTTCGTTTGAGTAGCATTGGTGCTGTATAAATTCTAAGCATTAATGAAAAAAATCAAATATCATATATGCTAACATAAAGACAGCCGTGAAATGTCACTATATTCACTATATAATTCTTGGAACAGTGAGACGTTACCTTGAGACTTTATGGGATTATACACACCCATGTTCAATTTAAAAATCTATTTCAATTATGGACCCTTCAATAATTCCCAGCGAATCAAACCACCTAAATACGAACTATGAACCGATTTCAGAATATTTCAGTTTTCCTTTCTTGCAGTTTCTTGTCCTTTTATATTTTCGTTAATTGAGCAAACTCCAGAATTTGTTTATGCAATATTTTTGTCTTCAAAAATAAACAAGAATAAACACCGTAACATAATCACAAAAAATAAAAATAAAAATAGTCACAATGAGAATTTTTATTTCCAATTCTCATTGTGGCTGTTTCATTATATGAATTAATTGGCTTATTTTACGAACCTGATATTTGGGTGAGTTCCTAATGATTTCTGGAAATATTAATTGAATGAATTACCACGTTTAGTTCTCAATTATTATTGTAACATACCAACTACACCAATAATATTCAAGCCAAAATATAACATAGCCTAAATAATTCTTTATTTCACAGAATCTACAATCTGTTTGTGCACAGCGTCGCGGGGATGCGCCGTCCAGCTGCCTCGCGACGCAGCGGCGAGGAAGCGAGACGAACTGAAGTCCGCACGCGGCTCCTGCCGCTCCTGCCCGCACCTGGCTCCTGGCGACGCGTCGGAGCCCTCCAGCCCCCCTCCAGCCCCCTCCAGACCCCTCCAGACCCCCCCAGACCCCCTTTCAGACCCCCTCCAGACCCCCTTTCAGACCCCTCCAGACCCCCCTCGCGTCGGGTGTCCGTCGCTTGCCACGGACATGGCCAGGACCAGCAGCAGGACGAGCTTCATCGTGCCGACAGACTGCCTTTGGGCCCCGGAAGGAGCAGGGGTGAGGGGCAGAAAGGCGGGAAAGGGGAAGGATAAAGAGGTGAGAGAAAAGATGATTTAATCAGAGAGAAAGGCACGGGATTTGAGCCAGCGTACAAGTTGTGGAGAGGCGACAGGGAGCCGAAAGTCGGATAAAGGTCAGCAGAAGAGAAGCTCCCTTGACCTCCAGTCCTGTCCTTATTTCCTCCCTCCTCCCTCCCCTCTCCATTCCTTCCCCTCCCCCCCCCTCTCTCTCTCTCTCTCTCTCTCTCTCTCTCGCCTTCCCCCTTCTCATCCTCTCCTTCCCCTCCCCTCCCTTCCCTCCCCTCTCCATTCCTTCCACCTCCCTCCCCTTCTTCCTTNTTTATATAAAGATGTTGCTTACTATAAGATGTTACATTTTAAAGATGTTATTTTTTCAAGATGTTGCCTTTTAAAGATATTTTTTCAACATCATATTTCTTAAATATGATACTTTTAAACATAATGGTTTTAAAAGACGTTTCCTATATTTTTGCGCTTTTAAATCATCCACAAGGGACTTTTATTAACAGGACGAAGATAAAGATCAATGATAATTATAGTAAAATCGGATTGCTGATAAGGGCGTTAATACCATGACTTTGATGAAGATGATGTGATATTGATAATAGTAGTAATAGCGGTAATAATGGAATCAGTCTGTTAACTGTAGGTGAAGTGCCTGCACAGTAGTGGTAACAGCAGTAATAATGATGATAGAAATGATAACAGTGACAATGATAATAATAGTAGTAATGATAACCATAATAATGACAATAACAATAATAATAATGATAATAATAATAATAAAAAAATAATGATAGTAATAATAATGATAATAATAATGATAATGATAATAATAATATCAAAAATAATAAGGACATTATAATGATTATAATAATGATAATGATGATGGTTGACAACAATTGCAATAACCAACAATATTTTAGTAAGTTAATAGTTATAATGCAACACACAGAAAAAGTAAAAAGATGCATAGTAACAACACAATTAAATTAAAATGATAGTTGTTATCATCATTTAATAACTTTATTTCTATTTTCCTATGCATATCAATCTTCTATAATTAATAGTATTATATTAACGATAGCGTTAGCAATAACTACAATAATCATTACAGCGATGAAACCAAGAACAAGGATAGTAAATAAATAATCATAAGATAATAAAAAAAGAAATAAAGTAAAAGACAGAGAAATAGACAATAAAATTTGACGCAATGTTACCTCCTCCTCGCCCTAAATCAAACTGACAGCGCCATTCCATCAGCGCGCAGACGACGCTCCTGTCCCCTGGCGGCTGTTGGCGAAACTATAAGCGAGTCGCGCCGAAGAGACCGCCTCGGAAACATCCCTTAGGATTGGATGCGAAGAGCGATGGTTCCGAAGAGAGTTCGATTCCGAGGGAGAAGGAATTCGATTCTTCTTTTCGTGGGCTTGGTGACGCTTTTTTGTTAATTATTGTCTTTGGGATTTATAGACGTGGCGACTTCGTTGTGTAAGATATTATTTTTTATGTAGTCTGGTGCGAGAGTAAAAGAGGAAAGTATTTTCTTTTTGAGTGAATGTTACGGGAATTGATATTGTTAAAAGTGTGTGTTCGTATCTCTCCTCTTTTCTCCCTTCTCTCCAGATATATGTATGTATGTGCATGTATGGATATGTATATATATGTGTGCGTGCATGCGTGTGTGTGTGTGTGTGTGGATATATATAATATATATATATATAATATATATATATAATATATATATATATATATATATATCACACATATGTATATACATGTGTATGTGTGTGTGTGGATATATATATATTATATATATATATAACGTGTGTGTGTTGTGTGTGTGTGTGTGTGTGTGTGTGTGTGTGTGTGGTGTGTGTGTGTGTGTGTGGTGTGTGTGTGTGTGTGTTGTGTGTGTGCGTGTGTGTATGTGCGTGTGCGTGTGTGTGTGTGTATGTGTGCGTGTGTGTGTACATATGTATGTACGTATATATATGTGTATATATATACATATATATAGCAAATTCTTTAAAAGGAATCCACATACGATTGAAACCAGGAATACAGAATAACCAATAATTTATTCATATCAAACCTTAACACTTCCTCACACATAATAAATATGATAATAAGAATAAATAGAATAAGACCCCCTCAAAAAGGAGCGGGGAGGAGCGAGGTCAAGATCCCTAGGCCAGGTAAGGGCAATCGTCACCCTGGTAGGTCACGTGGAAGAGGCTGAGGTCAATCCCGTTGTTGGCGAAGGCCTGGCGGGCGGTGGCGATGACCTCCTCAGAGGGGACCTGGGCGGGGTCAGGAGCCAGGCGTACTGCCACTGGGGAGGGGGAAGAGGGAGACGGTGAGGAAGAGGGGAGGGAGGAAAAGGTGAGATGGGGAGGGAAAGGTGGAGGAGAATGGAGTAAGGAAGAGGGGAGATTGGAGAAGAAGAGGGGAGGTGGAGGAGGAATGAAGTAAGGAAGAGGGGAATGGGAGGTGGAGGAAGAGGGAAGTGAGGGGGGGAAGAAGTAAGGAGAGGGAGGAAGAGGGAAAATGAGGAGATGGAGAGGGGGAAGAAGATGAGTACGAGGGAGAGGGTAGAAGGGGGGAGAGGGGAGGGGTAGGAATGGAAATAGTGAAGAAGGTAGAAAAGGGAAAAAAATTAGGAGAGGAAGAAGGGAGAAGAGGAGGAACGAAAATCTTTAAAGCATAATAGATTAGGCTATTACTAAAAAAAAAAAAAAAACTATATATACATATTTCTTTAAATCATAATAAATCGAGCATAATCAATTTCTTCATATCAACCTTTCCTTTACAACTACAACCGCTAAACTCACGTGGTAGTCTCCCTCTTCGAAGCAGTTGTAGACAGAGGAGTAGTTCTCGTAGTCAGTGTCCAGAATGTGGTACTCGGCTGGGACGTCTGTGGGGGGAGGGGGGAGGGGGGGGAAGGGGGGAAGGGGTTAGAAAAAAAATGGTTTTGCAGTGTAGGATGAGTTATGATGATGATGAGGAGGAGGAGGGGGTAGGAGGGGGAGAAGGAGGAGGAGGTGGAGGAGGAGGTGGGAAGGGGAGGAGGAGGGAGGAGGTGGGGGAAGGGGAGGAAAAGGAGGAGGAGGAATTTGAGGAGGGGGAGGAGGAGGAGGGAAGGGGGAGGAATAGAGGGGAGAAGGAAAGGGGGAGGCAGGAGGAGGAGGAGGAATGGGAGGGAAGGAGAACGGGGAGGAGGATAAGGATGATGTGTCATTTGTCTCACTCTATCTCTTTCTTCTTTCTTCCTCTCTCTTCTCTCTCTCTCTCTCTCTCTCTCTCTCTCTCTCTCTCTCTTCTCTCTCTCTCCTCTCTCTCTCTCTCTCTCTCTCTCTCTCTCTCATTACAATGCATGGAAATACATCACGACGACAACAGTACATAAATAATACATGACAATGATGATGATAAATAATATGAATTCCTAATAATACATAAATGATGACGATGCCGACGACGACGATGAATGACGATGAAGATGATGATAATGATAATGATAACGATAATGATGATAAAGATAATGATGATGATGATGATTGTGATAATGATAACGATAATGATGATAAAGATGATGATGATGATAGTGATAATATGATGATGATGATAGTGATAATGACGATGAAGATGATGACGATGATGATGACATGACTCACATCCGCCAAACTCGACGAGGAGGACGCCAGGCTCGATGACATGAGCTTGGCCAACGATGTCAGTGAAGTCACCATAGGAAGTCCTGGCTGTGTTGTGGACTTCGACGTATCCGTTGCCTGAGGGAGAGAGAGAGAGAGAGAGAGAGATGAATGGATGAAGAGGTAAAATTGGGGTGGATTAAAAAGGGAGAGGAGAGAAAGAGGGATAAATGGATGAAAAATTGATGAGAAAAGGGAGAATTCATAAGGAAATGACAATCATTCAAATTCCATAAAAATAAAAAAATAAAAAATAAAAAACAGAAAGAGAGAAACATACAAAAAAAAGATAAAGCAAGAAAGAAATATATATATAAATATATAATATATATATATATATATATATATAGATAGATAGATAGATAGATAGATAGATAGATAGATAGATGATAGATAGATAGATAGATAAATAGATAGATAGATAGATAGATAGATATAGATATATAGATATACAGATGTATAGATATATGTATAACAAAACCCGAAAGAAAATAATTACCCATGTCACTATAGAGGGCGTTGACACAGTCCATGCCCGACTGGAAGAGGATGTCATACCGCTCGTATTCGAACCAGCGGCCGAGGTACTGAGGGCAGAGGAGGGGTCAGAGATACATAAAGATACATTGAAGATACACTGAGGATACATGAAGATACATTGAGGATACATGAAGATACATTGAGGATACATGAAGATACATTGAAGATACATTGAGGATACATGAAGATACATTGATACATAAAGATACATTGAGGATACATGAAGATACATTGCGGTATTGATACATAAAGATACACTGAGGATACATGAAGATACATAAAGATACATTGCGGTATTGACACATAAAGACACACTAATAATTCACCAGTGAGAGGCGATTGTGGAGATGCATTGATAGATAAAGATACATTGAGGATACATGAAGATACACAGCGGCAATGATACATAAAGATACACTGCATCTGCGTCGCGAGAGATCAACCCCACAAGATAAACCTCCCTGCAACGTTGCAATATGAAAATCGGAGCAAGCGACGCCGTGCATTAATAAACCAAGGCGAAATGCATGCGAAAGGGAGACGAAACGATAAGAAAAAGAAAAAGAAATAAAAGAAAAAAAAGAACAGCCAACCGGAAGGGTTTTCCCCTCAAAGACTATTTTCATCTAAGAATTTCTTCAAAAGATTTTCAATTATTTTTTTTCGTAAGGAAAGTGAATTAGACGTGAAATGGGTGGCGATGATTATAGGGGAAGGAAGAAAGAAACGGCATAAAGAAAGAAAATAAAGGAAAAGTGGAAGAAGGGGGAAGGAGAGAAGGTAAATGCCAATGGACATTTCTTCTCTCTCCATTATTGTCCATTGAGTTTCCTAGCGTGGTGAAAATTGTATTTTCTCTCTCCTCTCTCTCTCTCTCTCTCTCTCTCTCTCTTCTCTCTCTCCTCTCTCTCTCTCTCTCTCTCTCTCTCTCTCTCTTTCCTCTCCCTTTCTTTCTCTCTCTCTCTCTCTCTTTCTCTCTCTCTCTCTCTCTCTTTCTCTCTCCTCTCTCTCTCTCTCTTTCTTTCTCTTTCTTCTCTCTCTCTCTCTCTCTCCTCCTCTCTTTCCTCTCTCTCTCTCTTCTCTCTCTCTCTCTCTTCTCTCTCTCTCTCTCTTTTCTCTTCTCTCTCTCTCTATCTCTCTCTCTCTCTTCTCCTCTCTCTCTCTCTCTCTCTCTCTCTCTCTCTCTCTCTCTCTTCCTTTTTTTACAAGTAGCGGGGGAGGGGAGGGTAAGGGAGGGAAGCAAAGGTTGTCAAATATTCACTTTTCAATTATATACCTTTCCGATTGCCAAGTGCACTAAGTGAAGAATTTAATTTTGTTTCAATGGCCTCGTTTTGGACGACTGTGCCGAAAACGGGGAATAATTATGGGGCATTTTCCAAGTTAGAAGGAAACGGGAAATAATCTGGGCAGTTTCGGAGCCTAAGAGAAAATGGGAAATAATCCGGGCAGTTTCGAGTCAACAGAAAACGGGATTTCGAGTCAACAAGAAAATGGGAAATAATCCGGGCAGGTTCGAAGCCTAAGAGAAAATGGGAAATAATCTGGTCAGTTTCGGAGCCTAAGAGAAAATGGGAAATAATCCGGGCAGTTTCGGAGCCTAAGAGAAAATGGGAAATAATCCGGGCAGTTTCGGAGCCTAAGAGAAAATGGGAAATAATCCGGGCAGTTTCGAGTCAACAGAAAACGGGATTTCGAGTCAACAGAAAACGGAAAGGACGAGGATTCCAGAGTTTAGGAATTCCAATCTAAAAACATAACCTGCAAACGGAACGCGTATTTTACATGTTGATTTGGGAGCGCGTGCATGGAATAAAAATGAGAATGAGAAATAAATAGATTGGGAAAAAGAAACAAGCGAAATGGTTTGTTAACTGAGGTTCATTTGGTGGTTTAGGGTCACGTGACTTCAAATGCAGGTTGGAGAGTTTGTTATCATCGTTATTGTTATTATTATTATCTTTAAGGTTATTATCTATTTATTTATATATTGGTTACTATTATTAGTATCTTCATGGTTATTCAACACCATTGAATACGGCTATAACAAGTAAAAACATAGACAATAATTTATATAAACAATGATAATTAGTATATACATATACAGTATATTTTTGTCTGTATACATGTATATATACATACATATACGTATACATATACGTATATATATATATAATATATATATATATATATATATATATATATATATATATATATATATATTATTATTTATATATATATATAATATATATATATATATATATATATATATATGTATATATATTATATATATATATATATATATATATATATATATGTATGTATATATATACATATATATATATATATATATAATATATATATATATATATATATATATATGTATGTATGTATGTATGTAAACTAAAGAACGAAATGACCGTCATGTACTTACAGGCACGGCATCAAAATCGGCCTTGTTCGTGATGTTGGGGCAGATGCCCAAGCTGACCTGGCGTCCGATGAGGTTGGCTGCCAGTGACCCCGAGAACAGGGCTGCCAACAGGGCCAGGGGTGCCATCCAGGTTCCGCGAGACATCTGGCGAGAACGGAAATATGGAGTTATGTTTATATTAATGTGTGATGTAGGTTTATATATTTATTGTGTATGTTATGTGCACTTTATGCATATGTAATACACATATGTGATACATGTGTGGATACATACACACACATAGACACACACAAACACGGATGTACACACAGACACACACACACATATACATGCATATATTTAGCTTGTATCATATTTAGATTTTTTACATATTACAATTATATGAATTTGTGGGTCTGGAATGTTGCAGAAATAGGTGGAGAAAGACACAGTGAATTTTACTCGAAAAAGTGTTTTAGTGGCATTAACTACATATACCATTTGAATGAAGTAAATTTTTTCAATCTTTACTTGTATTTGTAAACAACCCTTCAAATTGGAATTATAGAAAGGCATCTACATCTTTCTTCACTTCCTTTTGTAAATAAGACATTATGTTCATGAATATTGAAAAAAGAGATAAAAATACATACAATCACAAACATACATACACATCACCACAAACGCGTATGTGTGTGTGTTTATATGTGTGTGTGTGTGTAATTATATATAAATATATATATATATATATATATATATATATATATATATATATATATATATTATGGAGAAAGAGAGAGTGGCACAGCAAGACATTTAGGAGCAGGGGAGCAGGAATTAGATTTATTGAAAAAAGTTTTGAAATTCCGCTGGATTTCGAAAACGCTGTCTCACTTTTCACTAAATCTGCTTCGTGCACTGTGGATTTCTCGACCCAAGGGTAGGGTCTCTTGCCTTTCATGAAATGGCACAGATGGCAAAAAAGGAAGGAATATTCACTTATCTGATCTTACACAACTATTGATATTTTCATGTGCGGAAACATTTGAAATTGGGTAGAATGAAAAGGCGTTAATTTGGGCCACTTTCAACTGTGAAAAATAGATCCTACCCTTCGCTATATTTCCTCTGCCACAATTCATATATATACATATTATATGTGTGTGTGTGTGTGTGTGTTTGAGTGCAAGTACGTCCATGTGTGCGTGTGGGTCTACGTCAGTGCATGAGTGTTGTGTTGTGTGTTGTGTGTTTGAGTGCAGTACGTCATGTGTGCGTGTGGGTCTACGTCAGTGCATGAGTGTGTGTGTGTGTGTGTTTGAGTGCAAGTACGTCCATGTGTGCGTGTGGGTCTACGTCAGTGCATGAGTGTGTGTGTGT
>NW_020869503.1:25000-27500 GCF_003789085.1 Penaeus vannamei | reverse complement strand
AAAAATAAACAAATAAATAATAAAAAACGAGAGATCCAAATTCCTTCAAAAAAACAAAACAAAAACAAAACAAAACAAAAATAACTCCTTCAAGAGAGATTTTATGACACTCACGTCCTTCGAATTTAGCGATGATGTGGCCCGGGGCGTGGACGTATCCTATGGCGAAGGATTCAGCGAAGAGGTCTTCTGCCTTCCTGCCGGAGTTGTGGAGCTCGAAGGTGCCATCGCCTGTGTGGGGGGGGGGGGAGAGGTTGAGTAAATGTTTTTTTTTTTTTTTTTTTTTTTTTTTTTTTTTTTTTTTTTTTGAATGGGATGTGATGCTAAGGATTTGTTTGTAGAATGAAAGTATTTTTTTCTCTCTCTATCTATCTGTCGATCCATCTCCCCTCTCTCTCTCTCACTCTCTCTCTCTCTCTTCTCTCTCTCTCTCTTTCTCTCTCTTCTCTTCTCTCTCTCTCTCCTCTCTCTCTCTCTTCTCTCTCTCTCTCTTTCTCTCCCTCTCTCTCTCTCTCTCCTCTCTCTCTCCCTCTCTTCTCTCTCTCTCTCTCTCCTTCTCTCTCTCTCTCTCCCTCTCTCCTCTCCTTCTCTCCCTTCTTCCTTCCTCCGCCACCCCCTTCCTTCCCCTTCTCTCTCTCTCTCCCTCTCTCTCTCTATCTATCTCTATCTCTCTGTCTCTCTCTCTCTCTCTTCTCTCTCTCTCTCTCTCTCTCTCTCTCTCTCTCTCCTCTCTCTCTCTCTCTCTCTCTCTCTCTCTCCTCTCCCTCCCTCCCTCCCTCCCTCCCTTTCCCTCCCTCCCTCTCTCCCACCCTCTCTATCCTCTCCTCCTCCCTCTCCTTCCACCCTCCTCTCCCCCTCCTTCCCCCCTTCCCTCTCCTTCACCCTCCCTCTTTCCCTTCCCCTCTCCCCTCTCCCTCCTCAACAATACATACGAATCCTCCCCCCCCCCCCATTCACCCCCATTCAGCACGCCAAACAAACCTCATAAAAATTCCCACCCCCTCCCCCTTAAACATCCCAAACAAACCCTCATAAAAACAGCTGATTGCCACCTCACTCACCCAGGTCAGTGTACCGAGCATTGGCACAGTCGAGACCCATTTCGAAGCCGTTGTCGAATCTCTGCTGTTCGTACCACAGGCCAAGGTACTGGGGGGAGAGGTAAGGGGGGGGTCAGGGTCTGTTTTGTGGTTCTAGATTACTTTTTTTTAATGTGTTTGTTTAATTGATTGTGAAAGTGGTTCTAGATTACTTTTTTTTTAATGTGTTTGTTTAATTGGTTGTGGAAGTATTCATGTGTGTGTGTAGGTGCGTGCTTGTGTTTGTATACTGTAAGTATATATTTATATGTAGATATTTATGTTTGTATATATAATGTGTGTTGTGTGTTGTGTGAGTGTGTGTGTGTGTGTGTAGGTGGGTGTGTGTGCGTGTGCGTATATATGCGTGTGGGGGTATATATCTGAGTGTGTGTATGTTTGTGTATGTGTGTGTGTGTTTGTATGTTGTGTACGTGTGTGTGTGTTTGTATGTTTGTGTACGTGTGTTGTGTGTGTTTGTGTGTGTGTGTGTGTGTGTGTGTGATGCAAATGACAAACGCAACCGTAACACAACCGAGAAATGAAATGGAAATGAAGTAAAAAACTCAAATTTAGCGAAACTTACAACAAAATCTTTCATTAAATGAACCTAATCTCATTTAGCTGAGAATCATATGCTAATCACGTACCATTTGCATGTGTGATTACATATTGGAAAGGAAAATAATACTATACTAGTCTTATTATTTACGTTCATAACATATACACCAAATTCTTGCCTGCCTCTTCTGTACAGTGTGCTGAGAGTGAAGTTTTATCCCATAACACTGCAGATTTATTTTAAGGGTCGTCCATTATTTTTCCTCATTTTCAAAAGCCTACAAAAAGCTTTTTTTTACCCCCCCCTCCCCCTCCCTCCCCCCCCCCCCCTCCGAAAGAGTTCAAGCTGAAATGGGAGAAATGAAGACCTTGGCGACAGGGAATCTAATAAATTTCATCTATGACATGGTGAATAATAGAACAAATTAATAGAAAGAAAATGATAGAATAATACATTTGTGTTGATTTTGTCTTTCATCGTGGATTCAAAAAGAATTTTGGTTGGAACACAAAATGGAGGTACGAGTGATTAAGCGATAATTGTCATCATTTTTATTGATTTTTTAGAAAGCGTATCTCGTGAAAATTATATATATAAAAGTAGACGACCCCCTAAGTTAAAAGGAAATGTGTGTGTGTGTGTGTGTGTGTGTGTGTGTGTGTGTGTGTGTGTGTGTGTGTGTGGTGTGTGTGTGTGTGTGTGTGTGTGTGTGTGTGTGTGTGTGTGTGTGTGTGTGTGTGTGTGTGTGTGTGTGTGTGTGTGTGTGTGTGTGTGTGTGTTGTGTGTGTGTGTGTGTGTGTGTGTGTGTGTGTGTGTGTGTGTGTGTGTGTGCGTGTGTGCGTGTGTGTGTGTGTGTGTG
>NW_020869503.1:0-12500 GCF_003789085.1 Penaeus vannamei | reverse complement strand
GAATTGGAGGTTTTGATTTTTTTTTTTTTTTTTTTTTTTGCTTTGTTGTTTGTTGGTTTTTATACGCCTTTTCACAATTCATTCCTCTCATAATCAAATGATTGTATTAGTGACATGAGAAGCAAAGGATGGGAGGAGGACGAACAGGACGAACAGGTGATGAAGAGAAAGAAATAAAAACGAAGTCCGGGGTAGAAAAGGTGGAAGGAAGGAAAGAGGCAAAAGAAGCTAATTTCGTTTTATGATCTTGCTTAGTGTTATCTTCGTTCCACTTTGCCTGCTTGTAAGAAATACGGTTTCATAGGAGAGAAGAATGATTCTCTCTCTTCTCTCTCTCTCTCTTTTCCTTTTTTACGGTAGCTTGATAATTACCTCTATAATCTGAAAGGTCTTTGTCACTAGCTCACAGCCTCATAAAATAAACAAATCCTCCTTCTGGCTCGTAATGAAATCAAAATGCAACTAGACAAACCAGAGGAACAGCTGCCAAGGTGTGGAAATACCACTACTATTGCATTGCGACAGCTGGATCCTGTGCTGACCAAATATCTTCCATGTTATACCGTATGAGATTAATTCTTGTTTACATGTCAGTATTCGATCCTTTACACTATAAAACTGTGTAAAATGCATTGGCATAAGACTGAGGTCCGTTTTCTCTCGACGGAACATTAAGATCAAAAGAGAAAAATCCCAGAAAATATTGATAGTAAAGGATTCAGGATATTTTTCCATAAAGGATTATCAAACGTACTTAGAACCTTTTTGCTTTTTGTGAACTAATTACGAATTGTACGTTTTTGTACTTGTGTTGCCATTGTGACTTTAATTGTTGCTGCCGTTATGATTATTATTGCTATCATTATCAATATCATTATTAGGGTTGAAACAAAAGGGTAAACATTTTGTTCTCATAACAGGATATTCTTTCAAATCATTTAGAAGTAATTTTGCGTTCAGCTGCAAGGGGAGCGACATAATTCATTATTTTCGCTTCCGGTTACATCATGGTAGATAACAAGGTTTAAACATGAACAAGAAGATATTTGCGCATGATTAAGCATGAATTACCCTTGTTTAGCAATTTAAATGTGAAATTCATTTGATAAAAATATGTCTTCGTGGTGTAGTGGTTAGCGCGGTCGCCTCCCACGCGACAGACTCGGGTTCGATCCCCGACGAAAACTTGCAACAGTCATTTTATGCATGAATTTTTGTTTATATTTCTATTTACTTACCATCCGTTCCATATATTTTTCTACTTTTGTTTCTGTCTCTTTCTCCGAAGGAGTATGAAGGAATTGGAGGTTTTGATTTTTTTTTTTTTTTTTTTTTTTGCTTTGTTGTTTGTTGGTTTTATACGCCTTTTCACAATTCATTCCTCTCATAATCAAATGATTGTATTAGTAACATGAGAAGCAAAGGATGGGAGGAGGACGAACAGGACGAACAGGTGATGAAGAGAAAGAAGTAAAAACGAAGTCCGGGGTAGAAAAGGTGGAAGGAAGGAAAGAGGCAAAAGAAGCTAATTTCGTTTTATGATCTTGCTTAGTGTTATCTTCGTTCCACTTTGCCTGCTTCTGATAATACTATATGATTATTATTATTATTATCATTATTATTTTTATTGTTGTTATCATCATGGCCATTTTATTATTATTTTTATCATTATTATCATTGATATTATTATTATTATTGTTATTATTATTATCTTTATTATTATTATTATTATTATTATTATTATTATTATTATTATCATCATCATCATTGTTATTGTTGTTGTTGTTGTTATTATTATTACTATCATTATCATTATTATTGATTCTTATTATCATTATAATCATTATTATTATTATTATTATTATTATTATTATTATTATTATTATTATTATTATTATTATTATTATCAATGCCATTTTTTATTATTATTATTGTTATTATTATTATTATTATTATTATATTATTATTATTATTATCATTATTATTATTATTATTGTTATCATCATTGCCATTTTATTATTAATTATATTGTATTATTATTATTATTATTATTATTATTATTATTATCATCATTGTTATTGTTGTTGTTGATTATCATTATTATTGATTCTTATTATCATTATAATCATCATTTATATCATTATCATTATGCTGTTCGAATCCACAATCGCGCGGGTTCGAACCCGCAAAGGGGACTAAGAATTCGATTGTTTTTTGTTTTCTCTTTGTTGCTGAACAACATCTTTCCTTTTCGATTCCATTTAATGCACCGAAAGCAAGAACTGATGGACGATTCTGCCGTCTTTTCGTAACTGAGGAAACGGAGGAGCCATGTCTCTCATAATCGCTACTAACCGGCAACTGCCCAATCGAGTTGTCAAACGGCATTTTAATCGGACTTCGTGATCTTGCAGACGAATGAGCAACGAGTTATTTTGATAAATTTTGTGTAGTTCGTGACGAATGTTTTTGTCACATTAGAAACAACTTTATAAACGAATAGCATATATGATATTAACCAACTGACAACAAACAGGTTAAATAAACGGAAAAAACAGTTCAACCGGAGGGCCCGCTCGAACAGCCCGCCACTCCGGGAGCCAATCACCGCGCCGGAATCTCGTTCCACTCGCGGCAGCCAATCACGCAACGGCGCGTTTTTGGCGGGCTTTTCGGCGCCCCGAACATCCACATAATTTGACAGGCTTTTCTTCGCCACGAACACAAACGCTTATATGGTTGTAATATGCCTTTTTGTAACAATATATATATATATATATATATATATATATATATATATATATATATATATATATATATGATTGATCATAATAGTAATGGTAATGGTAATAAGAATGAAAATGATAATGGTGATGGTATCGATTAATAGTAATAAAGATAAAAAGATAATGACAATGATAACAATGGTCAAGATAATATTAATGAGAATGATGATTGATAAAAAAGATATTAATATTGATAACGATGATAATAATGAGTAAAATGATAATGATGGTGGCAATAATAGTAATGATAATAATAATAATAACTGTGATGATAGCAATGGTAATGATGATGATTGATATTAATGATAATAAAAATGGAAATACGAATGATGAGCGATCAATATTTTTTTCTCCCTTCTGTGGGATCGAACCCACGATTGCGGACTCTTCCTCCTCCTCTCTCTTCTCTCTCTCTCTCTCTCCATCTCCCACCCCCCCTCTCTCTCACATGAAGGAGGGGGGGCAAGGAGTACCGATGCCTATGCTAACTACCCTATGCTACTAGGAATAGAATGAAAATTACGAAAAGGATGCCAAAGGAGGGAAATCTGTAATATTTAAACCCCTCTAATTTGACTTTTAGTGGAGATGTGATGGCCTATTGGTTTTAGCATTGGACTCGGGCGTGCCGGCCGCCCGGGTTCGACTGTTCGAACCCTGGCCGGTGACAGTGTTTCCTTGAGCAAGAAACTTTATTTCGATTGCTTAGTCGACTTGGGTGGGTGTGTGTATGTGTGTGTGTGTGAATGTGTATATGTGATGTATAATAATTGTTTAAAATATATTTGTTGTTGTTGTTGGGTTAGGTTAGGTTGGATTGGGTTGGGTTGGATTGGGTTGGGTTGGATTAGGTTGGGTTGGGTTAGATTAGGTTGGATTAGGATAGGTTAGGTTAGGATGGACGGTGGTGGTATAGGGTGTGCTCAGGATGGAGGCTAGGGGTGCTCAGGATGGATGGTGTGGAGTGGTGGCTAGGGCCTTAACTGTGCTCAGGATGGATGGTGTGGAGTGGTGGCTAGGGCCTTAACTGTGCTCAGGATGGATGGTGTGGAGTGGTGGCTAGGGCCTTAACTGTGCTCAGGATGGATGGTGTGGAGTGGTGGCTAGGGCCTTAACTGTGCTCAGGATGGATGGTGTGGAGTGGTGGCTAGGGGCCTTAACTGTGCTCAGGATGGATGGTGTGGAGTGGTGGCTAGGGCCTTAACTGTGCTCAGGATGGATGGTGTGGAGTGGTGGCTAGGGCCTTAACTGTGCTCAGGATGGATGGTGTGGAGTGGTGGCTAGGGCCTTAACTGTGCTCAGGATGGATGGTGTGGAGTGGTGGCTAGGGCCTTAACTGTGCTCAGGATGGATGGTGTGGAGTGGTGGCTAGGGCCTTAACTGTGCTCAGGATGGATGGTGTGGAGTGGTGGCTAGGGCCTTAACTGTGCTCAGGATGGATGGTGTGGAGTGGTGGCTAGGGCCTTAACTGTGCTCAGGATGGATGGTGTGGAGTGGTGGCTAGGGCCTTAACTGTGCTCAGGATGGATGGTGTGGAGTGGTGGCTAGGGCCTTAACTGTGCTCAGGATGGATGGTGTGGAGTGGTGGCTAGGGCCTTAACTGTGCTCAGGATGGATGGTGTGGAGTGGTGGCTAGGGCCTTAACTGTGCTCAGGATGGAAGTGGTGGCTAGGGCCTTAACTGTGCTCAGGATGGATGGTGTGGAGTGGTGGCTAGGGCCTTAACTGTGCTCAGGATGGATGGTGTGGAGTGGGGCTAGGGCCTTAACTGTGCTCAGGATGGATGGTGTGGAGTGGTGGCTAGGGCCTTAACTGTGCTCAGGATGGATGGTGTGGAGTGGTGGCTAGGGCCTTAACTGTGCTCAGGATGGATGGTGTGGAGTGGTGGCTAGGGCCTTAACTGTGCTCAGGATGGAAGGTGTGGAGTGGTGGCTAGGGCCTTAACTGTGCTCAGGATGGATGGTGTGGAGTGGTGGCTAGGGCCTTAACTGTGCTCAGGATGGACGGTGTGGAGTGGTGGCTAGGGCCTTAACTGTGCTCAGGATGGATGGTGTGGAGTGGTGGCTAGGGCCTTAACTGTGCTCAGGATGGAGGAGTGGTGGCTAGGGCCTTAACTGTGCTCAGGATGGACGGTGTGGAGTGGTGGCTAGGGCCTTAACTGTGCTCAGGATGGATGGTGTGGTGGCTAGGGCCTTAACTGTGCTCAGGATGGACGGTGTGGAGTGGTGGCTAGGGCCTTAACTGTGCTCAGGATGGAAGGTGTGGAGTGGTGGCTAGGGCCTTAACTGTGCTCAGGATGGACGGTGTGGAGTGGTGGCTAGGGCCTTAACTGTGCTCAGGATGGACGGTGTGGAGTGGTGGCTAGGGCCTTAACTGTGCTCAGGATGGACGGTGTGGAGTGGTGGCTAGGGCTTAACTGTGCTCAGGATGGACGGTGTGGAGTGGTGGCTAGGGCCTTAACTGTGCTCAGGATGGACGGTGTGGAGTGGTGGCTAGGGCCTTAACTGTGCTCAGGATGGACGGTGTGGAGTGGTGGTAGGGCCTTAACTGTGCTCAGGATGGACGGTGTGGAGTGGTGGCTAGGGCCTTAACTGTGCTCAGGATGGACGGTGTGGAGTGGTGGCTAGGGCCTTAACTGTGCTCAGGATGGATGGAGTGGTGGCTAGGGCTTAACTGTGCTCAGGATGGACGGTGTGGAGTGGTGGCTAGGGCCTTAACTGTGCTCAGGATGGACGGCCTTAACTGTGCTCAGGATGGACGGTGTGGAGTGGTGGCTAGGGCCTTAACTGTGCTCAGGATGGACGGTGTGGAGTGGTGGCTAGGGCCTTAACTGTGCTCAGGATGGACGGTGTGGAGTGGTGGCTAGGGCCTTAACTGTGCTCAGGATGGACGGTGTGGAGTGGTGGCTAGGGCCTTAACTGTGCTCAGGATGGACGGTGTGGAGTGGTGGCTAGGGCCTTAACTGTGCTCAGGATGGACGGTGTGGAGTGGTGGCTAGGGCCTTAACTGTGCTCAGGATGGACGGTGTGGAGTGGTGGCTAGGGCCTTAACTGTGCTCAGGATGGACGGTGTGGAGTGGTGGCTAGGGCCTTAACTGTGCTCAGGATGGCGGTGTGGAGTGGTGGCTAGGGCCTTAACTGTGCTCAGGATGGACGGTGTGGAGTGGTGGCTAGGGCCTTAACTGTGCTCAGGATGGACGGTGTGGAGTGGTGGCTAGGGCCTTAACTGTGCTCAGGATGGACGGTGTGGAGTGGTGGCTAGGGCCTTAACTGTGCTCAGGATGGACGGTGTGGAGTGGTGGCTAGGGCCTTAACTGTGCTCAGGATGGAAGGTGTGGAGTGGTGGCTAGGGCCTTAACTGTGCTCAGGATGGACGGTGTGGAGTGGTGGCTAGGGCCTTAACTGTGCTCAGGATGGACGGTGTGGAGTGGTGGCTAGGGCCTTAACTGTGCTCAGGATGGACGGTGTGAGTGGTGGCTAGGGCCTTAACTGTGCTCAGGATGGACGGTGTGGAGTGGTGGCTAGGGCCTTAACTGTGCTCAGGATGGATGGTGGAGTGGTGGCTAGGGCCTTAACTGTGCTCAGGATGGACGGTGTGGAGTGGTGGCTAGGGCCTTAACTGTGCTCAGGATGGACGGTGTGGAGTGGTGGCTAGGGCCTTAACTGTGCTCAGGATGGACGGTGTGGAGTGGTGGCTAGGGCCTTAACTGTGCTCAGGATGGAGTGGAGTGTGCTAGGGCCTTAACTGTGCTCAGGATGGACGGTGTGGAGTGGTGGCTAGGGCCTTAACTGTGCTCAGGATGGACGGTGTGGAGTGGTGGCTAGGGCCTTAACTGTGCTCAGGATGGACGGTGTGGAGTGGTGGCTAGGGCCTTAACTGTGCTCAGGATGGACGGTGTGGAGTGGTGCTAGGGCCTTAAGCTCAGGATGGACGCTAGGCTTAACTGTGCTCAGGATGGACGGTGTGGAGTGGTGGCTAGGGATGATGGACTGGCTAAAAACGGTGTGCTGGTGGCTACATGTGACGGTGGGCTAGGGCTTCGGTGTGCTGAGGATGGTGATGTGACGGCTAGGGCCTTCCGTGTGCTGAGGATGGTGATGTGACGGTGGCGGCTAGGGCTTTAGGTGTGCTGAGGATGGTGATGTGACGGTGGCGGCTAGGGCCTTCGGTGTGCTGAGGATGGTGATGTGACGGTGGCGGCTAGCTCCCTGGCTGAGGATGGTGATGTGACGGTGCGGCTAGGGCCTTCGGTGCTGAGGATGGTGATGTGACGGTGGCGGCTAGGGCCTTGTGTGCTGAGGATGGTGATGTGACGGCTAGGGCCTTCGGTGTGCGTGATGTGACGGTGCGGCCTGAGGATGGTGATGTGACGGTGGCGGCTAGGGGTGTGCTGAGGATGGTGATGTGACGGTGACGGCTAGGGCCTTGTGCTGAGGATGGTGATGTGACGGTGGCGGCTAGGGCCTTCGGTGTGCTGAGGATGGTGATGTGACGGTGGCGGCTAGGGGTGCCCGGCTAGGGTGTGCTCTGGCCTGAGGATGGTGATGTGACGGTGGCGGCTAGGGCCTTGTGTGCTGAGGATGGTGATGTGACGGCTAGGGCCTTCGGTGTGCTGAGGATGGTGATGTGACGGTGGCGGCTAGGGCCTTGGTGTGCTGAGGATGTGATGTGACGGTGGCGGCTAGGGCCGGTGTGCTGAGGATGGTGATGTGACGGTGACGGCTAGGGCCTTATGTGTGCTGAGGATGGTGTGTGAGCGCTAGGGCCTTCGTGTGCTGAGGATGGTGTGACGGTGGCGGCTAGGGCCTTAGGTGTGCTGAGGATGGTGATGTGACGGTGGCGGCTAGGGCCTTCGGTGTGCTGAGGATGGTGATGTGACGGTGGCGGCTAGGGCCTTCGGTGTGCTGAGGATGGTGATGTGACGGTGGCGGCTAGGGCCTTCGGTGTGCTGAGGATGGTGATGTGACGGTGCGGCTAGGGCCTTCGGTGTGCTGAGGATGGTGATGTGACGGTGGCGGCTAGGGCCTTCGGTGTGCTGAGGATGGTGATGTGACGGTGGCGGCTAGGGCCTTATGTGTGCTGAGGTGGTGATGTGACGGTGGCGGCTAGGGCCTTAGGTGTGCTGAGGATGGTGATGTGACGGTGGCGGCTAGGGCCTTCGGTGTGCTGAGGATGGTGATGTGACGGTGGCGGCTAGGGCCCTGAGGATGGTGATGTGACGGCTAGGGCCTTCGGTGTGCTGAGGATGGCCGGTAGGGGTGTGCTGAGGATGGTGAATGTGACGGTGGCGGCTAGGGCTTATGTGTGCTGAGGATGGTGATGTGACGGTGGCGCTAGGGCCTTCGGTGTGCTGAGGATGGTGATGTGACGGTGGCGGCTAGGGCCTTATGTGTGCTGAGGATGGTGATGTGACGGTGGCGGCTAGGGCCTTCGGTGTGCTGAGGATGTGATTGACGGTGGCGGCTAGGCTGATGTGATGTGACGGTGGCGGCTAGGGCCTTCCGTGTGCTGAGGATGGTGATGTGACGGTGGCGGCTAGGGCCTTAGGTGTGCTGAGGGATGGTGATGTGACGGTGGCGGCTAGGGCCTTATGTGTGCTGAGGATGGTGATGTGACGGTGGCGGCTAGGGCCTTATGTGTGCTGAGGATGGTGATGTGACGGTGCGGCTAGGGCCTTAGGTGTGCTGAGGATGGTGATGTGACGGTGCTAGGGCCTTAGGTGTGCTCAGGATGGTGATGTGCGGCTAGGGCCTTCGTGTGCTGAGGATGGTGATGTGTATCGGTGTGCTGAGGGATGTGACGGTGGCGGCTAGGGCCTTGTGTGCTGAGATGGTGATGTGACGGTGACGGCTAGGGCCTTCGGTGTGCTGAGGATGGTGATGTGACGGTGGCGGCTAGGGCCTTCGTGTGCTGAGGTGGTGATGTGACGTGGCGGCTAGGGCCTTCGGTGTGCTGAGGATGGTGATGTGACGGTGGCGGCTAGGGCCTTAGGTGTGCTGAGGATGGTGATGTGACGGTGGCGGCTAGGGCCTTCGGTGTGCTGAGGATGGTGATGTGACGGTGGCGGCTAGGGCCTTCGTGCTTGACGGTGGCCTGCTGAGGATGGTGATGTGACGGTGACGGCTAGGGCCTTCGGTGTGCTGAGGATGGTGATGTGACGGTGGCGGCTAGGGCCTTCGGTGTGCTGAGGATGGTGATGTGACGGTGGCGGCTAGGGCCTTCGGTGTGCTGAGGATGGTGATGTGACGGTGCGGCTAGGGCCTTAGGTGTGCTGAGGATGGATGATGTGACGCGGCTAGGGCCTCGGTGTGCTGAGGATGGTGATGTGACGTGNGGATTTGGACGGCGTGGAGTGGTGGCTAGGGCCCTTAACTGTGCTCAGGATGGATGGCGTGGTGGTGGCTAGGGCCTTAACTGTGCTCAGGATGGGACGGCGTGGAGTGGTGGCTAGGGCCTTAACTGTGCTCAGGATGGATGGCGTGGAGTGGTGGCTAGGGCCTTAACTGTGCTCAGGATGGACGGTGTGGAGTGGTGGCTAGGGCCTTAACTGTGCTCAGGATGGACGGCGTGGAGTGGTGGCTAGGGCCTTAACTGTGCTCAGGATGGATGGTGTGGAGTGGTGGCTAGGGCCTTAACTGTGCTCAGGATGGACGGCGTGGAGTGGTGGCTAGGGCCTTAACTGTGCTCAGGATGGATGGATGGTGGCTAGGGCGTGCTCAGGATGGACGGCGTGGAGTGGTGGCTAGGGCCTTAACTGTGCTCAGGATGGATGGAGTGGTGGCTAGGGCCTTAACTGTGCTCAGGATGGACGGTGTGGAGTGGTGGCTAGGGCCTTAACTGTGCTCAGGATGGACGGCGTGGAGTGGTGGCTAGGGCCTTAACTGTGCTCAGGATGGACGGCGTGGAGTGGTGGCTAGGGCCTTAACTGTGCTCAGGATGGACGGGTGGAGTGGTGGCTAGGGCCTTAACTGTGCTCAGGATGGACGGGTGGAGTGGTGGCTAGGGCCTTAACTGTGCTCAGGATGGACGGTGGGAGTGGTGGCTAGGGCCTTAACTGTGCTCAGGATGGACGGCGTGGAGTGGTGGCTAGGGCCTTAACTGTGCTCAGGATGGACGGCGTGGAGTGGTGGCTAGGGCCTTAACTGTGCTCAGGATGGACGGCGTGGAGTGGTGGCTAGGGCCTTAACTGTGCTCAGGATGGACGGCGTGGAGTGGTGGCTAGGGCTTAACTGTGCTCAGGATGGAGGCGTGGAGTGGTGGCTAGGGCCTTAACTGTGCTCAGGATGGATGGAGTGGTGGCTAGGGCCTTAACTGTGCTCAGGATGGACGGCGTGGAGTGGTGGCTAGGGCCTTAACTGTGCTCAGGATGGACGGCGTGGAGTGGTGGCTAGGGCCTTAACTGTGCTCAGGATGGATGGAGTGTGCTCAGGATGTGGAGTGGCTAGGAGTGTGCTCAGGATGGACGGGTGGAGTGGCGGCTAGGGCCTTAACTGTGCTCAGGATGGACGGCGTGGAGTGGTGGCTAGGGCCTTAACTGTGCTCAGATGGACGCGTGGAGTGGTGGCTAGGGCCTTAACTGTGCTCAGGATGGACGGCGTGGAGTGGTGGCTAGGGCCTTAACTGTGCTCAGGATGGACGGCGTGGAGTGGTGGCTAGGGCCTTAACTGTGCTCAGGATGGACGGCGTGGAGTGGCGGCTAGGGCCTTAACTGTGCTCAGGATGGACGGCGTGGAGTGGTGGCTAGGGCCTTAACTGTGCTCAGGATGGACGGCGTGGAGTGGTGGCTAGGGCCTTAACTGTGCTCAGGAGGGACGGCGTGGAGTGGTGGCTAGGGCCTTAACTGTGCTCAGGATGGACGGCGTGGAGTGGTGGCTAGGGTGCTCAGGATGGTAGGGCCTTAACTGTGCTCAGGATGGACGGTGTGGAGTGGTGGCTAGGGCCTTAACTGTGCTCAGGATGGACGGCGTGGAGTGGCGGCTAGGGCCTTAACTGTGCTCAGGATGGACGGCGTGGAGTGGTGGCTAGGGCCTTAACTGTGCTCAGGATGGACGGTGTGGAGTGGTGGCTAGGGCTTAACTGTGCTCAGGATGGAAGGCGTGGAGTGGCGGCTAGGGCCTTAACTGTGCTCAGGATGGATGGAGTGGTGGCTAGGGCCTTAACTGTGCTCAGGATGGACGGTGTGGAGTGGTGGCTAGGGCCTTAACTGTGCTCAGGATGGACGTGGAGTGGTGGCTAGGGCCTTAACTGTGCTCAGGATGGACGGCGTGGAGTGGTGGCTAGGGCCTTAACTGTGCTCAGGATGGACGGTGGAGTGGTGGCTAGGGCCTTAACTGTGCTCAGGATGGATGGCTGGAGTGGTGGCTAGGGCCTTAACTGTGCTCAGGATGGACGGTGTGGAGTGGTGGCTAGGGCCTTAACTGTGCTCAGGATGGACGGTGTGGAGTGGTGGCTAGGGCCTTAACTGTGCTCAGGATGGATGGTGTGGAGTGGTGGCTAGGGCCTTAACTGTGCTCAGGATGGATGGTGTGGAGTGGTGGCTAGGGCCTTAACTGTGCTCAGGATGGATGGTGTGGAGTGGTGGCTAGGGCCTTAACTGTGCTCAGGATGGATGGTGTGGAGTGGTGGCTAGGGCCTTAACTGTGCTCAGGATGGATGGTGGAGTGGTGGCTAGGGCCTTAACTGTGCTCAGGATGGATGGTGTGGAGTGGTGGCTAGGGCCTTAACTGTGCTCAGGATGGATGGTGTGGAGTGGTGGCTAGGGCCTTAACTGTGCTCAGGATGGATGGTGTGGAGTGGTGGCTAGGGCTTAACTGTGCTCAGGATGGATGGTGTGGAGTGGTGGCTAGGGCCTTAACTGTGCTCAGGATGGATGGTGTGGAGTGGTGGCTAGGGCCTTAACTGTGCTCAGGATGGATGGTGTGGAGTGGTGGCTAGGGCCTTAACTGTGCTCAGGATGGATGGTGTGGAGTGGTGGCTAGGGCCTTAACTGTGCTCAGGATGGATGGTGTGGAGTGGTGGCTAGGGCCTTAACTGTGCTCAGGATGGATGGTGTGGAGTGGTGGCTAGGGCCTTAACTGTGCTCAGGATGGAGGTGTGGAGTGGTGGCTAGGGCCTTAACTGTGCTCAGGATGGATGGTGTGGAGTGGTGGCTAGGGCCTTAACTGTGCTCAGGATGGATGGTGTGGAGTGGTGGCTAGGGCCTTAACTGTGCTCAGGATGGATGGTGGAGTGGTGGCTAGGGCTTAACTGTGCTCAGGATGGATGGTGTGGAGTGGTGGCTAGGGCCTTAACTGTGCTCAGGATGGATGGTGTGGAGTGGTGGCTAGGGCCTTAATGTGCTCAGGATGGATGGTGTGGAGTGGTGGCTAGGGCCTTAACTGTGCTCAGGATGGACGGTGTGGAGTGGTGGCTAGGGCCTTAACTGTGCTCAGGATGGACGGTGTGGAGTGGTGGCTAGGGCCTTAACTGTGCTCAGGATGGACTGTGGAGTGGTGGCTAGGGCCTTAACTGTGCTCAGGATGGACGGTGTGGAGTGGTGGCTAGGGCTTAACTGTGCTCAGGATGGACGGGGTGGAGTGGTGGCTAGGGCCTTAACTGTGCTCAGGATGGACGGGGTGGAGTGGTGGCTAGGCCTTAACTGTGCTCAGGATGGACGGTGTGGAGTGGTGGCTAGGGCTTAACTGTGCTCAGGATGGACGGTGTGGAGTGGGTGGCT
>NW_020869502.1:189444-194398 GCF_003789085.1 Penaeus vannamei | reverse complement strand
GCTTTACCCCCCGGCCCCTCCCAGTGAATAGGGTGTGCTTAGTGATGCTCCACAAATAAACGTAAATAGCATAATGCCTGATAGTGATAATAACAATGGGTAACAGTAACAACAATAACGATAATAATAGCATTAACAATAATGACGATGATAATAATAACAGCAATGATAATAATATAATAATAATAATAATAATAATGAATAGTGGTCATGATAACGATTAATAGTAATGATAAAGGTAAAAAGATAATGACAATGATAACAATGGTGAAGATAATATTAATAAGAATAAGAATTAATACAAAAATAATAAATATTGATGATTGATAATATTGAGTAAAATGATAATGATGATGGCAATAATAGTAATGATAATAATAATGTGATGATAGCAATGGTAATGATGATGACGAATGATATTAATGATAATAACAATTGAAATACTGATGATAATCGATCAGCATTTTTTGCTCCCTCTTGTGGGATCGAACCTGCGATTGCGGATTCTTCCACCTTTCCTCTCTTGCTCTCTCTCTCTCTCTCTCTCTCTTTCTCTCTTCCCCCCTCTCTCTCTCTCATATGCAGGAGGGGGAGCGGGCCAAGGAGCACCGATGCCTACGCTAACCACTCTACTACTAGCGATAGAATTGAAATTACAAAAAAAAGATGCCAAAGGAGGGAAATGTGTAATATTTAAAGCCCTCTAATTTTCAAAATCCTTGGAGATGTCATGGCCTATTGGTTTTAGCATTGGACTCGGGCGCGCCGGCCGCCCGAGTCTGACTGTTCGAATCCTGGGTGGTGGCATTGTTTCCTTGAGCAAGAAACTTTACTTCAATTGCTTAGTCGACTTGTATGTGTGTGTGTATGAATGTGTGTGTATATGTGTATGTGTGATGTATAATAATTGTATAATATGATTGATAATATAATATAATATGATGTATAATATGATTGGTTTAGGTTGTTGGGTTGGGTTGGGTTAGGTTGGGTTGGGTTAGGTAGGGTTAGGATAAGTTAGGTTAGTTTGTTAGGGTTAGGTTAGGTGGCGGTGTGGCGGCTAGGGCCTTAATTGTGCTCAGGATTAATGGTGGCGGTGTGGCGGCTAGGGCCTTAATTGTGCTCAGGATTAATGGTCGGTGGTGGCGGGCTAAGGCCTTAGTTGTGCTCAGGATTAATGGTGGCGGTGTGGCGGCTAGGGCCTTAGTTGTGCTCAGGATTAACGGTGGTGGTGTGGCGGCGAGGCTTTTAGTTGTGCTCAGGATTAACGGTGGTGGTGTGGCGGCTAGGGCCTTAATTGTGCTCAGGATTAATGCGTTAGGGCCTTAATTGTGCTCAGGATTAACGGCTAGGGCCTTAATTGTGCTCAGGATTAATGGTGGTGCGGCTAGGGCCTTAGAGGATTAACGGTGGGTGGTGGCGGCTAGGCCTTAGTTTGTGCTCAGATTAACGGTGGTGGTGTGGCGGCTAGGGCCTTAATTGTGCTCAGGATTAATGGTGGCGGTGTGGCGGCTAGGGCCTTAGTTGTGCTCAGGATTAACGGTGGTGGTGTGGCGGATAGGGCCTTAATTGTGCTCAGGATTAATGGTGGCGGAGTGGCGGCTAGGGCCTTAGTTGTGCTCAGGATTAACGGTGGTGGTGTGGCGGCTAGGGCCTTAGTTGTGCTCAGGATTTAACGGTGGTGGTGTGTGCGGCTAGGGCCTTAATTGTGCTCAGGATTACGGTGGTGGTGTGGCGGTAGGGCCTTAATTGTGCTCAGGATTAATGGGTGGCGGAACCTTAGTTGTGCTCAGGATTAACGGTGGTGGTGTGGCGGCTAGGGCCTTAGTTGTGCTCAGGATTAACGGGTAGGTGGTGTGGCGGCTAGGGCCTTAATTGTGGCTCAGGATTAACGGTGGTGTGGTGTGTGTGGCGGCTAGGGCCTTGGTGTGCTCAGGATTAACGGTGGTGGTGTGGCGGCTAGGGCCTTAGGTGTGCTCAGGATTAACGGTAGCGGTGTGGCGGCTAGGGCCTGGTGTTGCTCAGGATTAACGGTGGCGGTGTGGCGGCTAGGCCTGGGTGTGCTCAGGATTAACGGTGCGGTGTGGCGGCTAGGGCCCTAGGTGTGCTCAGGATTAACGGTAGCGGTGTGGCGGCTAGGGCCCTGGGTGTGCTCAGGATTAACAGGGGTAGCGGTGTGGCGGATAGGGCTGGGGTGTGCTCAGGATTAACGGTGCGGTGTGTGGCGGCGAGGGCCCTGGGTGTGCTCAGGATTAAACGGTGGGTCGGGTGGGGCGGAGGGCATGGTGTTGCTCAGGATTAACGTAGCGGTGTGGCGGCGAGGGCCCTGGGTGTGCTCAGGATACGGCGGGTGGTGTGGCGGCTAGGGCCTTGGGTGCTCAGGATTAACGGTGCGGTGTGGCGGCGAGGGCCCTGGGTGTGTGCTCAGGATTAACGGTGGCGGTGTGAATGTGGCGGCGGAGGGCCGGGGTGTGCTCAGGATTTAACGGTAGCGGTGTGGCGGCTAGGGCCTGGGTGGGTAGATGGGTAGATTAACGGTGGCGGTGTGGCGGGCTAGGGCCCCGGGTGTGCTCAGGATTAACGGTAGCGGGTGTGCCTGGGGCGGCGGTAGGGCCCTGGGTGTGCTCAGGATTAACGGTGCGGTGTGGCGGCGAGGGCCCTAGGTGTGCTCAGGATTAACGGTAGCGGTGTAGGCGGGTGGTGTGGCGGCTAGGGGGGGTGTGCTCAGGATTAACGGGTGGCGGTGTGGGCGGCAGGGCCTTGGGTGTGCTCAGGATTAACGGTAGCGGTGTGGCGGCGGGCCCTTGGTGTGCTCAGGATTAACGGGTGGCGGTGTGGCGTGGCGGCCTAGGGCCCTGGGTGTGCTCAGGATTAACGGTGGCGGTGTTGGCGGCTAGGGCCCTCGGTGTTGCTCAGGATTAACGGTAGCGGGTGTGGTGTGCGGATTACTAGGGTGCCCGGGTCGTGTGCTCAGCAGGGATTAACGGGGCGGTGTGGCGGCTAGGGCCCTCGGGTGCTCAGGATTAACTGGGTGGCCATGTGGCGGCTAGGGCCCCGGGTGTGCTCAGAATTAACGGTGGCGTGTGGCGGCTAGGGCCCTCGGTGTGCTCAGGATTAACGGTGGCGGTGTGGCGGCGAGGGGCCCTCGGTGTGCTCAGGATTAACGGTGGCGGTGTGGCGGCAGGGCCCTAGGGTGTGCTCAGGATTAACGGTGGCGGTACGGGATGTGGTGGGGCTAGGGCCCTGGGTGTGCTCAGGATTAACGTGGCGGTCGGTGTGGCGTGGTAGGGCCCTCGGTGTGCTCAGGATTAACGGTGGCCGGTGTGGCGGCGAGGGCCCGGTGTGCTCAGGATCAACGGTGGCGTGTGGCGGCTAGGGCCCTGGGTGTGCTCAGGATTAACGGTGGCGGTGTGCGCGGCTAGGGGGGCCCTCGGTGTGCTCAGGATTAACGGTGGCGGTGTGGCGGCGAGGGCCCTGGGTGTGCTCAGGATTAACGGTGGCGGTGTGGCGGCTAGGGCCCTCGCTCAGGATCAACGGTGGCGGTGTGGCGGCTAGGGCCCGGGTGTGCTCGGATTACGGTGGGTGTGGCGGCTAGGGCCCCGGGTGCTGCGGTGGGTTGTGTGGCGGCTAGGGCCCTCGTGTGTGCTCAGGATTAAAACGTCGTGGGTGGTGTGGCGGCTAGGCGCCCGGTGTGCTCAGGATTAACGGTGGCGGTGTGGCGGGCTAGGGCCCTCGGTGTGGCTCAGGATCAACGGTGGCGGATGTGGCGGCTAGGGCCCTCGGTGTGTGCTCAGGATCAACGGTGGCGGATGTGTGTGGCGGCTAGGGCCCCGGGTGTGCTCAGGATCAACGGTGGCGGTGTGGCGGCTAGGGCCCTCGGTGTGCTCAGGATCAACGGTGGCGGTGTGGCGGCTAGGGCCCTCGGGTGCTCAGGGATTCAACGGTGGCGGGTTGTGTGGGCGGCTAGGGCCCTTTTGTGCTCAGGATCAACGTGTGGCGGTGTGGCGCTAGGGCCCCGGGTGTGCTCAGGATAACGATGGCGTGTGGCGGCTGGAGGCGCCCTCGGTGTCTCAGGATTAAGGTTGGCGGTAGTGGCGGGAGGCCGCTCGGTGTGCTCAGGAGCAACGTGCGGTGTGCGGCTAGGCCCTCGGTGTGGTCAGGATCAACGGTGGCGGTGTGGCGGCTAGGGCCCTCGGTGTGCTCAGGATTAACGGTGGCGGTGTGGCGGCGAGGGCCCCGGGTGGCTCAGGTTACCGGTTGGCGGTGTGGCGGCTTAGGCTCCCCGGGTGTGCTCAGGATTAACGGTGGCGGTGTGGCAGGCTAGGGCCCCGGGTGCTGCTTCAGGGATTAACGGTGGCGGTGCGGTTGGGCTCGGTGTGGCGGCTAGGGCCCTCGTGTGCTCAGATCAACGGTGGCGGTGTTAGGACGGCTTAACGGTGCGGTGTTGGCGGCTAGGGCCCTCGGTGTGTGCTCAGGATTAACGGGTGCGGTGTGGCGGCTAGGGGCCTCGGTGGTGCCCAGTGTGCTCAGGATTAACGGGTGGCGAATGGCGGTGTGGCGGCTAGGGCCTCGGTGTGGCTCAGGATTAACGGTGGGCGGTGTGGCGGCTAGGGCCCTCGGGTGTGCTCAGGATTAACGGTGGCGGGTGTGCGGCCGGCTAGGGCCCCGGGTGTGCTCAGGATTAACGGTGGCGGTGTGGCGGCTAGGGCCCTCGGTGTGCTCAGGATAAACGGTGGCGGTGTGGCGGCTAGGGCCCTCGGTGTGCTCAGGATTAACGGTGAGCGTGTGGCGGCTAGGGCCCCGGGTTGTGCTCAGGATTAACGGTGGCGGTTGTGGCAGGCTAGCGGCCACTGGGTAGTGCTCAGGATTAACGGTGGCGTCTGGATTGTGGCGGGCGTAGGCGCCCTGGTGTGCTCAGGCATTAACGGTGGCGGTAATGTGAGCGGCTAGGGCC
>NW_020869502.1:176944-181944 GCF_003789085.1 Penaeus vannamei | reverse complement strand
TCATCTGTCTCTCCTTCTTTTTATTCCTCTTCGTCTTCTTCTTCTTCTTCTTCTTCTTCTTCTTCTTCTTCTTCTTCTTCTTCTTCTTCTTCTTCCTCTTTTCCTTTTCCTTTCCTTTCCTTTTTTCTTTTTCTTTTTCTTTTTCTTTTTTCTTTTTCTTTTTTTTCTTCTTCTCTCCTTCTCCTCCTCCTCTTCCTCTTTCCTCCTCCTCCTCCTCCTCCTCCTCCTCCTCCTCCTCCTCCTCCTCCTCCTCCTCCTCCTCCTCCTCCTCCTTCCACTCCTCCCCCTCCTCCCCCTCCTCCTCTCTTCCTCCTCATCATCATCCTCATCACCATCTTCTCATACTTCTTCCACTCCTCGCCATCCTCATCCTCATTCTCATTCTCATCCTCTTCCCCTTCCTATTCTTCTTCTTTCTCTTCCTCTTCATGTTCTAGCGTGGTTACCTCAGCTCTGTACCCCCTCTAACCTCCATCGCCGTGCAAAATCAAGTAGATCTAACATGTTAACTTTTATGGCATTGTCTTGGCTCTCTTCTTTATCACAGTATTTTACAATTACTGTTCAATCTAACATGTTAACTTTTATTTTTTCCTTGTATGTATGTATATGTGTGTGTGTGTGTGTGTGTGTGTGTGTGTGTGTGTGTGTGTGTGTGTGTGTGTTGTGTGTGTGTGTGTGTGTGTGTTGAATGGGTGAAAATCTGTTTCATTAACCAATCAGCATTTACAGCCTA
Source organism: Penaeus vannamei (assembly GCF_003789085.1). Lineage (NCBI taxonomy): Eukaryota > Metazoa > Arthropoda > Malacostraca > Decapoda > Penaeidae > Penaeus > Penaeus vannamei. The sequence continues at coordinate 181,208 of NW_020869502.1, read as the reverse complement.
AAAAGATATGAATATGAGGGTAGAAAATGTTTTTCTAGTAACATTGTGCAAGGAAATAAAAGAAAAGAAAATAGAGTACATACAATAAAATAAAAATTATTTATTCTATTTTATTTTATCCGGAGTAGAACTCATCGATCATAAACTCCAGACTGTTGAGTATTTTCCTTGTGCGGAGAATATTACATTTTTTCATGCGCGAGAAAACATCATTTTGTCTATATTTGCGCGGACGGATCTCCTCCGGACGGACGGTGAAACAAGTGCGCGGAAAGGTCAAAAGAATTTTATGCGCGGATAATGAGTTAAAAGAGAACTAAGCGTGTGCGGAAAGTTACCCGAGAACTACATTTGCGCGAACAGAATTTGACCAAATGATTAACTCTACAGTCTGGATCTAACCTTCGATTACATGTAGGCCGGTAAATTTATATCATCGCATAAAGTGAGCTAGTCTGTATCATATCAAGAGAATAGTATCAATAGTTATAATCTATATTTGATGCGATTCTGGGTAAAGGTTTATTGATTAGTACCAAATGATGGGGGATGCAGGATGTAGCAAATATCACGACTAATAAGAAACAGTCTATCCTATTAAATGGTTTTAGAAAACGGCTAACAGCATTAGCAAGTATAAAAAACGGAAAGGGATAACTCTGCTAAATCGTAGAACGTTACAACTGTTTCAACATAGAACATATACAATAGGATATTTTGAGTTTCTTAACCTGGTACTGCTTCTAGTTTGGCCCAACATAAAAAAGGTTTACATTTCTCTTGCAAGGTTGAAATAATGCAAGGAAATCAGAAGTTTCAAATTTGCAGTTTGCATGTTTTTTTTCCCTATGACCTCCATGTCATTATCATCATCACTTCCATTGTTGTAATTATTATCATCATAACCATTATTACTAATCCCTTCCTCATCATTCATCATCACAACCATAACATAAAAACTATAGTATACTTTAAAAAATGCTCAAAAACAATTGTGGGCTCGTATGCTTACATTACAGAAAGCCAGTGATTACGAACATAACACATATTAACAGCTTCAAGCATCATAGAAATAACAATATGTCTCGTGTTGCTCAAAATCACTGGACAGTGCATAATAGGAAGTTTGATTTTGTTGTTATGAAATAGTCATATATGTTGTATAAAGGAGCTAGCAATAGTTGAGACAATTGTTATTCCTGATACAGGTGTGCTGGTGTAACACTTGTCCAACAGGTGTAAAAGAGGTGCACTCAATTTTTTTCCATATGGATGCATGAACATATCACAGTATCAATGTAAGAAGAAAAATACATGGGGAAATCACTATAAAATTGTGAAATATAAATCCTCACTGACGAAAAAATAGCATTAGTAACTTCTGTATGCTAATTTGGATCCTTTTCTGTGCTTTATCATATCCTTAGTCACATAACTAAATGCACACACACACACACACACACACACACACACACACACACACACACACACACACACACACACCACACACACACACACATTATATATATATATATAATATATATATATATATATATATATATATGTATATATGTATGTATATATGTATATATATATACACACATATATATATATACACAGAGTATATGCATAGACACACAGACACACACAGACACAGACACAGACACACACACACACACACACACACACACACACACACACACACACACACACACACACCACACACACACACACACACACACACACACACACACACACACACACACACACACACACACACACACCACACACACACACACACACACACACACACACACACACACACACACACACACACACACACACACACACACACACACACACACATATACACACACACACATACATACACACACACACACACACACACATACACACACACACACACACACACACACACACACACACACACACACACACACACACACACACACACACACACACACACACATATATATATATATATATATATATATATATATATATATATATATATATATATATTATATATAATGCGTGTGTGTGTGTGTGTATGTGTGTGTGTGTGTGTGTGTGTGTGTGTGTGTGTGCGTGTGTGTGTGTGCGTGCGTGTGTGTGTGTGTGTGTGTCTGTGTCTGTGTCTATGCATATACTGTGTGTGTGTGTTTGTGTGTTTATCAATATACATACACACTGAACATCTACATACATACGTACTGTACCGTACATACATACATACATACATACATATATATATATATATATATATATATATATATATATATATATATATATATATATATATATATATATATATATATATATACTTCTTAGATGTTTATTTGTTTCAGTGTTTTGTTATTTTTTTCATTTTTCTATCCATCTTTTCCATCATTCATATATGGACCTATCAATTCATTTAGTAATTAATCGATATCATTTGAGAGCCAAAAGAAATTAATCCGGAGAAATCCCTACAGGAACGCCGGCACCTCACCGGATCTAAATCCGGATTGAAGTTTAGACGAACCCGTGACGTCACCGGTAAACAGAGCAGCAAGGAAGACTATCCACGATGCCGACCGTGTCTGTGAACAGAGAACTGCTTTTCAAGACGCTCGGGAAGTCCTACAGTGAGTGTCGCCTGTTCAGCTAAGAGGAAAGCTTGTGGACGATGAAAGGAATGAATAACGTAGTGAGTGGCCCCATGGAATGCATGAATGACGGGTGAAAAAGGCCCTCTTGAGTCTGGGTGGGGACTGGCTGATGTAATTCCAGCTGTCATTGCTTTTGTTTTTCATTTTGATATGTATGGCTTGGATGTGTTTGTGTCTTAAACGTATTCCGGGTATATTTCACCCATGAGTTTGAATTGCCTGTATATGTGAAGTATATATGACTATTACCGTGCAAGATGTAGAGACTGCTAATATGGTCTTTTTCTTTAGGAATACAAGTTCACCTAAGAAAATTAACAAGTTAAAAAGGGGTATAAGTTACTGAGATCTACAGAAGGAGATAGAGGGAAATGGACAACGCCATCATATAGAGCATAAGAAATAGTTATAAACATCATAGTATAGCTGCAGCAACCTTATATTTACCCCTGAAAGACAAAAAATGCCACCGCAGATCACTGCTCAGAGACTAAAGGCCGATTTGTTAAAATTGTGGGAGGCCTGACCTGAAAAATATTCTTAGACTTGACATGCATAAATCAAAAAATAAATGCATATCATGTATCATAGGGTATGAAGTATATCAGGGAAATTACAGAGAAAAACAGGCTTAAATAAGATAAATAGAGAAGAAAGATGTGTAAAACCAGCACAAAAACACTTAAAATCAACTAATGAGATTCTACGGACTGACACGCCAAATTTTTTAAAATTCTACGGGAACCCAACCCAAAAAAATATCCTGACCAGTAAACCCAACCTAACCTAACAAAGTTAAGTTGCCATGACTAGGCGTGAGGGGAGGGATGACGGGGCAAACATCCCCGAAGTAACATTCTCTTCACCTTGGTATGGACAGCAAGATAGAGTTGCGATCTCACTGTAAAATGATAAACTAGATACTTTTAAATCTGGAAACACCAAACTTTCATTTGCTTCTTTCTACTGTCTGGATTTCTTTGTTTTTAATCACTTTTTTCAGCATTTAGGACACTTGATGGGCACAGATTTCAAAATGGGATGGTTTCTAAAGTCTATTTCTTCTTCATTGCCTCTGTATAGTATTAAGAATAACCCAGAATCAATGCAACACTGAAAAACAAAACATTTCTCACCAGCTTACTTTCACGGAATGGCCAGGATCCTACTGTGAAACATGGCTCCTGAAAATGCTCATACCCAGAGGATTCTTGTAAAGAGGCAGTAATGTAGTCAGATTGTTAAGAATGAACAAAGTTAATGAAAAGGAAAACTGACAAATATAAGTACCTACAGTAAATAGAAGAACAATTATTATGTGTAAACATAAAATAAGGAAAGGAAAGGAAAGGTATAAAGAAATATGATAAAATAATGAAAGACGGAATAATGCACTGCCACATTGATATGATGAGTAAATAACCTCTCCAATAGGGACTCGAACCCTCACTGTTGGTGGCAGGTAATTGTAAGGTGAACGCTGTGCCACGGAGCTACGTGACCCACTAAAAGGAGTGTGCAACTGGTTGCTAACTAGCTTCGCTATTCTTACTCATACCTAAGGATAACAAAGTTTTACACACACTCCC
>NW_020869502.1:151944-169444 GCF_003789085.1 Penaeus vannamei | reverse complement strand
TGGCCTATAGTGTTTCCATTACATTCAGATGAAGAGATACACATGAATGCGTATTTTCATAAGAGATCTGCAACATTGTTATTCTTAACCATCTTCGTTATTTCCCCCAAACAGATCCTAGTTACTTCCCAGGGTTCTGTGGTGACGTTTTGATTAATGGCGTGGTTGTTGGCCAGATAGGACTGGTCCATCCAGAGGTCATTACCAACTTCAACCTCAACAACCCAGCTGCTGCTCTGGAGCTTAACCTTGAGAAAGTTCTTGAAGTCACAAACTTTGGACATTGTTAACCCCAGTTGACCGTGGTATTAAAGAAAATTTGGGAATTGTACTACCTATATTTAATGCCTTACGACCAAATAAGTGATATCCCTTACTTTTTGAACTACATGAATATATAAATTTCATTGTTATTTAATAAGCTAGATGTCTATATATATGCTACTTCTGTTTTACATGTGCCAGATGAGTCTTGAGATGTATGTTCATTTAATGTTCGTATTATCTGTGGGAAATTGTAATTATTGTGTACAACGTCAAGCCTCTTTGGAATAAACATCCATAGGACAATTTCTAGGTTGCATTATTTGAATATCCTCTTTAATAGCAGCTCCTTTAAAAGGTTTCAGAGTAATAATAATAAAATAATAAACAAATTATCACACAAATATCTGGCACAAGACATTTGACAAATGCTTGTGTTGTATTCACCAGCGCGTAAGAACTAATATTTTGTTAAAATATATCGATAGTTGCAGCACAAAGTTCCTCCCCAAAAAAGAAATAATAGTAATAATAATAAATAATTATTTACTTTCAGTAATACTTTACTCTGATAAAGTTCAGACCATATTGTTTAGGTTAGAAAAAGGGCAATTAGATAGTGAAAACCAAGTAACTGATGTAGTGCATAATTTCAACCATTGCCAGTTTGAGAGGAAAACAATAAATAGAAACACTAACAGATACTTAAATCCTACAAACACCCAATTTAGTGCTGAAGTTCTATGATGCTTGTTGAAATGTTTGTAAAAGAATTGGTGCCCAAAAAAAGATTGATAAAAAGAACATGACTAAAAGAATGAAAAATACCATTGAGAAGCAAGAGCAAAATAAGAAAAATAAATATAAAAACTGATCATGACAGAATTAATTGGATTAAATCAGATACATGAACTGGGAAATATAAAAAAAACATATATGGGTAACTTTTAAAAAAAGCTGAAAAAATAATGCAGCTAAAGTATTTTTATTCCTATGCCAACAAACCCCCTAAATCCCAAGCCCGTTGCTGCCGTGGGGGGCTTAGGAGATGAGAACTGAAGCCCAATGTAGGGCCTCAGCCCTCACCTCAACTAATTTTGCAGGGTCTTTGCTTTTCCACCTTTCTTTTTCCTTCTCTTCATCATCACCTTCTGTCTACATCCTAAAGTGTGAGTCGTGCTGAAAGGATGAAAGGCTGGTTTTATGTCAGTCCTGAACAGCCTTCATACTCCATTTGCTATTCCCTGTTTAGCTTTTTCACTACCATACTAACCTACAGCACTCTACAACCTTTGACATCTAACGGATGAACCATTTCCATCCCTCATCAGTTTAGTTCCTAGCTCCTGAAAATAGAGTGGTGGTCATCCAGAATGACCCCGTTATCTTGGTAAAACTATTAACCAAATTATTTTCTTGAATGCTCAACACTCCAAACATGGATTCTTGAATGTTCTCACATGATTTCAGTTGTGCTATACCAAGTCTATTCTTTCAGTATACAAATTCATCAAAATCGAAATAATCATGTCCACCAATATAACTTCCAAGTTCCACCTCTTCCATGGATATTTCAGGGTAGTAATACTATATAAATTTTATATATAATCTATGTATAAAACTACTTGTATAAAACAATGATCACATGAGATTTTGAAACATGAAATGATAACTGCCACAGCAAAGTGTCACACATATGTGAATTAGCTTAAATGAAGAGAGCGGACATGATGAACAATGCTGACAGGACATGTAAGATGATTTCTACATACTGGAATAAATAAATATGTGGAGTAATATCTTTCCATTTCAACATATGAAGTTGGTGATGTCTATTATTATCTATGACAGTAAGAGTTAATTCATGACATCATTACACCAAGGGCATTACTGTCAATGCATGTATTCACTATGTAATATGTACAAAGTCCCTGTTTCTCCTGTACACAATATCCACCTAAACATTAGGTGCTGATCTGAATTTGCCCTTCTAGTGGCAAATGAAACATTTAATTTATTAAAATCCCTAACTCTCCCCTCACAACCTACAGCCATGGATGCCAAGCTGGATCCATGCGGCACAAGTTGTCCACGCAGTTCACAGCACGCACCAGTTGTGTCACCTGTAAAGAAGCAAAGCATTAAAATAAGGAAGGCACATACACACCACCTCACATATCTATAAAATGACTATGGAATGTATTACAAGAAGGAAGGCAATCACATTACCAAATCTATATTCAAAATATCTAAATTATCCATTATGAAAAAGTGAGAGTACAAAAGGAAAACCAACCTTGCTGTCAGCCCCATCACTGGATGCCAGAGACTGTATGCGAGTGGTTATGGCAGTGACGGCTTTGTTGACGCGAGTAATGAGGGCTTCCCCTTCCATTGGTCCCGTGCCTTGAGAGCCCTCTACGCTGGCCCCCTCCTGCCGCTGGTGCCGGAAAATGGAAGAGAACTGCTCTCAATGAAGTGATAGTCCTTGCCATGACTAGACATGATGAATTATTTAGGAGACTTGAATTTGTATGAAAAATTATTCAGTATCTGAGGAAAACCTTGTTGGCATATCTGACTGACTGCAGAAAAAGATGTCAACAATATGTTGCTTTAATAATATATCTTAAACAATATAAGTTAAGGAATAAAATGTTACTTTTGTCCTACTACTATAAATTGTAAATATCCTTTACCCATTATTTATTCTACAAACAATATTGTATAAAAAAATAAAAAAATCAATTTCTTAATTTTTCTGAGAACATTTTAATTCCCCATTCCATACAAATAAAGTCTCCTTCCTTCAAATATCTATAACTTACCTTGTGCCATGAGATGATTTCATCCCTCATAATTGCTCTAAGGAATGCATTAACCTTGAAAGAGGGAGTGGCCAGACACCTTGCCGTGGCCACCATGCAGGCTGTGAAAGGACCCGAGACACCAATGCTGGTCACCAGCTCTGCCAGATTTGGAGTCAGTCTGAACGGCACGGGCCGATTCCCATCCAGTTCACCTGGAATTGCAAATTTGTTCCATTGGAAATATGTATGAAAGTACTAGCTCACTCACTCACAAATTCTGATCAAATTTTCATCAGAAACAAATTTCTGATGAAGATTGAATCATAACCAATAAAATGTATCTTTTGTGCTGTGAAGTTAGCTTATCCATTCTCATTCATATATTTTTACACTCACTCTCACAATCCCTCTTGCACAGTCAAGTCAATAAATCAATCACTAAATCAGTCAATCAAACCCTATCAATCAATCATGTACGCTCAATCTATCAACAATCAACCACACATACAACTGATTATGCACAATCATCCATCATGCCAAATGAATTTGCAAAACCAATCACAGAAAAAAACATCAATTATGACTAAACTGATTCAGTGAAATACTAAAATGAGTAAACAATAAAAAATACTTCTATAATAAAACAACATACAAAAGACATTCCTTTCAATAATCAAGAGTGAGAAGTTTCCAAGACTTGTCGCTCCTTTACCAGAAGTAGTAAAACTTGACATACCTTTGGCATCATCAATGTTGAATTTAAAGTAGGCAACATTGATAAGCCCTGAGTCTTGGTGAATGTACATCATATCAGGATACAACTTGGTCAGGTGCAGCAGGTATTCCATAAGCCCAATTAGTGCTAGCTGGATTGTGAGCTGAAAGAAAAGAGTTAAAGTGAAAAAGTGAGTCAATATGTACCAAGTGTAACACTTCCATTAGGTGAAGGATTGATTAAACATAGCCTTGCATGCAAAGAAAAACACAATACCGTGTTGATAAAATGGAACAAAAACCCACAATGCACAAACTAGATTTATTGATGAAAGTGAGACAACAGTTTCGGAATCATCCTCGATTCCAAACATAGCCTTATCACTTTTTTTTTAACTAGTATATTCCCAAGAATATTCCCCAAGCAAAAAATCAGTTGTTGCAAACTTACAATCTTTCTAAACGTCCAGTAGTGCGTGGGGTTTGGATAAGTAGTGAGGGCCCAGTCTCTCAGCATCGACCTGGGCACCATAGCGTTCTGGACTTCCTTCACTATTTCTCGTAGCACTTGATGAGAAGCCTGTGAACCTCGTGCCTGTTAACAGCAAATAATGTGTGCTTAATGGTATAATTACTGATATAAACTAGAAGCTACTACTGATAGGAAATACTGCAAATTTAAATATATAAAATGATTTTGAATATGTATGGAGGAAGTAAGGTTAACCAAGACTTTCTGCTCATCTTACAGACTCTGACAGAATTAATATTATGATGTATGAAATTGTGTATCATGAATATGCCATGAGATAGCTTCAAAACTCCAAATACCAAAATATGCTAAATTCCTCTTTCATTTAGACAATACTTGGTCTTAAATGACACTTGATAATGAACAGCCCATCTTTGATAAAAGCTGCTAATCTGGAAAACATGGCCTACCTGCACAGAAGCTAGCCTCTCATAATATCTTGTAACAGGTGTGTCTGGCTCCAGCTGCCTCTTTGCACACCGCAACTTGTATATGTCAAGGAGTGAAAGAGAAGACACATTGTCCTCCACCAGTCTCATCTGTGGGGACACAGCCACCACACGACTGATGCTTAGGTTGACTAGTCTGCGACTCGTCTCCTATTTGAGGTAAAGTTTGAAGTAAGAATTACACCAAAGCAGGAAACTATAACTGACACTGTTATATTATTAGAATAAAGTATAATTGAACCAGATAATATTAGAATAAGATATAAATTAACCAGTCCATCAATTTCATAACTTGCTATGTATTTATCATCCTTCTATAACAGAAAACAATCTAATGGTATAATCACATGCATCACTCACTGTAGATAACATATTTTCAACAAAAGCTACACCTTACCTTCTGTTTGGCAAAGAAGTGATTTAGCATCCTTAGTAGCTGTAAGACACGTTCTTCTCGACGTGCATCACTAAGCGAGTAATCATTAACTACAAGATAGGGATAAACTCTGCCATTGTGACCACGAATATGGAGCCTTCTGGCTGCAGAACCGTGCTTCTGCACTATATCCACTCTGGGCATGAATCTTGCTATCCGGATGTAGTAGTGTGCATGCTGTAAGAAATTGTAGCACCCTCATTTAGTCTACAGAAATAACTGTGCAAAGATAATATAGATGAACTTCCCAAGCATCAGCTCTTATCAGCAAAACATCATTGGGAGCTCTACCTGTCTTCTTTTTTTTCTTCTGTAACAGAAGTTGCAAATATGCAATAGACGAGGGAGCTCACCTACACGTCAATTTTTATAATCATCTGCTTGATTATTGTACAACTATCTAGTTTCAATATCATGTATCTTACATGTTTCATAAAAAGTATTTGTTTTTCCAAAACTAATATAATGCCCACATAAAACAAAACAAAATAATCCAAGCATATACATACCTTTGGCAATAAGAACTCTCCTGGTAATTCAACCTCTGCTGTTTGGAGACTGAAATTGCTCAAGTAACGACACTTTTCTTCAATCAGGAACCACCTGTAACAAGGAAAGTTGTTACCATCAAGTACACACTTTATTCATCTGTAAACCAACTGGAAATGAAGACTGTTTCTTCTAACTAATCAAGTGACTTACATAAAGCCTCAGGTATTTTCTAACAATAATGGCAAATACTCTAAACTTTACTATCACAGCACCAAATTCTAGGTTTTATTTTCCTATAAAATGAACACGTAAATCATATTATTCATAGCATAGTGCATTCATAATCCAATATAATGACTGAATATATATACAATATGAGCAACCACTCTTATGCATTAACAAAACTCAATATTACTTTTCTTATTACTATCTTTTCTTCTACTTCATATATCTATGAAAAGTTACCTTTTCTGATTCTTGACTTTCATCTTGTTATTCAACTCGAAAATAAAATAATCATTCCTCCTAAAAGCAGAAATTTATTTTTCCTTTATCCAGTATCTGCAAAACCCAAATCTACATTCATTCAAGCATCACAGACCCTCTTTTCTCCAGCCACACCATGACTCACTTGGGCAGCAGCTTCACCCTGGCCTCCAAAATCTTGATCCATTTCTTGAGCTTGTGTATAAGGTTGTGCAATTTCATGGAGCCCAGCTGTGAAAAGTCAAAGTCGGTGGTGAACTGGCCTTTCATCTTGTGGAACACAGGGTCTTGGACAGTTGCCTGGGCACGCCTGGCCAGGGACTCAGACGCTGCACTGCCATATTGTCCTCCACCACTCACTGAGCTGCTGATATTTTCTGCAAAATTCATGGAACTGGTGAGACCTCCTTGGTAAACTGATTGGCTAAGAAATGAAATTATGCAAAATCCTCTTCAAACCCCCCACCTACATTAGAACTAATGGTTGCAAAAACAAAGAACTTTAATCTAACTAATACGTGAATTTTTCTCTACATACCAATACCAATTCCGAATGTTGAAACAAGTTTCTTCACAAAAGAGAGGGTATGTGGTGTAATATTGGCCTCTGAGACAGCCGCTGAATTTTCAAAAGCAACTGCGTAACATTTTGCAAGTGCTTGGCGGAGTTGTCGTAACACTACCTCATCCCAGTATTCTCGGAAACATACCATCTGAAAAATTAAATATTCTTAGTAACATTTTTAACTTAAATAAACATAAAATGTATAGCATGTACATTATATGATAACCATCAGAAATGTATACTTTTTGACTACTGCAAAGTTTGTAATCAAAGTTAATATTTACTTGGTTAATATAACAAATATATTTATATTCTTACTGTTTTTACTCAAATACATAGATGATCACAATAGAGGAAAAAAATCAACTAATCTTTGACTGAGTTACTCCTGAAAACTACAGGTAGAGAAAAATCTTAATATCAGGATATACCAGTCCCCTCACCTGATCCACAATGCCCTCTAGAGAAGCCAGGACCGTTGGATGGAGTTCCTTCTGCATGTGCATGATGCGTGAACACCTCCACATTGGCTCTGTTGCCTTGATGGATCCAGCAGTTTCAGTGGCCTGCTGCTGCCCACTTTGCTGTCCCTGCTGTGCTTGCTGCTGTGTGGATGCCTGGCCTTGTCCTTGTTGTTGTGCCTGGTTGCCTTGCTGGGCCTTCTGTGCAGTCGCAGCTGAGGGATCCACTAAGAGCAAGTGAATAATTTTGTTAGTGTATCATTCATTCTATCTACACATACACTATCACGAACAAGATCTCTTTGTCTTTTAAATGTAGTGCTTTCAGGCACAAGATGCCCTTCTCCAAATAGCAGTTTCATATACAGCTGATGTCTAACATCAAACTTCTTGCAGATTTGAAACCAGCAGTCTCAAGATTTGAATGCAACTATAAACCTATCTACTTCTGGACATATCCACAAATACTCCTTTGGATCTAATAATCAACCACATTTTTGTACATACTTATAACAGACACAACAAAATAAAATCTAATTGTCAAAAAAATTCTAATCTTAAGATTATTTACAGAATCTTTCCATCAAAAGAAAATATGCTCTGTATTCCAGTCATTAAAGCATCAATCTAAGTACAATGACAATAATCTGCAACAGGCCAAACTTACCACTTTTGATACGCCCTCGCTGTTCAATCTTGAGCGTAAGGTAGAGAGTTCGAATGGGGAAGTACACCGCCTGTGGGAACATCCTACCCACTTGGTTCAGGAGGTTGATGATCACCTGCACAACACAAAAGTGTGTCTATACTCACATATCTTACAAAATGTTATATACCATTATCTTTTTTTAAAGCCTGCATATACTCATGTGCACACACAGTCAAAATAAAAGATATGATCACTTCCCACTTTCTAAAAAGAAAATTAAAGATGCACAGAGAAAAAATTATAAGAAAAAAAAAAGGTAAATAAAAATAAATAAATAAATGAAAATTTTAAAAGTGATAAATCAAGAGCAACAAAAAAAATCAAGTCCACCATACCTTGCCCTCGGGTCGCACTAGGCAGGTGAGGAGCTGTGGTATCCATGGTAACCACTGTATGGGAGGAACCCCAATGCAATAGCGATCAACAGCATCACTTAGACTTCCTGCCTCATCGTCATAGCTCAGCAGCCACAACACCTGAAACGAGTGATGGGCAAATTGAAGAATGGCATAGTCATTTATGGTCTATTCAATCACTAACTCACCAACCTATCTAATTTGGTACATCATTTTTCTACTCAACAATCAAGCTATCCCTGTCTTGTTCTAATATGCAGAAGAGATGGATGGAGTAAGAGAAGAGTAAGAACATGAAAAGGAGACAGACAGAGACAGATAGAAAGGAGACCAACAGAGAGACAAGATAGAGAGAGGAAGAGCAGAGAGACAATGAGAGATAGAGAAAAGAGAAAAAACAGAGAGAAGAGAGAAGAGAAAAGGAGAAATATTAAACAAAAGAAACACTACCACACACAACAAACTCTCCACAGCCTTCCCCTACTACCTTGGCAAGATATTTCCTAGACTTCGACTCATTCTGGTGCCGTGATGCATGTAGGTAGCAAGTGATGGCGGAGACCCCAAGGTTGATGTGAGTGGGGTCCCGCGTGAAGAGGGCCTCCAAGTAATCCCCCCAGAGAGCCCAGGCTTTGACAAGGGTGTCATGTAGCTGTACTGCTGCACTCAGGGCTTTGTTTGCTTCTTCACTTCGACCTGAAAACAAAATTGAGTTAATATTCTAAAATTAGTTTATTCTTTAAAAAGATATTACGTTTCATGTTTTCAAAATTCCTTGTCACCAAATATCCTTCAGACATTAAAAGACTATGTACACAAACTTACCCAGCTGTGCCAAAAACATGCCCTTCAAAGCATAGAATTCTGCTGTCATGTCTTTATTGAAGAACTTTAGGTTTGTTGATTCAATCACTTCCAGACCCTAGCAAATAGACAAAAATCATGTGTGTAAATTTTAACATCACATACACATCATCTATGCAAAGGAATTTGGATCTTTTTGTTATAAAAAATATGAATATATAAACATGTAAATGCATTCATTTTAACATACACAGTATAGACATGCACCCCTCTCCCCTATATGCCCACCAACCTACACCCACTTTAAAACATCCATAAATGAAAATGATCAATCTACCTTTTACATGTACATAGATATTTATCACTCAAAATCTTCCAAAGACAGCTACAAAAAGGAAAACAGCAAAAGACAAACTGTCAAGAACAAGGGTCTGAGAAGACCTGTGGCACTGACCCCTTGCAGCTCGTTTTTCCCCATTCCCGTCGCAGTGGCCATCTGATGGTAGCACTTGACCTGCTGCCGGATCTTCTGGAAGCAGTCCACCACTGGCACCGAAGGGATTGTGTGGATCCGTGACAGTGACTCAAAGCACACATTACTTAGGTTGTGCTTCCGTGCAATCTTGCCGAAGTGGATGATTGCTTGCGCCGAGGCATGAACACCTAGCATGCTCTGAAAAAATGATCAAATACAAGTTGATGACAAAAAAGGATATGGTTGTTACAAAACATAAATCTATACCTGCATAATCAATTCAATGACATTCATTTTATATATATAAAAAATCTGTTATATACTAAAAGATAAATAAATAAATAAGCAACTGAGAGAAACAAAAAATGAATAAATAAATTAACAAAGAGGAGGAATAATGACACTAGTAAAAAAAAAGAAAAAAAAAAAGAGAATAACAAGACAAACAAAATATAAGAAACCTGGTAATACCAATACACACCTGATTTTCACTTGAGTCATTATAATGATTGACAATGAACTGATAATGATGCTGTCGCCAGGTGAAGATGTCTGACCAATGGGACAGGTCATCAGCAATGACTGGCAAACGATTGCGCCATGTCTTGACAATGGCCTTCATGTCATGGAGAGAATTTGCACGACCATGGACAAGGCCTTGGTGAATCTGGCAGGCCTCTTGCAGTTCCATTACCTGTGGTACCAGCGGAATATTCATTAGTGAAATTCACTTATGGAACGCAGGGCTGATTATTTAGAATTTTATATACAATCATACTTTTTTTGTCTCAAATTAAAACAACAGAATTAATGATGAATATTCATTGTTGTTTAACTGTTTACCAAAGATGGTGACACAACTGCTTTATCCCAAAGCAATATCAAAATCAATACTTATCCCAATGCAATATCAATTCCCAAAACAGTAATACAACATTCAAAACAAAAGCTCATAATATCACACCAATGACATTGTTGTCATTACCTGTTGAGCAGCTTGCAGGTACGGTAAGTGGATGTGTGACACAATATGTGGAAGCCTCTTCCACTCCCTAATGCAGAGAACAGTTGCTGCCTCCACCAGCTTCTCTACCAGCTTGAGATGTTCTTCCTCTGGGTGGCAGATGGCCAGATAACCACGGTAAAGGTTAACCTGTTCAGGTAGATGAAAAGTTGTGAATTAACTCCTACACTGCATAATAATTTTTTGCTGCATCCTGTGGCTGAGACTTTGTTGTGCCATCTATATATAAAGAAAATTCACAAAACAAAACAATGCTAGACACTACATGTTCCCTTTTAATATTATGGTACAGGCCTAATTACAAATGCCTAATTTGTACAAGGGAAATAAAGGTGAATCTCAAAAATTAAATAGAGTAATTCAGAGAACAGCACTCTAATAAAATATGCTGTGTCTCATCACATACCTTCCAGGCTAGCTCCTTAGGGTACGACTGCTCCACATGAGCCAGTGCCTCTTTCATACGTGCCCAGTTGGGGACTCTCCAAGCACTCTCAAGGACCAGCAAAGCGTTCCCTGATGCTTCGCTGCTACCATACTCTTGCACTAAGTCCCACTGATTAAGCTCCTTTGCACATCTTCCAGAAAGAATCAGAAGCAATAATTAAATAAAAAAAGGCCATTTCTAAAAAAATCAAAATATAAATACTAATTAATCTCCTCACCTTAGTTCCTTACAACTTTATAAAAGCTTATCATCTCTTTAAAACTTGCTAATTCTATCCGTTTCTTATAAAATTCTTTAGCTCAATATTTCACACTTTCACTTTTCTTTAATATTTCCATATCATTTTCAATATCTAAAATAATCCCTGTGCTTTTGTTTAATATTATTCAACAAGACCGTAAACTTCAGTCAAAAGTTCATGCTCTCTCCTTTTCTTTACATGTGATGTGCACTTCCCTATCCTTTAACATATGTAACATATCCATTTACCTTATCCATCGATCCTCCCAGAGCTTCATCTCGGACTGCAGCTTCACTGGAGCTGGTCTAACTGCCATGTCTGTTCGGGCCTTTGTCATGGCTAATTCATACGCGGCCTGCGCTTGCTCCAGGAATCCATGTTGCTCAAAGGTCACAGCCTAAATGAAAGATACCTTTTCATCTAAACATCATGGTCTGTAATTATTCTTGCAAGAACATCAACTTTTACTTTGAATTCTTCAATAATACTTAATCCATAAAATCCAATATAATCAGAAGTCAGTTCACCCTCTCACTCACCAGTCTTGTCTCATGATAATGGGCTACTGTCTGCCACAGTCCAGCCCAAAGGTCCTCTTCTTTCAACAGGGAATACATTTCTGACAGGGAGTCTAGTATCTCCTGGAAAAAATATATTTATATTGATAAATAAATCCTGAACTTTCATAGTATGATGCTTTCCCTCAGTATCATAACACAAGAATGTCTGAAAATAAGCTGCAAGGCTACAGTAAGACCTCAGAATACATTTCAAATATTTCAATATATATTCTGGAGTCAGCACTATTAATCACATTATTTCCTTTACTTTTGCAAAGATATCAATGCCATGAAAAAATTGAGAAAAGGCAAATCAATGCCACAAGAAAAATATATATCAATTCAATATAAAAATGATAAAAGCATGATCCATTCTCTTGAACCCTTTTAAACCCACACAATCTAAGCAATGCTCTACCATACACTATTTCTGGTACATTTCTAGAATATGAGCAACCTAGTTTTACAGCCTAGCTCTGGATGCCCACCTGTTGGGGATTGGTGACAGGCTCCATGTCATAGGAGTCATACAGGTCCTTCTTAGTAGACCTGGGAGCAGTCATGGCACCCTGTTCCAAAGCCGCCTGCTCCAGGAGAAGGGTCATGCGGTGCCAAAGGTTGTGGCTCTTCCCCAGGTACTTCATAATGGCTGGTCTGATTGGCACTGGCGGTTGGCATTGTGCCAGGGCCTCTGTGAAGGTGTGGAGGGCTGAGGGATGGCAGTCTTTCTGGATGACATGTGATCCAGAACAGAGGAATGGAATCACTTCACTTGCAATGCCCTGAAATATCCAAGAAAAAAATTAGGAAATCCACCACCTTCATTGAATTCTTATGAGTAATATCAAATTCATATAATATATGAACAACTTATTCAATATATGGAAATAAAAGGCTAATAATGAAAAAAAAAATTATTCTAAATATCATTTCCCCATATTGCCAGTTCTGTTGTATACCTCTTGGGCTTCTACAGTCATACATATCAAAAAATAAATAAATATCCGATTCACTGTCAAACCAACAACAATGAAAACATACCCCAGCACATTCTACACATACTGAAACTTACTAAATTTATGGAAAGCTAACTGTATAGCTCTTTTCTATCTCAATTGCAAATTAAATTTTCCAAAATATTCTAATAATTCATAATGCAGCACTTTATCAAAGTATGCCAATAAAAACAAACTCAAACCAATCAACAAGTAAATAAATAAACATACATTAATACATAAAGAAATAGATACATACATAAAATTTCTTTAAAAGAACATACACCTCTAAAACAAGACCAAACATTAAAAGAGGAAAAATAATAAATACATGAACACAAATGCCATCTGAAATGAGCCTCTAACCTCAACTCCCCCCAATGACAACTGAACTAACCTGCTGCTGTTTCTCGCTGAGGATCTTCCAAATGCGGGGGAAGAACTGCAGCCACACCCACTCGGCCAGGTTGGTGTCCATGTGGCAGAGCTGTGGACACTGCCACGACCACCACGTCACCTCCTTGACACTCTCCATAAATTTGGACTGGAGGGGGAGGGGAATAGGTAGTGTCATTATGTGAACACAAAAGAAAACGATGCTAAAGATAAATGATCAAGGTTAGGCAAATACTAATGAATCTAAATATAATAAATTCTTATCTGTCA
Organism: Penaeus vannamei; assembly: GCF_003789085.1. Lineage (NCBI taxonomy): Eukaryota > Metazoa > Arthropoda > Malacostraca > Decapoda > Penaeidae > Penaeus > Penaeus vannamei. The sequence goes on along the minus strand of NW_020869502.1, from coordinate 155,957 downwards.
AAATTACATGAAAAGCAATTACATCAAAATAAAAGAGACTAGAACACAAAAGGATGTGATACTATCAGAAAGAATAAAATAAAATACCTCTGATGCTAACATATCATTCACCAACTACTGCAGATTATTAAGATAAAACAAGAGAGGAAGAGAAAATAAATCAGAGACAGATAACAAATCAACAATAGTTACCTGTCTTGACAACAACAGGTGCAAGTTGGCCCTAGGATTGGCCTGACTTTTAACATTTCCATCAATCGACTGAGCGCCGTCTGCAGGGACTGACGAGAGTTCGATGTCTATTTCATCCTGTATGCATATATTCTAGATTAGGCATGGGATATACTGTGAAAAAAACCTTTGGAGCATATACTGAATCAGCTGACAGCATTCATAAATTTTTCTACAGAATATATATGATCTATACATTAATGTTTAAATCATATATGATCTATACATTAACGTATAAATCACATATGATCTATACATTACAAACTTATCATAGCACTTCTTAAAGACCTCTTCCAGCCTTGCAGAGCCAATATACCAAATTCTAGATATTTACTAATTTTCTTCAATAATGCCACCTATAATAACTAATATTCTATCACAGTTTACTGTAAATGCATATCTGATACATTTAAATGCAATGATATACATACATATCCACATGTATACATGCACACACACACACATACATACACTTGAAATCTTTAAATGCAAGTGAAATTCCAGATTCTCTCTGGAATTCTCAAAGATTTGCAAATTCTGTCTTTAAAAAATTAATTAATATCAACATTATTAATATGAGCAACTTTATCAGTTCATCAGATCCTACATTGCATCAGTCTGAGTGGGCTTTCTTGTTACATTTAATGATGATGATCACTGAACCATTCAATCCATATAAAAAAATCAACAGGTATATTTTTTCAAATGCTATCAATTCAAGCTCCTTTTAAATCTATCATTAACACTGTCTCCTTGCGCAAAGTGAAGCCAGATTTCTATCACTCCTGCTAACAGTATTATCAATGTTATCATCAAAAAAGTTTACAAGTTTATACACAAATAGGATATTTGAAAAAGATTGACAAACAATTGCCATCCATTACCGCGTATTAACCCCACAAAAGCCATATACTTTTGGCCCCAATTATACCATTTTCTATATGCCACATGTCTTTGTGCCTCCCCTTTGCAATTTTTTCTTTTTTTTACCATTTGGTCTTTTGATTTGCTTTATAATGATGGTAATATATTATTTTCCTTGCACAGACTCCATATCATCTCTCTATGAAGTAAATAATTCAGTGCTTTTATTATTTGTCACATATCTTATCTTTTTTGTAATACTCAAGTTTCTGTATTACAACCTGTGCCACCAGCAATACAAGCCAATACATCCTCCTGGCATCTCCTGGCATCTCGCAAGGCCCATTTTATCCCATGACGGTATATTCATGTCATCCATACCAAAAATTTTATCATGACAGGATGGTCCCATTACCTGGATCCAAGGGGTTAGAATGGATTACCATGTGGATAAATCATGCCATGCTTTTACTTAGTGCTACATAAGCAAGATGCAAGTCTACTTTGAAGTGAATCAAGTTTTAACCCATTCACGCCAGTCTGTCCGCGCCCACCAGCCGCAGCCCGCTGCTGCGTCGGAGAGCGAGCCCCAATAAAGCATCACACTGGCGGGAAGCCCGGCAATGTTTATTTTTTCGGGTTTCTCATATATGGGACACCCGTCATTAATGGGTTAAGTGAAAGATGCTCCACTAACATATGATCTCTGCTTCCAATTCAAATTTACAGTAAATAATGAATATAAAGAACTGGTTGACCTATATTTTGAATATTCATGCAAGGCTTCAGTACAACTAACTTCTCTTACACTATTCCTTAATGAATGAAATAAATCTTTCTACCATGCAAATAAAATCCATCATAAGTAAAACTCAATACAAAACTTACATAAAATACACAGGAAAAAAATTAGCTAAAATAAGCATGATCATATCCCATAAAAATATATATACATAAATATGCATATACAATCAATTATATATAAATACATATATATACATATACATATATAAGTATATAATATATATATATATATATATATATATATATATATACATACACATACATATGTATGTATATATATATATACACATACATAAATATAACCACACACCTCGTCTACCATATCACAGCCTCATCTGAAGATAGTCATTTTTTTCAGATGATCAAATTTGTTAGAAGTTATAAAATCTGCTCAATCACAAGGCAGATCGTTAGACTTCCCCCTAAGGCATGCTTGGCACATTCATTCAACATACTGCAAATAACTATCCCAATCAGCATTTGTCATTTGACCCTCTTTTCAATCCAACATTCAAAACCACCAACCAGTCTTTCACTGATAAACTCTTGCTGGATTTCTTTAGAACACTGACATTCCGTCATAATACACAACAAAAATTCTTCAACTTTTTAACCTTTTAGTGAATGAGCACATTCTGTATTAATAAATGAGTTCATACCCATTCTCACACTCTTCTTTCTTCACATGTTATAATCTCCCCTCAACCTTAAACATCTTACAAAACTTGTCACTCAACATTACCTTCCAATGCAACCATAAAAAATAAATTTATCCCCTAAAATCCAACAAAATATAGTTAACATCATTCAACTACTCTGCCGTGTGCCCGGTTAGTAAGGTGACACTGCAACAGAAAAAAAAAGAAGCAGAATTACAAGTATCAAAATAAACCAATCCAAAAACTAATGAGCTTCTCCTTAAACTTCGGTCAGACAGGCATTCCTGATTTATACAACACACCTCAAGTGGCAGCGTGACAGACTGGGTTTTTACCTCCTTATCTACAGAGGAATCTAGGGCCTGATCTAGGTCTGATGCCTCCTCCTTTATGCTGGCAAAGACTGAGAAGTTGGCCCTCTCAGCTGCATCTGCCCAGTTAATCACAGCTGTTACACCTGGCAACAGCACCTGTTGTGACGAGTTCTGGATCTGAGTACCTGTAAGATGAATAAAAGTACAACAATCAGTAATGAAGAGCAATATCATTCCAATATCTTACAGTGTACAATGATGTTTGTAGTATACTAGATTTGTCCTAGTTGACCTGCCTTGAACCTTTCATTCCAATTCCTCAAAAAAAGTATCTTAGGATTCACAATAGACCTAGACAGAGTTGAAAGTCCAACATCTCATCAAGAGAAAACAGAATTGAGTGTGTTGCATTAGAGGTTAACATGCCAATATTCTAATTATTAACTCACTCCCAACATGATCTCTGAACACTATACTAAGCCACATGCTGGCTAATGTATGGAGTCAGTTGCTTTAGGGAAAAATTAGTGCAGGGAACATAAAGCTACCTCACTCTCTATGATCTTGCCTGCAGCATAACCAATTGTTTAGGTAAAGCATCTAAAAAGAAGCTTTCAGGGAACCAAGAATTAACAGAAACATATTTCTCATGAAAAGTCATAGTTTTTTTGCAGATTCTACCTGATAATTAACCAAACCACTCTCAGACTTTTGAAAAACACTCAAAACTGGATAAATATGATATCAATATTTATGGGTCTATATGCTCAGGAGGTGCTACCAACCATGTCCTAGGTGGTACTAACTGATATAACTGATATTTATGTATTCACCATACATCCCCAAGCCATTAAAAAATGTCCAATCACACTGTGAATAACCAGTCTCTCTAGATGCAAAAGTAGACAAACAAAATCTCATTATTCATCTTATATTTTGTAAATACGAAATTGCCTTTCAATTTTTTACAATCGAACTTGGAATCTTTTCTGTCATTCCCAAGAAAAACTGCTACAATGTTCAGATTAACACTCATTTCTTTGTAACTTGAAACACATACAGTAGAGAAGGCTATGGAATCCTAGGCCACAGTCAAAAGGTTTAAAATAGTAAGCCAGTCAGTCTAATCTGTTGCAGAGAT
>NW_020869502.1:131944-139444 GCF_003789085.1 Penaeus vannamei | reverse complement strand
GGCACAGAGCTTGAGGTCATTATTGTCCTGTTTTGTCACCGATGTATTTTGCTTTCTGCTCATAATAGCCATTTCTATAAGGTTTTTCAAGTGCTGCGTGAGTTGCTCACATAGTTTTTCATTAAAGGTGTATGGGAAGAGTTGGGTCAAATAAGACAGTCTATGAATGACAGGCAGAGTAACACTTCTATGGTGAAACAGCTGCCCAAGCAAGGGACGCATAGCTGAATGGACCATCTCCATGTCCACCTGACATCCACTCTGGAATTTCTTTAAACATTCAAAAGCAGTCTCTTGGAGCTCAGGATGTGATGAATTATTCAGAGCTTTATATAGATTTGGGAAAATTTTCTCTCTTATCTGAGGGATATAATGACAGGCAGCAAGAGCCTTCAGGGCAGACTTCCTTAAAGGCACAAGATTTCCTATGTTTTTGTAACATGAGAGTTTTGCTAAGTAGGAGTCTTCTGTCTCTACCAGCATGTGTAATTCTGAGAAAAAGAATTTATGCTCTTGTAGGCTGAGGTCAAGGGTAAACAAGCGAGGTTCCAGGGTTGTACAGAATGTGTTGCCATCCATCAAACCAATCTGAACGTTGGCTGGTTGTTGTCGTAGAGGATGTTTCTTGGGTGGAATCATGTCTGCTAATACATCTTTGTGAGGCTGCATCACTTCTGTGACTCCTCTGCCACTAAGTTTTGCTAGCACATGAAGGCTCTGCATAGCTTGTTCTCTCACTGTTGTATTTGGAGATGTGACCTGGCGCACCAACTCATGTGTAACATCATGAAGGGATTTGCTCTGTATCTGTCTCATTTCATCAGTGCTGTTTTCTCCTTCTAGTGGAGCTCCACACACCTGCAACATCCTCTCCAGATTATTTTTGGCCATATCTACTGCACCACTTGAGACCTCACCTGTCAGGTCCATCATAACAAAAAGCAATGCACGCAAAAATGGGAACTGGTGTTCTAAAACCCATTTGAGTGCCATGCGTTCAAATAAAAACTTGATGGCAATGCAACCACCTAGCTTTGCATACCAAGCACGTTCATAACAAAGTCCACACATTTTCTCCACAAGATATTCCATCAGAGGCAACTGACAAGCTCTTTCCTTTGTTCCGAGGATATTTGTGGCAGCTTCCATAATGAGAACAAGTGCTAAATGTCCTGGCTTACAAAGTTCCTTCTCTTCATGTCCCATAATGACAGCTAGAGCATCAATCAGAACAAGAGGATCCATCCCCTGTACCTTGGTCCAGCGACCCATCATGTTGAAAGGTCCAGCCTGTTGTGCAATGGCAACCATAGTGTAATGCCTTACTAATGACACCATTGTCGGCAATACACTCTGCCGAAGATCCTTAATGGCTGCTGCAACAAACATAGCAGTTACAGCCATCTGGTGCACTTGCCTAGCTTGTTCATCAGGGCACTTATAGTATGGTCCATGCACTGTTAAGAGCTCTTCCTCCCTGAAGTTAGGGTGTGTGAACAACTTGTTGACCATGTGCTTTTCTTCATCAAACTGCATGGAGCCAATCAGGAAGCAGCGGATCACCTCCCAACATTGCCGCCTGTACCAGGGCTCCGTAGTGGAGGTCTTGAGGGCAGTGAAAGCTGTCTCAATTATCTTCTCTACTGGCAGCATGATAGGGGACTTGTGTTCTGAGAAGTGGATAGTGATACAGGTACTTGGGGTCTCCTGCTCACTATATTCCAACTTCTGTGGTTCAATCATCATCTTCCTGTTCCCACCGCCAAACTTTCCAAGGACACGGAAGGCCACTTGAGCAATGGTGTCATTGGGATTCCTGAGTGTCTTCCAGAGAGCCTGCATCAACTCTGCCCTCACAGGCTGAATATGCTCATACAGAAAGTCTGGTTGAAGGTTGTCCACACACAGTTCAAGAGTCCTGAGACCTTGTGAAATGAGAGTCTGAGAGCCATTAAGAGCAGACACCAGAGGATCCATGAGCATTGGGAGGTACGGCAGCAGAGAGGATAATCTCACTGTACTAAAGACATCTACAAATAAGTCCTTCATATGTTGCTTGTGTAGGCCACTTTGCAGACTGTTGAGTCCTTGTAGGAGTGTGGGCAACAGAGGAAGAAATTCCTGGTACAAGAGGTCGTGGCTACCTCCTCCAATAGACCTGAAGAGGGCTCGCAGCAGCAGGAAGTAGTTGTAGGGATCCTTGGCACTCATGGCCAACTCCATTGATCGGTTGACTATTTGATGGAGGTGCGGTTTCAACATCTGTTCATTCTCTGCTGCAAACAGTGATACCGACCCGAAGACTAGTTTGAATAACTTCAGATACAAATTAGATCTGTCCATGGATGTTCCCATTTCTTCCATGTGACCTAAGAGATACTCTACAAGTATGGTAGCAAAGATTGGTGAAGTTGTAGAATTGGCAAGGAAAGAATTTGCTACAATCTGCAATGCAGTATTGTGGTATATCCGCTCAACAACATAATCAATGGTTGTGGAAAATATTTCTCTGAAGGTGGCTGGATTCATCATAATAAAGACTCCAGCAAAGTGTTCTAATACTTCTTTTTCCTCTTTGGACCTGACAGTCTGAGGCACCTGTCCTCGCTGACCAGAAGGCTGCTGGTTACCTGGTGCATTGAGTGTGTAGATATCCAATGCCTGCATGGCCCACTTGACTAGACGGATAAATACAAGGGTTTCCTTTGGATGAAAGGACTTGTTGAGGGTGAGACCAGGATCAACTGCTGACTTGCAAGAGGCACAGCCCCATGTGATTGTCTTGACTCCACAAACAAGGGTCTTAACCAATGCTCGACAGTCTGACACACTGTAGTTCACTGTCACGTTGGGTGGAAAACCAATCCTCTGGGATTCCTTATCCTTGTTGTCCATTTCTGTTATGCTTAATCTAATGTCTTCCTTCCTCTCCTCCTGAGCTGCTGTGCTACTACTGGATGTTCCACTATTGTTATTTGCAGGAGAACTGCTCGATGCACTGTTGAGCTGTTGTTTGTTTTTCAGGTACGGCAACTGGAGCTGTGCAATAGTCTTGAACTTATTTACAAAGACATGAAGCATACGGATCAACAGGTCCCTGCCTGCTCCTGGTTCATTCGGATTAGCCTCACTGCGAGACCGAATGCAATCTACCAAGTTAAGTAACAGTTTGCATGACATTGTTTGAATGCTTGTGGGAAGAGTCTCATCATGTATATTCTTTGAGAAGAGATGGACAGCACGGGTCAGGGCTCCCATGTCCAACTGCTGACGGACATGATGAACCAGGTCTGCCAATGTTGAGTATGCCAATGGGCGAAGGGTTTCATGCGCCGTCCAGCCTCTTCCAAACAAAAGGCTCTCATCAAACAGCTTATCAATATGAGGGACAAATCCTGAAAGACAATCATAATATATTAGAGGATACTATGAAATGTAATCTAAGAAATATTATTCAATCAAAAACATTTTCTTCTAATCCTTTACTAAATGGCACATATAAAATTGTTGCTTTACATCTATTTTCATAATTACATTCTAACATTATGACTCTGCTCCTAATCTTTTTCATCTCATTACTGATGGTTTGTAATATCAACAATATAAGTAATCATTAAACCCAAACATCACTTTCAATCTTAACTAGTCTACAGGCCTGCTAGCACAAGCACCATAAGCAGTACAAATATCATTCACAAACTTACTATTTCTGAGTTCAAGTGCCAAGATGTGCTTTGTGGCAATCAGCAGCTCCTTACGCAGGTGAGCCACTTCATTGGGGCATAGAGAAAGGAGTGTGAGCATTCCTGTGACCAGTTTTGTTGAGTGCTGTGCAACCACATCTTGGTAAATCTTAAGGATGTATGCTAAGAAGGACAGGGTCTTAATCTGAGCTGCAATGAGGTCAACAAACACTTCTTTGTTGAAGGATTCATGCTCCCTGAAAACAGAAGGAATTTCAATAAGTTTATAAATGGCATGAGATTAGATGGGGATACATAATTGAAATTTATATATATCAAACATACCCAAACACAGGTAAGGGAATACTGCATCTTTAGTATACACAGAAATATAGTGTTATCTTTATTTCCAAATAAAAATTCTATGCATTATAATTAACATTCTATTTCCCTTTTTCCTTTGATATGTTCAGGATCTGCATTATCAGAGGGAGTGAGAGTGCCAAACCATGTTCTCTCCTCTGCTTCACATACAAAGCACAACAAAGCAAAAGCATATGTTCTTCAAATAGTAAATTATCTCATATTTACCTGTGTTGTGCAAATGGTTGGAGAACAATAGTGTTCATGATGAGAGGGATGAAGTCAGCTACATCTTGGTATACCTGCTGTTTGTACAGCTGGAACATCAGCACCACAATAATGGGCAATTCTGTCAGCACCTTTAGGGACAGCACTGCACGAGGAATTACATTATACTGGAAAGAACAAAATACCAAGTTTAAGCCATTCAGTTTTATCAAGATAATGAAATTAAATATTTCATGTATTCTCAGTCTAAACTATGTAGAAGAATTAATTTAAGTTCTACATTCAAATCCTAGACTTATACATGACCTAAATGAATAATGCTACTGTAAGGCAACATGAAAAATACAAAATAATAATGACACTCTCAAAGAGACCTACAATATATGAAAAAAAAAAAAAATAATAATAATAATAATAATAATAACTCCTTAAAAACACAAATAATGGATAGTAAATACTTATGAGGAGTCTTCCACAGCACTTACAGTTATGGATGTGCCATCCTGCAGCTTTTTCTCTGTGTGAATGGGTGTAATGGTGAAAGTCTCTTGCAGAAGCGCTTCAACATTAACCTCTGAGAGATCAGTTACACGTATCACGGGCCGCGGTTCAAAGATCTTATTCATGTGGTTGGGCAGTTCTTGGTACATATTTTTGACAAACTGAAGAAACTGTTGGATCTAATAATAAAAGAGAGAAAAAAATAAATATAGTTTAAACTATCAACAAAACCTACCCTGGCTTTATCTTGAAATTTTTAATACAAATTTACAGATCTTCATTTGTATATCTGAACATTAACCCACTGTATCCAGTTGCATCACAGAAATCACAGTACAGAAAATACGTAAGTTGCCAATATCCCAGGCGAGCAGTGCATAGGCCGATGACAAGACTCTGTGCCTCCCCTTTGCAAAGTTATATTGTGTAAATTTAGTTTTTTCCCCATTTTCCAACATCAATATTTGTCTTGTGATCTGCTTTATCCAGATGACAACAGCTTATATTCCTTGCACAGACTCCATATCATTTATGCACTAAATAACTCAGTGCAAGAAAAAAAAATATGGAACATTTGGTTATTTGTGTCATACATAATTTTCATTTTTTCATAATACAACCTACACCACTGGTTACAGCAGCCAGCAATACAATGGAAATGGCACCCTCCCTAGATCTGACTCTTCCAGTCACTGTTTGCACATCTTACATTCCATCTTCCATTCACTGCTTACATACCTTACATGCCACATTCATTTTTCAATGGGAATAATGCTAAAGCCCCCTTCTAAAAAACAAATGAGTCTAATCACACTCAAAGAGGTTTGCGGACTTGTGGTGAGTCTTTTCCGTCACCCTGGCCTGCACTCATAATGGCAAGTTCCGATGACAGCATGTTCACGTCACCCGGCCCTTGACCCAGATTTCTCCATGACGGGAATGTAACGTCATTCGGATCATAGGGAATAATGTAAAACATGGTTGTCAACACACACTTGACACTTAAATTTTACCAGAGTTAGCCTGGGTGTTAAGGTTGTCTCTGAACTGATTCAATATCATTCAGATCACACTGAAGTGCAGAAAAGTCATGTGTTGTGCATCCTCATACAGAGGTACAGACTTTCAAAAAATCTAAAAACTCCAATTTTCCAAGCATTTGTAATGAAAGCCATCAGGAACAAAGATTCATGACAAACAAGGACTGAAATCATCTGATTAATACTACATGATCTATGACCTCACAAATGGATGCAGAAGCATAGCAAGCCTGTACTTTGGCCTACTGTAATGGCCCTGGTGCAACAGGTTGACTATCAATTTGGAGAGAGGTAAGTGTAACTACATATACACATTTAGTAGAGTTAAATCATATATAAGAAAAAAAAAAAATTAATTTTGCAATACATACAATCAGGAAACTTCCAATCAAGTTCAGAGAATTCAAAGATTTCCTTTTGCTCAATTGCACTCTAAGACCTTAGTGGTGTAAGTAATACCAAGGTACTTTTTTTGGAACTGCAGTGTCTAGCATATCACAATATTTTTCATACCTTGTTGTAAGTACAACCAAATGAAAGTTAATAAGGAAATTTTATAATCTTAAATACCATTAATCCATTCTATTTTAATGTTTCAATTTTGGATCTATTAAAAAATATCTCCATATATAAAAACTAGAGAGAAAAGCACCTGTCTCACATACTCATTTCCGTACACACACAAAAAAAGCCTTTAAATATGAAAGGATTATTGTTTAGCTAAGTTCACTGGAGAAGGTGCACACCTGAAGTACATTTGAACAATGCATCACTACCAACACAGCACACATTCCCTCTTAGTTGCAGTATATCCTGTACTTCTACTTCCCAACTGAATGTGCCTTATTTATAATCATATCACTACTCACCTCTGGACTAAACTGTGGTCTGAAAGTCTTGTATGCAGTATATCCTGTACTTCTACTTCCCAACTGAATGTGCCTTATTTATAATCATATCACTACTCACCTCTGGACTAAACTGTGGTCTGAAAGTCTTGTGGAGTTCAATGATAATGCGCAGACAGACCATGACATTTTCCTCGTTGTCAGTCTCTAAGAGCCGAAACATGAGAGTGAGTATGGGCCGCAGATATGTCTTTAACTGCTCATTGCTGGGCAGTCTGTGAATCATCTCCAGAATCAATTTCCGAAGTTGCTGCAGGATTGAAAAGGACACTTTAGAATAAAAAGGAAATACAGATTTTTTCTTTTATAAATCAAATCTCTGATGTCATATCTAGAAATATTCTAGACAACTTTCATTAAATAGCTATGTCAAATGAAGAATCAGTGACGGTAGAAATGCAGACAATAAAATATGGAAATCATTACCTGAATATTGTACTCTGATATGAAGAGTGGATCTCCCTCACTCAGGATCTTGATGAAGATTTTCATAGCATGTTCCAGGAATGACGGGTACTGTGGTGAGGCTACAATGGCCTATACAAGAATAATAAGTTATAATATGGATAATATGAGCATCAGAATTGATAATTAGATGTGATACCATCCAGAGAGACCCTAATCGAGCGCTACTTCCTCTGTGGAGTGGGGCACTGCATATCTAACAAACAACTTTCTCACCAACTTATTAAACAATAACCGCAATTTAAAAATACGCTACATCATTCATTTATTTCAGTGTTTGAAGAAATATATTCACCATCAAGGAATACAATA
>NW_020869502.1:119444-121944 GCF_003789085.1 Penaeus vannamei | reverse complement strand
ACCGAAAGCACCAACTTCTCCATGCACTTGTCACAGTTTGAGGCAGAATGGGTCATGTCGTTGCCAGTAGCGAGTTAACGTTTTCTGACATGTAAAAACGACCTTAATGCGTTGTCTTTTACTACTGTGTGGAACCCGTGGAATTAAGGCCTGTTGATACCCTTATATAATGGCCAGATAGACTGTACTCATAATCAGTGAAGTAAAAATAAGTATATGAAATGTCATTATGAACATTAGATAACACAATGATAAAATCGTCACCTCTTTCTGAAGATTCTATAGATGCTAAAACGTAGAAACTGTTTTTCATTATTATCATCATTAATGGAGTTTATGCGTTTTTTTTTTTTTTTTTTTTTTTTTTTTTTTTTTTTTTCTGCTGTTATCGTGTGACTCCGCAGGTTATGCCACGTCGCTCCTGCAGGGCAACGATCAGCATTTGTCACAGGACAGTCAAGAGGTTTTTTTCTTTTCTTTTCTTTTCTTATTTTGACAGATTAACTTTTCTGTCTTTCTTTCTTTTTTATTTACGAAAACAATATGGGAATGAGACCCCAAGACACGCACGAAAACACGAGAGGAACACAGAGTCAAATGATGTAGCGATGAAGATTATATCGATTTTTTATACATGGCTATCGTTCTTTCTAATAGATATACAGAATATATGTATAAACCTGAATAAAAACAAATTGCTTGGCTTTTCACTGAAGAGTAAAAAAAAAACATAAAAAAGAAAGAAAAATATAAAAGGGAAAATGAAGTAAGACGGATAAAAAATACAGTGGAGGGATAATTGGCAACTGTAACCTTGAAGCTTAATAACAGGTGTATTACCCGATTTTTTATTTTATTTTTTTTTATCCCTTTTTTCTGTATCTGTCCTTTTTGGCCCCTCCCTCTTCCTGTATATAAGGGGCAAACATCTATCCGTCTGGTTAGTTTTCCCTTCAGGAGTAAACATAGAAGTGGTATAATGAAGTGGTTTGTAGGCTTCTTGCTGTAAGTAATAGTAATGAACCCCATTTTTAGCTTAATGGAATTGTTATCCTTTTCTTTTTTTTCTTTTTCTCTTTTATGTTTCTATTCATTTGTTTTTAGGGTTAATCCCAATGGTGTTTTTTGTATTATGATCGTGTTTTTTATATCAATTCCAAAATTCAAATTCATCGTGATCGTCAACACAAAAGAATCAGATTACTTGTAAGTCCTTATTACTGGGGCTTTTCCACCTTACAGGAAGTATCTAAGAAAATATGAATAGATACATGAATTGAAGATAAACAAAAAAAAAGAAGAAAAGGAAATCCTAATCGTCAACTTGCAAAATTATGACAAAAAGTAAGAAAAAAGGAAATTAAAAATCATCCAAAAATATCATTTTTTTATTATTTTTTCTTTTCTTTAGTGACGACGGAAGGAGGTTATCCGCGTATTTTTTATTGTCGCTAACAAACTTGCAAACTTGCAACAAAGAAAGGAAGAAAATAGAAAACAATCCAAAAATATAATTTAACGTATTTTGTTTTTTCTCAGTTTGTCGTCTCTGTTAGTGGCAACGGAAGACCAACAGCAGGTCTTCCGCGAAATCTTTTCTTATCGCCAACGAACTTGCAACATTAACACAAAGAAAAAAAAAAAAAAAAGGAAAACAATCCAAATATATGATTAATTTTATGTTGATTTTTCTCTCTCTCAGTTTGTCATGTCTTTTGGCGGCAACGGAAGCACAGCGGCAAGTCATCCGTGAAAATGGAAATCGACGAGCGTGTAAGTTTCGTCTATTATTTTGTGAAGGCTTCTTTAATTGAGATTTTTGTTTTCCTGTAGTGGTCAAATTATGTTTTTTTTTTTTTGCCTGTTGGCTTCGTTCATACACAGCTTTATCGACTTTAGGTTAATACACAATTTGACCAGAATGTTTCGTTCACTCTCACTCCTGATAGAAACACATTTCCCGCCAATGATTAGTCTGCAGCCTTTCTTTCTTTCTTTCTTTTTTCCTTCTTTTTAATTTATTTTTCAATTCTTTATTTTTTCTCTTACAGCTCCGCCCCTCCCAGCACGCCCACCTTGTCACTGCTTCAACCCACCCTGCCCTGGCTGTGACACGCCCATATTACCCATCCTTACCATTAGGTTCAAGCGTTAAGAACACATGAACTTTGGAACTTAATGGGACGAGGTCTGGCGACGCTCACTATTCTGAACTTTTGTTTTGCAGGAATTGATAATTGATTTTTTGTTGAGCGCGCGCGCGCGTGTGTGTGTGTGTGTGTGTGTGTGTGTGTGTGTGTGTGTGTGTGTGTGTGTGTGTGTGTGTGTGTGTGTGAACTTTGGATAAATTGACCTTTGTTTATCATATGTCTTATTAAAAGCTTCTTTGGACTTTTTTGTTAATATATCTGTGTGTGTTACCGAGAACACCTAATTTTATCATCTGTTTATATTCTTTTATATTTATATGTCTGATTAAAACAACCCTTATCCACTGGAA
>NW_020869502.1:104444-106944 GCF_003789085.1 Penaeus vannamei | reverse complement strand
GGGCAACCACTCCAAGTATCAACTGAGGTGACACTCCACTTTCAAATGGCTGAGGATTCTGTCATTGTTCATCAGGTGACGTCTCCTTCCCAGGTGACATACTTATTGGGATGGATCTCCTCAGACGGCTGGACTTCACTTTCTCCTCCGAAGCGTCAACTGGGAATGCCACCATTACTCTGCAGGGACACAAGTTCTCAGTAGTATATACTGATGCAGAGTCTCTCAAGATCTGTTGCATCAAACCCCTGTCACCTACAGAAGATGCCAGTGAAGATGCACCAGTTTCTGCCCAAGATCCTCAGACCGTTGCAGCAGTGCATCTTGTTCACCGTGCAAGTATTGCAGCTCACAGTGGCTGCTTTGTTGAAGGCTGTGTTTCGCGGAACGGACCAACAGATGGCGATATCCTTGTAGTTCCAGCTATGCCGAAAGGACTTCTTTTACCTCATGCTGTCACAAAGGTGAAGGATCGTCGGTGCTCTGTGTGGGTGGTGAATGCGACTCCAAAACCGATGGTTTTACATAATGGAACACGCCTTGGGAAGGCAGAGCAGGTAGAAGCCATTTACACCAATGACCCATCTCAACAACTGCCCAAGATGCCTGAGGAAGTCGTCGCCAGGTCCAACTACTGTCCTGTCGAGCCTGATTCCCTTGAGGATGGAAGAACCTTTGACTTGAGTGGAAGAAGATGCTTTGACCAATGACTGAAGCTGCTTTGTCGTTTCAAGGGGCTCTTTGATTGGTGAGAAGCTGTAGGTCTTGTACCTGGAATCAAGCATCAGATTGACACAGGAGATGCCAAGCCTGTTTGCATCCGACAGTGGCGATTACCCCATTCAACACGGCAAGTTATTCGTGAGCAGTGTGACTCTATGCTTCGCTCAGGGGTCATTGAGGAATCCACATCCCCCTGGATGAGCCCTGTTGTGCTGGTTAAGAAGAAAGGAGGAGCTCTCAGGTTCTGTGTTGATTACCGTGGCCTGAACGCCCGCGCTGCATACTGGAGTGTGGAATTGGAAGAAGAGGATCGACCAAAGACGGCGTTTTCAGATGGCTACCGACTCTTCCAGTTCTGCCGTCTTCCTTTTGGCTTATCAACAGCTCCAACCACGTTCCAGAGGACTATGAATGTCGTCTTATCGTCGGTACTGGGACGTCATACATTAGCCTACTTAGATGACGTTATCATTTACAGCCACAACTTCGACCAACACCTCCAAGATCTAGACGAGACCTTGCAGTTGCTGTCATTGGCCGGCCTGAAACTTAACATGGACAAGTGCCAGTTTGCAGCCACAACCATAGATTTCCTCGGCTTCACGATTTCCCCTGATGGAGTCTCCCCTAACAAGGATAAGGTTTTGGCTATCTCTAACACCCCACCACCACGTACAGTTAGAGAAGTTCGTCGTTTCCTAGGAGCAACAGGATTTTTCAGGAAACATGTTCCAGGATATGCAACCTTAGCATCACCATTGCATCTGTTGCTGAAAAAGGATCAAGCTTGGACCTGGGGACCCGAACAACAAGCCGCGTTTGAAACTCTGAAAGAGAAGCTGACATCTGCTCCAGTCTTACGCCAGCCTGACTTCTCCAAGGGATTCGAACTTCACACTGATGCCTCTAGTATTGCACTGGGGGCCTGTCTCATGCAGAGAGATGATGACCAGACACCGCATGCAGTTGCCTATTTCAGCAGAAAGCTCCGTGATGCAGAAACTCGCTATCCAGCCATCGACTTAGAAGCTCTAGCTGTTGTGGAAGGAGTCCGGACCTTCGATTCCTATCTTTATGGAAGGCGCTTCACCGTGTACACCGACCACCGCCCCTTAGTGTATGTGTTCAGCAGGAAGACCAAGTCTCCTAGGATGACAAGATTCGCCCATGACTTGTCTTTCTATGATTTTAGCATCAGGTACAAAGAGGGCCCCACCAATAAAGTGCCAGACTTGCTCTCCACAAGTTGCAAAGCTGACAATAACAGAGCTCTCTCCTGAAAGCCTTGCAGAAGAGCAGAAAGCAGATCCTCAGCTTGCAGAGATTTGCAGTTATTTGGAAGGGGGAAACCTGCCAACTAAGAACGAAGACTTTGAATTGAAGGAAGGCGTCCTCTACCGGTTGAAGAATCTACCAGATCGGATTGTATACCAGTTAGTAGTTCCAGTGACTCTACGAAATTCGGCATTAAAAGCATCACATCTTCCTCCACTTGCTTCTCATCCAGGCATCCATCGAACATTTCAAAATGCAAGATCAATGTTCTACTGGCCAAACATGCTGAAAGATGTACGACAGTATGTAGAATGCTGCGAGATTTGCCAACAATCAAGGCGACAGGCAAAAGGTTCCTATGGCTGAGACACCCCTTTCTAACTTTCCATTGGAACGAGTCTCGATGGACATTATGGACTTTGGGCCCAGCATTCCCATCCGCTGGGCGTTATCCATCATAGACCAGCATTCACGGTATTTGCAGATCATACCTCTACGGAAA
>NW_020869502.1:87776-97005 GCF_003789085.1 Penaeus vannamei | reverse complement strand
GTGGCTATTTTTTGTGACGTCTTTTTTGTTTGATTGTATTTTTTGTGACGTTTTTTGTGTGTTTGACTGTTTTTTGTGACGTTTTTTGTGTTTGACTATTTTTTGTGACGTTTTTTGTGGATTTGACTATTTTTTTGTGACGTTTTTTGTGGGTTTGACTTTTTTTTGTGAACGTTTTTTGTATTGTATTTTTTGTGACGTTTTTTTGTTGATTGTATTTGATTTTTTGATGTTTTTTTTTTGTGACGTATTTTTTTTGGGTGGGTTTGACGTTTTTTGTGGGGTTTTGATACTTTTTTTTGTGACGTCTTTTTATGTTTGATTGTATTTCTTTTTGTGACGTTTTTTTGTGTGTTTGACTGATTTTTTGTGTACGTTTTTTTTGTGTTTGACTATTTTTTTGACGTTTTTTGTGTCTTTTTCTTGTTTTGTGAACGTTTTTTTGTGGTTTTGACTTTTTTGTGACGTCTTCTTTTGTTTTTTGAATTGTGACTTTTTTTGTGACGTTTTTTTTTTTGAGTTTGACTTTGACCATTTTTTTGTGACGTTTTTTGTGGGTTTGACTTTTTTTTGTGACGTCTTTTTTCGGTATTGCAAATATGCTATTTTTTTTGTGACGTTTTTTTTTGTTGTGTGTTTTGATGATCTTGTCTTTGTCTGTGACATTTATGTATGTTTTTGTGTGGTCTCGTGTTTATTGGTTATTTGACTTGTAGTCTCTATTTTTTTGTTTTTTGTTTGCGTTGTTTGACTGTATTTGTTGTGACGTTTTTTTCGCTGTGTGATCTTATACTGATACTTATCTCTCTGTGACGTATATTCGCTGTGTTCCTATGACGCTTTTGCATCTGCCTGCATCTTTGTTTGGGAATCAGTATATAAAGACGAACATGATTTTCTTGTGTAGTGAGGGTTGCTGTAATTGTATTATGTTAGCGTGTTTTGAATTTTTGTTACTTGGTTGGTTTGTAAGTTTGTCAGTGTTTTGAATTCTCACACCTTAGTTATTCGTTAGTTTGTATTTGTTGGTGTTTTGAATTTCCTTTGTATTCGTTTTTTGTTATATATTGTTTTTTAGTGTGTCTTTCTGAACAATTATACTTTGTTCATTAGTTCACGTGTTACATCTGTTATTTTGCTGGTGTTTTGACATTCTTTATTGCTGATTGAGTTAGTTTGGTATTTGCTGGTTTTTGGAATTTTTCTTATGCATTTGCATTGTACTTGTTTGTATTATGTTCGTTGTGAGGTTTGCTACGTTCGTTTGTTGGTTCTAGGTTTGTTTCGTTTTGTTTTTTTTGTTGATGTGCATTTGTTTCATTTTGTTGTTTTTCCGTGTCTTTTGTGTCCTTGGCACTTTTTCTTGTGAGAAGACAAGGTATTTTGGGATTCCCTGTGTTTGTTTGTTGTACTTGTAGTTGAAGTTATTATTGTTGTTGTTATATTTGTTCGTGTCCTTGTTTGTTCTTGTTAAGTGTACAGGTAAGAAGTTTCGAATTTTCTGTTTCATTGTCAGATTCTCGCCATTTTGTGAATTCTTTAAAGAATTGTAAATATAAAGTCAATGTTACGTAATTCTTCAATTGAAATAGAAAAAAAAACAAATGTTCACTTTAATCACTTCTTGAACTTAGAAAGGAAAAAATAAAACGAAAGTTATGATGCAAAAAAATATGTGTTTGTATAGACATTGTTCATGGTAATTATCACATATGTATGTATACACACACACATACACACATATATATATGTGTGTGTGCGTGTGTATGTGTGTGTGTGTGTGTATGTGCGTGTGTGTGTGTGTGTGTGTGTGTGTTTATATAGATAGATAGATATAGATACAGATATATTTATATGTACATACATATGTATATCAATTCCACATCGCCCCTTAACATCACCTCTTCTGCCCTGACCTGACCTCAGCCGCGAGCAAGGACCGCCTTTACCTCCTGACCGATGCCCTCTTTCGCGAGTACGGTGACCTCTTCCGCATCCATCTGCCAGGTCAGCCTCCGTTGGTGTTCGTTAGCCACCCGGATGATATCGAGCAAGTTCACAGGGCGAACTTTGACCTCCCACAACGGGACTTCTTCGTGAGTTACCGTCACATGAGGTCACGGCATAGTTTCTTCAGGAAGGGTCAGACTGGTGTCTTTACCGAGTAGGTTCTTGGGTTAATGTTTACTGGCTTTCTGTTTCTGGTTTCTCTCTTTTCTCTTCTTTTCTCTCCTTTTGTGTCTTCTTTTTTCTTCTCTCGTCTGTCTCTTCTTATCATTCTCTCTCTTCCTTCCGCTCCTCCCCCCTCTCTTTCTGTCTGTCTGTCTGTTTTTCTCTCTCTCTCTCTCTCTCTCGTCTCTCTCTCTCCTCTCTCTCTCTCTCTCTCTCTCTCTCTCTCTCTCTCTCTCTCTCTCTCTCTCTCTCTCTCTCTCCCTCTCTCCCTCTCTTCTTCCCCCTCTCTTTCCTTCCCTCAAAAAACTGAAATATACAATAAATTAAAAAAAGAATGAGAACAGAAATGGGATAACAAGATTATTTGATTCCAGACACGGCGAAGAGTGGATGAGAGTGAGGAAGCGAATCCAGCCGTACACGTCGAGGATGAAGAATGTTTCCTCTTACATCCACCAGATGGACTCAGTGACGCAGGATTTCATCGCAAGGCAAGATGGCGTTTTTTCTTGTGCTTTCTCTTCTTGTTTTTTTTTTTTTATTATTTTGCTTTTGCTCTTTGGTTTATTGTTTTGTTTTTCGTTTTTTTCTTCTGATTTTCGTTTTGTATTGATTATTTATTTTGTTATTTTGTTTTATTTTTCCTTTTGGTTTTATTTTTCTATCTACTTTTGGCATTGTTTTCTCATCCATTTTATTCTCTTTCACTCTTTTCTTCTTTTTCTTCGTCTTTCAAAAGAGAGTAAGATGAATAAGTAAAGAGTGGAAGAGATGAATAGAGAGAAAGGTAGATAGGACATATATATATATATATATATATATATATATATATATATATATATATATATATATATTTATATCTATACATATATATATATATGTATATATAATAACGTATCTATATCTATATCTAAATGTGTATATAAGAGAGAGAGAAAGAGAAAGAGAGACAGAGAAGAGAGAGAAGAGAGAACAGAGAAGGAGAAAGAGACAGAAAGAGAAAGAGAGACAGAGGAGAAGAAGAGAGAGAGAGAGAGAGAGAGGAGAAGAGAGAGAGAGAGAGAGAGAGAGAGAGAGAGAATAAGAGAGAGAGAGAGACAGCGAGAGAGAGAGAAAAAGAAAGAAAGAAATGAAACAACAAAAAAAAACAACACCAAAAAAACTTGTACAAACCAACCACCTGTCTCCTGAAGGTGGGCGACCCTGAGAGACGATAAGGACGAGCTTCCCGAGGACTTCCTCCACCAGCTGTTCCAGTGGGCGTTGGAGTGTGAGTGTCTACAACCTTTTCTTTCTTTGTTTATCAATTATCTTTTGTTTCCTGGTTCGCTTTGGTTGGTATTTAGTTAGTTAGTTTGTTTTTAAGATGAGTGATGACTGAGATGATAGAATAGAAAGAGAGAAGACGAGTAAAGTAAAAATTATAAGAAAAAACAAGGATAGAAATAAAGATACTCATGAATAATATTAAATAACAAATTAGAAAACAGAGAGAAGAGAAAAAGGATCAAATTTTCACCATAGAAAAAAAAACTAATCTTATCTTTTTTCCTTCCTCCTCCCCCTTTCACCCTTCACCGTACTCCCTCATCACCCCTGTCCTTCACCCTCACTTTCCACCCCTTTTCACCTTCCCCCTCCCTTCCTCCCCATCGCCTTTTCCTTTCATTTCTTCTCCTTTCCCATCTCCTCCTTCATCCCCTTCCTCCTCTTCTCCTCCCACCTCCCCCTCATCATCCTCTCTTTTCCCTCTCCTTTTCCTACCTCCCCTTCATCCTATCCCTCTCCCTATCACCCCTTTCCCCTCTTTCCCCCCTCTCTTCCATCTCCCTCTCCTCTCTTCCCCCTCTTCCCATCACCCCCAAACTTCCCCTCTCCCTTTCCTCGCCCTCCTCCTCCTCCTCCTCCTTCGTCCCTTTCCCCTTTTTTCCCCCCTCTCTTCCCACCCCTTTCCTCTCTTTTCCCCCTCGCTTCCCACCTCCCCGGCCCCCCCTTTCCCTCTTTTTCCCCCTCCTCCTCCCTCCTCCTTCTTCCCCTCCCACAGCCTTGGCCTAGTGACTATCAACAGACGTCTAGGTTGCCTGGAGAACACGCCGGAGGCCCTACGGATGATAGAGATCGCGGATGACCTCGTCCGCAGCATCCATGGCCTGGAGATGGGGTCACTCGTCCGCTGGTGGAGGTGGGTCGACACACCGGCGCTCAGGAGACTCAGGAAAGCACATGATGAGATGCTGAGGTGAGTGTCGGGCAAGTAGGGGAGGGTGGGGGCGGGGGGGGGGGAGTTAGGTGTCATGAGGTGTGTCAGTTAAGTGTGTCAGATGTCATGTAGGAGAGGCATTAGTTAGGATGTGTCAGGTGGATACAGACACTATTAGATATACAGAGAACCAAAATAGATAAATAAATAAACAGCTATCAAGACAGATACATAGACAGATAAACAGATACAGATACTAATGGCTAAATTGATAGACAGACAGACAGATAGACATAGCTAAACATATACCCACAGACAGATAGATGAACAGACACACTTGGACTGATAGATAAAGAAACACAAATAGATAGTCAAACATAGGGACATATAGACAAACAAAAACAAAACAGACATGCAAACAAAAAAAACAAAAACAAAAACAGACAACAACAAAAACAGAAACAAAAACAAAAACAGACAGACAAACAAAAACAAAAACAGACAGACAAACAAAAACAAAAACAGACAGAACAACAGAAACCCCACAAGAAACCTGAGAGCACTTAACCCCCTCGTTCCCACAGCTTCGTCCACGCGGCCGTTCAAGAATCCCAACAGTCGCTCCAGTCCCGACGTCCGGACTCCGAGGAGGACTTGAACATCGTCGAGAACCTCCTCCTCGACCCTGTCTTGACTTACGAGGACGTCCATGCCTTCCTCATCGACGTATTTTTCGCCGGGATTGACACGGTGCGTCGGACGGATCCTGTTGTGGACGAGGGGTGGCGTTTGTTTACGTGCGTTGGGGTTTTGTTTGCGTGCGTTCGTCTTTTGTTTGCGTGCGTTGGGATTTGGTTACGGGTGATTGTGTTTTGTTTGCGTGCGTTGGGGTTTTGTTTGCGTGCGTTGGGGTTTGGTTACGGGTGATCGTGTTTTGTTTACTTGCGTTCGTGTTTTGTTTGCGTGGGTTTTTGGTGATCGTGTTTTGTTTAGGTGCGTTGGGGGTTTTGTTTACTTGCGTTCGTGTTTTGTTTGCGTGCGTTCGTGTTTTGTTTACTTGCGTTCGTGTTTTGTTTGCGTGCGCTCGTCTTTTGTTTGCGTGCGCTCGTCTTTTGTTTAGGTGCGTTGGGGTTTTGGTTTGCGTGCGTTCGTGTTTTGTTTACTTACGTTTGTGTTTTATTTACGTGCGTTCGTCTATTGTTCACGTGCGTTAGTCTTTTGTTTACTCACGTTCGTGTTTTGTTTACTTGCGTTCGTGTTTTGTTTACTTGCGTTCGTCTTTTGTTTACTTGTGTTTGTGTTTTGTTTACGGGCGAGCGCTTTTATTTACGTGCCATCTTTTTTTCTGTTCACAATTGTTGACGGTTTTGGATTTTTTGTTCTTGTAATGGTGCCTGAAAACTACTCGTTAACTTTTTTATGATACTAGATGTTTATTTATTCTATTTTTTTCTGAATATAGCATTGTATTAAAATGTAGTAAACGTAAATAGTTATGAATAAACATATGAACAAACTAAAAGAGAAACATCGACATAAACATAAAACTAAAAAGAGAGAAAAAAACAGGCAAAAACATCAACTTAACCCAAAACAACAGCAAAAAACTATCAAATCTATATAAAAACAAACAAACCTAATAAACAAAAATCTATAAACAACAAAAGAAAACCTAAAAGCCTCAAACAACTCTACTAAATTCTTCTCCATGTGTCCCCAGACCTCCCTCTCCTCCACCTACACCATAATGAGACTGGCGCAGAACCCAGACAAGCAAGAAAAATTACAGGAAGAACTAGACCGTGTTCTGGGAAACGGCGAGCAAGTCATCAGTCCTGACCATATAAAGGAACTCCGGTATCTCAAAGCCTGTGTGAAGGAGGCTCTAAGGTGAGAGGAAATTTATTTGGCATTTGGAGAAAATAAACGATGTTAGGGTTTAAATCTTAATTATGAAGGGTATTATTTGGTTTCATCCCTGGAATATGATGTCATTCGCTTTTACCCTTCGAACCGGATGACGTGACCATCACGTCAAGAAAAAAATCGGCTTGACGGGCGGGTGACGTGAAGATGCCGTCATGGGTAAAAAAAAAAAGCTGCAGGTTATATTTAAAAGTTGAATATTACGAAAAAGTAAAAAGCGACACAAATGACAAATTTGCCCGTTTTTCTTGCACTGGGTTATAGAAAGATGGCATGGAGTCTATGCAAGGAAAACGGTCTAACACCATATAGATAAAAGCAAATCCAATGACTAATATGGACATTCGAAAATGTCATAAAAGACTAAAAATGTTTATGCAAAATAACATTGCAAGAGGGAGGCATAATGTCTTGTCACCGCACAGGAGTGTCAGAACGTATCAAATGACACTAACGATATGTATTTATGTGCTTTCTAACAAGGATGATTTCTTCGTTATCTTTTTATCTATAATTCAAAGGTGTACTTATCTATTTTTTTTATTTATTCATCTTTTATTCTGTTATAGGTTGGACCCGCCAATCATCTGTGTCGTGAGAAAAACCACGAGAGATATGGTACTTCGCGGCTTCTTGGTGCCAAAAGGGGTGAGTGGTTTAGAGCAGTGTTGTCCAAACATTTTCGCCTATTGTACCCTTTATTACCATCTTGTACTGTTACGTACCCCCACCTCCGCCGTGGATAAACAGTTTTAATTAGGATAATGTAAATAATATTCTATCCTATGAAGAGACTGCATTGCAGGAGTGTTAGCCAATGAATTAACTTAATACACGAATTAAAAATATGATCTAATAACAAAATACTTGAAAAATAGTTCCACAACTTCATGTGAGATGTGAGATAGGGAGGGGGGTGAGAGAGAGAGAGAAGAGAGAGAGAGAGAGAGAGAGAGAGAGAGAGAGAAGACAAAGAGAGAGAGAGAGGGAAGACAAAGAGAGAGAGAGAGGAGGGATGGAGGGAGAGAAGGAATCTCCTTCCTGATTCCCCTCTATCTCCTCTTCCCATCCACCACCTCCCTTCCACCCTCCACTCTCCTCCCTTACTATATAAACACATCATCGCTATACTATCATCTCATCACACCTTCCTCCTCCCCTCCCCCCCCCCCACTCAGACCAACATGCAGCTCTACACTCGAGCCTCGAGTAGGAGCGAGGAGTTCTTCCCGAGGGCGACCGAGTTCCTCCCCGAGCGGTGGCTGAGGGAGACGTCGGCCTCGAACTCCGTCCATCCCTACGCCTCCCTGCCCTTCGGCGCCGGGGTCAGGAACTGCGCCGGGAGGAGGTTCGCCGAGCAGGAGATTCATATACTGCTGGCTCGGGTGAGTTTTGTGTGGTGTTGATTTTTTATTATTATTTTTTTTGATGATTTTTATTTATTTGTTTATTTATTTATTATTATTATTTATTTTTATTTTTATTTTATTTGTTTGGTGCTGGGTCGGTTTGGTTGGTTAGCTGTCTTCTTTTTATTCCTCTTCTATCTTTTTTCTTTTTTTCTTTCGGTTTAAGTATCTTTCCGATCCTATGATTATTTATTCCTCTTCTACCTGTCCACATTCTTTTTTTTCGGTTAAGTATTCGTGATCTTATACTTAGAGGCTATCGCCCTTTTCATTTCTATATTTTCCGTCTATTCTTCACCTTCTTTCCTCTTTCCGGTAATTTCCTAAGGCGCATTTTAGACGTTTAGCGGAATTCGTCAAAGCAGTCCCCACATACAGCTTGCTATAAGTAAATTAAATAAATAAACAATCGCAATATGTAGACCTATTCCCCTCGTACTGGGTAACAGGTGTAATCGATAAAGAAAACGGACTAAATGCTTTTGGTAATTATCGTGAAATTAACGAGGTTGAACATTTAATGAAGATAAGGGATATAATTTCAAAAAATTTATTACATAATATATAGCACTAAAAATTATGAAAAAAACAGAAAAAATCGTCAACACACTTTATGGCAACAGTTTAAATCTGCTATTAGATAGCTCTTCGAAACTGAGAGTTAGAATAAAAATGACGAAGGCAAATAAAAATGCTCTTCGAACATCCCCGGGAAGGCTGTAATACAATAATAAGTTGCTAGAAATTACCTTTTATAGAATAACGTAACTATTAATAAAACTCAGTTGATGCTTCTGGTTGGCACAGATATGTCCACCGCTTGGTAGTTTATATCATTTATTAACGGCAAAATTAGTAATTTAACAAAAGAATTTAATCGAAATAACTTATTTCTGTCAGCCATGTTGGCGGTTTGTTTACAATCGTGACGTCATAAAACTGCAGCAAGGTTCCTCTGGAGATGGTTTGAAATGCTAGGTTTGGGTGCTAAACCAGACCAAGATATCTGATCAAGAAGTCCATCCAAAACAGGAATGAATAAGAAATTTCATAATTTTTCAAGAAATCTTGTAGTTTATATAATTTATTAGGGACAAAATCAGTAATTTAACAAAAGAAATCACTTGTTTCTGTCAGCCATATTGGCGGTTTGTTTACAATTGTGACGTCATAAAACTGCAACAAGCTTCCCCTGGAAATGGTTTGAAATGTTGGGTTTAGGTAGTAAACCAGACCAAGATATCTGATCAAGAAGTCCCTTAAAAAAACAGGAATGAATAAGAAATTTCAAAAATGCGTTGTGTGAAGCGTGTGTAACTTAACCTCACTCTTCTTCCATACATGTTCCCTTTTTTCACTAGAAATAAACCATACAAAAAAACACACACAAACTAAAAACTGGAATATACCGCCAAAAAGGACATGCATTCAGCTTCCCATTATTCAGAACCGACCATTTTTTCCCTCCAGATGTTCCACAAGTACCGACTGGAGTGGCGATACGATCCCTTGGCGCCGACCT
>NW_020869502.1:77776-82776 GCF_003789085.1 Penaeus vannamei | reverse complement strand
AATTATTTGAAGTATTTTAACTATTCGGCGATGGGTCGCGCATGCGTGTTGACAGACTGAATGGACAGGTTGGCGCGCTCTCGTCGGCGGATCTTAAACTTGAAATTACTTGAAATTCAGCAGAAAAAAGCGTCACTTTTTTTTTTTTTTTTTTTTTTACATAAACCACTTGTAACGAAAAAATTCTCAAAAATGAGAAAAGAAAGAAAAGATATAAATATATATATATATATATATATATCATATGTTCGTTGTCTCTTTGTCTTTTTTCCTCGGAGTATGAGATCAAGCATTACTTACACGACAGCATAGAGCGTATTATGATAAAAAAATATATATATGCCTGTTATTTATTGTTATACAATTAACTTACATTTTAAAAACTTTAAATGATTTTGATTTTACAATTTTCCAACTGAAAGGCAGTAACCAATTGACTACCGACTTATGACCATTTTCTTTCTTTTTGAGGGGAGGCTATTTCAAACTCTCCCGCTCTAGCAGTAGTGGATCTACAAGGGAAAATGGCACCTCCCTCTCCTATTGTAAGGTTTGAGTTCAGTTCTTTCTTAATTTTTACCTGTGTGAGTGTGTGTGTGTTGTGTGTGTGTGTGTGTTGTGTGTGTGTGTGTGTGTGTGTGTGTGTGTGTGTGTGTGTGTGTGTGTGTGTGTGTGTGTGTGTGTGTGTGTGTGTGTGTGTGTGTGTGTGTGTGTGTGTGTGTGTGTGTGTGTGTGTGTGTGTGTGTGTGTGTTGTGTTTGTGTATGTGGTGTTGCTCGTGAATTTGTAAACCTTTATTTTGTTATTTCTACATTATTAAAAAAAATCGAAATATATTCTAATTTCGTGATTTAATACAATATACTTGAAATGTACCACGGATCCGCAGTCAGAAACACGCGAAAGAAATCGAACAAGTGAAGCGAACTCTAAACACAATTATGTTTATCATGTAACGTTGCTGGTGCAGGGAGACAAGGGAGTCCCAGTCACGATCCTTGCACGTGACCTGGGCTTCGGTTTCCCATGATTAATTGAGAATAGAATTGCGATTGATCTGAGACGCTGTAAAAGATGGTGCTACAGTTCTTGTTGTTGTTGTTATTGTTGTTATGATGATGATGATTACTATTATTATTATTATCATTACAATTATTATCATCATTATTATCAATCATTGTTTTTATTGTTATTATTAGTAGTACCATCATCATCATTATTGTTATCATTATCATTAGTGTTGTTGTTGCTGTTGCTTTTATTATAATTTTTATCATTATCACTGTTGCTATTGATACTTTATTATCATTATCATTATTATTGTTGTTGTTATCATCTTCAATTATTGTCATAACCTTTATCATCA
The DNA here is from genome assembly GCF_003789085.1 of Penaeus vannamei. NCBI lineage: Eukaryota > Metazoa > Arthropoda > Malacostraca > Decapoda > Penaeidae > Penaeus > Penaeus vannamei. The sequence continues at coordinate 81,411 of NW_020869502.1, read as the reverse complement.
TTGTCATTACTATTAAGGCTATTATTATCATTAGTCATTGTCATCATTATCATCATTTTCATCATTTTTATTATTATTATCATCATTATTATTATCTTTATCATTATTTTCATTATCATTGTTATTATCATCATTATTATTGTTTCCATCGTTATACTGCGACTATTATTAACCTAACCTAACAAAAATGTTGATTATGATTATCATTATGATTATTATCACCATCATCGCAGAGGGAATGACATTAAAAATAAGATCGGTTATTAAAGATGACAACAATAAGAGCGTTAACAGATCAGGAAATATTATCAAGAGTAGTTAAGAAGTAAAAATGATAATGATAATAATAATGATAATAATGATAATATTGATCATGATGGTGATACTGATGAAATAAGGATAATGATGATAACAACAATAATGATAATAATAATAACTCTGATAATAATAATCAAAGCAGCAGCAAAAATAATAATGGTAACTAGGATCTAACTAGCTCCATAGACATTGCCTATCAGTTCATACTAGTAATGATAGCGAGGTTTTACACCTTGCAACAGGAACAACGAAGGGAAGGCCAAGAAAACACACGAATATGTCCCTGCCCTTCCCTTCGTTGTTCCTGTTGCAATATGTTTATCATGAATTCCACACGAGGTTTTACACACACCACGTATAGGCAGTTGGTCGAGATCGATTTAGAAATTCAAATGTACTAAGGTAAATAAGGTTAATCAGATGAAAATACAATGGAGCTTTGTTGTTGATGAATAACAGTCCTCCCTGACCTGGTCTCGAACCTTTAGCACTTCGAGTATGACCCAAAATGGCCAATGTTAAACCATTAAAGCCACAAGGCCCCCTGAGATGAAGGTGAAACTAGGGTCTTAAGTAGTTCCATAACGGATTTTTCTACATCACGTGGCCAGTCGGTGGAAATCGATTTGGAAATGCAAAAACTAAGTCAAGTGTACTGGGGGATCTATGAGCTGGGTAAGTGGTGACTTGATGTAGATATATAACAATTCTTCCTGACTAGCGGTCGGATTGTTAGAACTGCGCGAGGCCCGACCCAAAGAATATTCGTATACTTGACATGCATAAATAAAGAGATAAATGCACATTTATCAGTCTAGACATGCATATCAACCGGGAAAAATAGATGGTTAAAACTATCAGATATTTAGACAGATGTATATCTATCAGATATATAGACAGATGTATATCTATCAGATATATAGACAGATGTATATCTATTAGATATATAGACAGATGTATATCTATCAGATGTATATAGACAGATGTATATCTATCCGATATATAAACAGATGTATATCTATCAGATATATAGACAGATGTATATCTATTAGATATATAGACAGATGTATATCTATCAGATATATAGACAGATGTATATCCGACAGATGTATATCTATATATAATAGATCTATGTATATCTATCAGATATATAGACAGATGTATATCTATCAGATATATAGACAGATATTCCATTATTTCTGCGTCTGTATTTATGAAAACACATTGGGTCGGCCCTGGCACAATTTTACCAAACCGGCTGTTAGTCACGAATCTTTGGCGCTCCAAGTATGACCTGGAATGACCTATGACAAAACCAACCAAACCACACAACCAACTATACATGAGGGTGAAACAAGGGTTCTCAATAGTTCCATAGAGGCATTACCTAACCACTCATTCTAGAGTAACAATAACGATTTTTTGCACACTCTCCCCGCGAGCAACTGGCGGGAACTGACAGAAATTTAAAAACCTAGGTTAGGATAAATGCAGTTGATTATTGCCTTAAACATCGTGATTTTATTTTATCAGTGAATGTGAATGATTTTGCTTTCCTGTAGTGATCTTGCAATGTTCATCTATAGTAATGAGATCGATTAATGGAGCAATTAGACGTAATGACAATATCATTATGAAACATAATGAGGAAATTTAGATGTAAAGGTAATAAGAATGGTAATTGTTGTTATGCCGATGAGAGCATTATATACATGTAGTAATAGTAATAATACCGTCTTTATTGTTCTTATTGGTAATATAACAATAATGATTATAATGGTAATAATAATGATAATCATAATAGTGATGATAATGATGATATTAGTTAATAGATAGTAATGATAAAGATGATAATGACCATGGCGATAACAAGGATGATAATAACAATGATACTAATAATGATAAGGAAAGTAATATTATCAATAACTTTAATAATAATAGTAATGATAATAACGATGGTATTGATTATGAAGATGATAATGATGAAATAAGGATAATGATGATAACAATAATGAAAATAATAATAACAATGATAATGATCGAAGCAACTGCAAAAATAATGATGATTAACGGAATGATCATAATAATGATGATTATGATTATCATTATTTCATTTACTTTATATTATTATTACTGTCATATTATTATATTATTATTATGATATTATTAATTATTATTTTCATTTTTGTTTTTGTTGTTGTTAATATTATATATATCATCATTGTTATTATACTATCATTCTATTGATATTATCATATTATCATTATTATTATTTCATCATCAATCATATCATCATCAGTTTTATTCTTATTATCATTATCATTGATAAAATGAAATAAAATAATAATGATAAAAATAATGATAATAATAATGATAATGATGATAATGATAATGATGATAATAATGGTAATAAACAATAATGTTAGTAATAGCAATTACAAGCAATGATAATATTAGCAACTACAGTGATAATGCTATGATAATAGCAATAATAATAACGGCATCATCAGCAACAGCAATAATGATAACAATAATGATAATGACAATAACAAATAATAACGATAATGATAACCATAATAATCATGAAAAAGATAATGATGCCGATAATGATAGTAATAATGATGATGATAATGATAATGCTATGTAGATAGTAATGATAATAATGATGATCATTATGATGATAACCCCAACAATGATAAAAATAATAATGATAATAACAATGATAATGATAATATGATGATGATGATGATAATGATAATGTTGATAATAGTAATCATCATCATCATCATCAGCAGCAGCAGCATTATCATCATCATCATCATCATAATAGTGATAATAATACTAACAGTAATAACTATAATGATGATGATAATATACAAAATAGCAATTGTCCGAAAGAACATGATAATTAATAATGACAGTAAAATTAAATCTGATGATGATTTAATTTCTGTGTGAATTTCTGCGTAAGATTTCACCTCATAGATCATATAACCGCTTTCAGAATCCTATAAAAGAGATTAATGATTAAGAGAAATCTAAAATAAAACGAAAAAAAATGTGGAAGGAGGAGGGGGAGAGAAGGAGAAAGAGAGAAGGAGCGGGAGAGGAAATGGGGATAAGAGGCAGAGAGAGATGGACAAGGGGGAGAGAGTAGAGAGGGAGAAGAAGCAGAGAAAGAGGAGAGGGGATGAAGGAGAAGAGATAGGGTGAGAGGCGGAGGAGCACGGAAGAAGATAGAGATAGGGAGAGGGGAAGACACGAGAAACAGGCAGAGAAAGGGAGAGGGTTAAAAGAAGAGAAAGAAGAGAGGGTTA
>NW_020869502.1:25000-40000 GCF_003789085.1 Penaeus vannamei | reverse complement strand
GGAATACGTGGTGGAGGTTTTGTTTCCTCGGCAGCCCCCCCCATGGGAGTCGCAGGGGGCACAGACCCCTGCAATGGAAAGTTATATGAATAACCATGGTTATTTTCACTGTGCGTTATATTATTAGTGCTATTTAACCCCGCATTTTCCATGGAACCTTTCATGCCCTCCCCTGCTATTGGGGCCAAGATTGTCGCTAACGGGGGGGTTTCCGCGCAATAAAAACTATATATTTGCAATGTGGACAGTGAGAGGAATCCAACGATACCAAAATCGTCGATATCAGTTATGCGGACGTAATATAGAAAATTACCCTTAAAAGAAAAAAAATACGACAGTATAAAACCCAAGTTGGTGGGTGACACCGAAACAGGAAAACTAAAATTAAAAGATCACTCAGACTTCCTACTTTGAAAAGTTAAAAGTTACAAATAAAACAAAGAGAAAAACCAGCCAAGTTCATTTTAAAAATAAATAAATAAATAAAAAGGATGTTCAAATTGTTCAATAAAAATTTTCTTAAGATCACGTCCAGCTCCTATGCAAAGAATGTCAGGATCTCAGTACTTAACTTATTATCTTCCGTGATCGTCTCTGTGTTCAGTTTAACAAATTGGCGACACTGCCGGTGGGTCAAAGCTTCGAAGGATAGCGAAACACACTCGCTGACGTCTCGACTCGTACTGTTTTTCCTATTCCAATGCCCCGGTGACGTCAGAGGCCAAGCATTTACACAAAATATATTCTCGTAATAAATAAGCTAAAATTGTGCATAAAACGAACAAAAATAAAACTAAAAGTATAAAATAGGAATCATAAGAAAAAGAAAAGCGATAACTAAAAAGAACAAATAAACACTGTACGTAAAAATGCTTCCCCTACAACTTAAAATGAAAACTAAGTAAAAACGAGACCTTAAAACTTTACCGAGTGTTAAAAAAACTAAAATGAATAAAAGCTGATGATACAAGGGTAATTAAAATGTCTCGTTGTTAAATCATGAATAAAAATATTAAGAGAAAACACAGAATAAAAAGGGGAAACTAAAATAAAACAATAAAAAGTCAAATAAAAAACGAGAAAAAAAACAGCCAGAAAACCCGAGGTGAGACACACAACAGACAATCCTCCAACACGGCAGTCAGAGCGGGAGAGCGGAGAGGATGAGATGCAGCATCCAAGACCACCTTACATTGTATATATGAAAACTGACATGTGTGGCTGTGAATCAGTATCTGTACATACAGGCATATAACTGTACACGCAAACGCGATCCACCTGCACAAATAAACACACTACACGATTAAGAGAAAAAGAGAGACAGACAAGAGAGAGAGAGAGAGAAAGAAATAAAGAAAGAAAGAGGGTGAGGGCGGAGAGACAAGAGAGAGGAGAGAAGAAGGCGGGGATGAGAGGGGAGAGAAGAGTTGATGGAGAGGGATGAGAAGATGAGGTGAGAGAGAGAGTGAAAGAGAGAGAGAGAGAGCAGAGAGAAGGAGTGTGAGAGCCGTGGAGAGACAAGAAAGGAGAGGAGGCGGAGGTGGAAATTATTGACAGGTCCCGTGATGATGAGGGAGGAGAAAGAGGACAGAGAGAACCCAGAGACAGAGAAGAAAGAGATGGGGATGGAGAATCCGAGATGAGAAGAGAGAGGCGATGGAAGAGAGGAGAGAGCATGGAGAGAGAGAGAGAGACGAGAGAGAATGAGGAGAGAGTAGAGAGATGCGAGAGAGAGTTACGGGGAGTGAAGGAGGGAGAGGAGAGAAGATGGCGAGAGAGAGAATCGAGCCGAGAAAAGGAAGGGAGAAGACCGAGGGAGCTCAGGGAGGCTGAGAGGGACGAGAGCGGACGCAGGAGGGACAGCTGAGACGGAGGGAGAGGGAGGAGAGGACGCAGACCGAGGGCCCCCATATGGGCAGAAGGACGAGCGGATAGAAGGGTAACGGCTAATACGCGAGGAGAGTGTCGGCCCTCTCCAGCTTCTAATGGCTTGGGGTCGAACAGTTAATCTCCACTATTATTTCTCAGTCGTCGAGAGTCATGGAAGCTTAATGCTCCGATCATGGTCGACAGGCAATCTGTCTCTGGTTCATCTGACTGCGATACCGCATCGTTATAGACTGCACCATTGTACGTCAGACACCAGTCATGATGCTGTCATAGAATTCGCGGCCTCTAGGCTCACTCCGCTCATGTGCATGCGCTGCGCTAATTAGCTCTATAGTCCTCTGCACCCCGCTCAACTAGTCAGGTTCTGCGTCATAAGTCCACTCGCCGGTTTCCGACCTGATTCCTATCGCCGACCGTCTGCGTCTATTACCTGCATATCACACCCCAACAGGTGCGCGCTATCCTCCGCTTTGCTTCATCCCGTACCACTCGTTACTGCCTAGGAATAATTGCGTCCACGCGTGCGCCCATTTTGATATTGCGATGCAACTACTCCTCACTAGTGAAGGAGCGCATGCCGGGTAGTTGCTGCACGCGTTTGATCTCGGTACTCTGAATATCCAGGGTAGAAGGACACGCGGGAGGCGCGCTCATACTCATACGAACCGAGGGAGGAGGGAGAAAGTGACAGAGTGACAGAGAGAGACCATAGGACAGAGACAGAGAGAGAGACACCCGAGACAGAAGAGAAGAGAATGGAGATCCGGGATGGGAGGGAATGAGAGAGATGGAGAGAATGAGAGAGGAGAGGGAGGAGAGAGAGAGCCTCCTCCGCGCTGTATGTTTTTGGTTTGGTCCCGGACAAAGACGGCGTGACGGGTTTGAGGTGGTGCGCAGAGTGAAAGGAGGGGCGGGAGTGGGGTTGTCAGTCCTAGGTGGGTTGACGGACGGATGTTGTATTTTGTTGTTAGAGGGGGAGGGAGGGGGAGCAGAGAGGGAGAGGGAGAGAGTAAGGATGGGAATTAGGGGGTGGAGGGAATGAGGAAGGGCTAGAGAGGGAGAGAGAGGACGGCGGGGAATGGAGAGAATGAGAGGACAAGAGAGGGAGAGGGGTGGAGGGAACAATGGAGAGAGAATGGGATGGGGGGGCAGATGGGTGGTGGAGGGGGGGGAGTGAGCTTGGAGGTGGAAGGGGAAATAAAGGTTAGTTGTTGTTTGCGGTTTCATTACTATTGTAGTTGTCATGATACTGTTTTATTGTTGTTATCAATGTTTTTTGTTGTTGCTATTATCATTGTAACTATTATCATTACATTATTGTTTTTATTATCGGTTCATTATTTGTTATCATTTCATTAATTTTTTAATCATTATCATTATCAATTATCTTATCTTTATTATATTGATTATCGTTACTATTATTATTTTTATCATCACCGTTTCCGTTATCATTACCATCATCATTACCATTAACATCATCATTACAATTTCATCATAATTATCACTACCAATATCATCACCATAACTTTTGTTGATATTTGCTATTACCATTTTTGTTGCCACTATCGTTCCAGAATAAGCCTACATTTAAGACTACACATGGATCGAAATTCAATCAATAAAACGAATTAACAATGATCAAATAAGGGGCGCCGTGGCCCTGGTTCCACCTCCGGCCGGAGTTTAGGGAGGAAGACTGGGGAACGGCCTCAGCCCACGAATGGGAGCCGGGGAACGAGCGAGGCGCAAGACTAACTTATCGGATGAATGAAGAATATGTGGGTAGAGAAATGCGAGAAAAATAGGAAAAGAGAGATAACACAAGAAAATTCAAACACGCAATAAAATAATAGGAACCTAGTAACGACCGACTAACTTATCGGATGAATAAAGAATATGTGGGTAGAGAAATGTGAGAAAAATAGAAAGTAGAGGAATATAAGAGGAAATGGGTAGAGGAATATAAGAAAAAAATATGGAAAGAGAGATAAAAAGAAAGTTCAAATAAGAAATAAGATAAAGCCGAGAAACACGCATCATAAAGCGGTTCAAATTAGAATTACCGATGTCTTGTTATTGGTAATTTCACAACTATTCGTTTTCCGCCTTGCAAAGTGCAAACAGTCATGTAGGACGACGTCGACCAGCGCAGACTTCAGTAAGGGTGGTCTTCCAGACGAGTGTGCATGTGCTTTTCGACCTTAAGTTTTGTTTTTATCGGAGAAATGGTAAAGGATTGAGAGATGGAAGAGAATTGCAGATAAAAGAGGCCCAAATATAGCCAGGAGAAAATCGATTTAAAATTAAAAACAAGAGAGATACGGAGAGATAGATAGAGAGAGATAGAGAGAGGTGTGTGTGTGTGGTGCGCTTCGTGAGAGAGAGCAGAGAGACGAGAGAGAGAAGGAGATGAGAGAGAAAGAGAGAGATGAGAGAGAGAGAGGATGTGTCTAACTGCAGTTCGTCTGTGTGTGAGAGTGTGGTCGTGTGTGACCTGTCTGTGTGGAGAGAGCAGAGACGAGAGACGAGGAAGGAGAAGATGAAGAGAGAGAGAAGATACCGACGAGGAAGAGAAGGCGCGACCGCTTGTAGACTAGACTTACTCGTCTGAGAGGAGAAGAGACGAAGAGAGAGGAGAGAGAGATGGAGTGAGAGAGGAGAGAGAGAGAGAGGAATTGTGCGATCTTTGACATATACCCCCGGAACCAACGTATACAATATTATAACCGCGGCCCTAGAGCCGCAGACGCATGTGATGTGTGGTTGTGTGTGAGAGAGAGAGAGAGAGAGAGAGAACGATGGAGAGAATGTGTGTTTTTGTGTGTGTTGTGATTGTGTGTTATGTGTGCTGTGAGAGAAGAATTGAGAAGATGGGTGGGAGGAGAGAGAGAATGGAGAGAACAGATAGAGAGACGCGCAATTGGAGTGAGAGAGAGAGAGGACGAGAGTGACGAAGAGGATGATGACGAGACGAGGCGAGAAAAGGCTGGATGAGAGGACGCGATGAGTAGAGAGAAGAGAGAAGGAGGAGAGAGAGAAGAGAGAGAGGAGAGAGAGAGATGAGAGAATAAGTGAGAGAGAGGAGAAAGGACGATAGACGAGAAGGAGAGAAAAAAATAGAGACAAAGAAAGAAGAGGGAGAACAAAAAAAAAACAATAAACGAAAAAGGAAAGCGAATCAGAAGAGAGAAAAGGAAGGCCGACAAGAGGGAGAAATGAGACAGATCTTCACAGGCATTGAAGCTCACCTTGAACTTTTCAAGATTGGTTACTCTACCCCCGAAGAGCATCATGAAGCGGGCAGTTGTATTAAGCACATTCCTTGCATCCGCAACTATGCAAATATGATATTTGACGAAAGTTTTAGACACACTGACAAATATATAACGAGTTGTGTGAACATGCACATTATTTCATACAGATGCATTGGTGCATATGAACATACGTACTCATACACATATGCACAAATACATACACATGATCACATAGATACGCAGCCATATACATACATACACATTTACGTAAACACACACACGGCCGCGCATACAATAAATATTCATATCTAACACAGACACATTCACATGCAAAAATACGCTTACGCATATACACACGAACATACACAGACACACTTACACGTACACACATGCACATACACAGACAAACACGTACACACACATACACACGGAAATACAGACTCCTGTAAACAAGCAAAAGAACTAACACCCATCCATTTAGTTACACATTCAAACAAACACAAAAGTTAAACAAATTCACACACATACACCTTTATGAACTTTAATTGACCTTAATGATATGAACAACGCAATGATGGATACTATTTTTTTTTTTCTTCTTAAGCGTTTCATTAGGTTTCTCGGTCGCTCGAGGCAACAACTCAGTCACGACCCGCGCTGTGTGCGTGGGTTTTTTGTGGGTTTGTACGTATGTGTGTGTGGTGTGTGCGTTTGTGTGTGTATGTGTGTGTGTGTGTGTGTGTATGTGCCATAATTGATATTGTGATTTATCATCATTGTGATTTACTTTTTGTGATATCACTTTTTACTATGGCTAGTTCTTATCTTTCCTTTTGATTATTTCCTGTTTCCTAGTCTTTATTCTTCCTTTTTCCTTCTCTGCCTCAGTCTCCCCCCCCCCCTCTCTCTCTCTCTCTCTCTCTCTCTCTCTCTCTCTCTCTCTCTCTCTCTCTCTCTCTCTCTCCTCTCCCTCTCCCTCCCTCTCCCTCTCCCTCTCTCTCTCTCTCTCTCCTCTCTCTCTCTCTCTCTCTCTCTCTCCTCTCTTCTCCTTCTCCCTTCTCCCTCTCCCTCTCCCTCTCCCTCTCCCTCTCCCTCTCCCTCTCCCTCTCTCACTCTCACTCTCACTCTCACTCTCACTCTCCCTTCTCTCTCTCTCTCTCTCTCTCTCTCTCTCCTTCCGATGCTCGCTATTCCTCGTCATATACTCCCTCTCCTCTCCCCTTTATGGCACAAGACACCGAACCAGTATTATGCTTCGTCTTCCCAAAGGAATCGCCAGGAAGCGTCGCCGTGATGGCTTCCCATTCTGAGGCGAGACGCTTCTGTATCTTTCGGGCGGGCGTGTCTGAGGGAGGGTACTGGGGGCGAACGGGGAGGGGAAGGCAGGAGAGGGGGTGGGAGGGGTGGGGAGGGGAGGGGAAGGCAGGAGAGGGTGGGGAGGGGAGGAAGGCAGGAGAGGGGGGAGGGGAGGGGAGGAGGAGAGGGGTGGAGAGGGAGGAAGGCAGGAGAGGGGTGGGAGGGGTGGGGGGGAGGGAAGGCAGGAGAGGGGGGAGGGGTGGGGAGGGGAGGGAAGGCAGGAGAGGGGGTGGGGGGGGAGGCGGAAGGCAGGAGAGGGGTGGAGGAGGGGGCAGAGAGGGGTGGGAGGGGAAGGCAGGAGAGGGGATGGGAGGGGAGGGAGGGGGGGGGGGACGGAAGGGAAGGCAGGAGGGAGGGTGGGAGGGGAGGAGGGAGGGGAAGGGCAGAGAGGGGGGGATGGGAGGGGAAGGCAGGAGAGGGGAAGGCAGTGGAGAGAGAGTGGGAGGGCAAGGGGAGGAAGGCAGGAGGGGAGGAGGGTGGGGAGGGAAGACAGGAGGGGTGGAGGGGAGGGAGGAGAAGGCAGGGAGGGGGGGAGGGGGGGAAGGGGAGAGGAGTGGAGGGGAAAGGCAGGAGAGGGGTGGGAGGGGTGGGGAGGGGAGGAGAAGGCAGAGAAGGGTGGGTGGGGAGGGAGGGAGGGAAGGCAGGAGAGGGGTGGGAGGGGAGAGGGAAGAGGAAAAGGGGGTGGGAGGGGTGGGGAGGAGAGGGGGTGGGGGGAGGGAGGAGAGGGGTGGAGTGAAGGGAGAGGGGGGTGGAGGGGTGGGAGTGGTGGGAGGAGGGGAAGGCAGGGAGGGAGGAGGGAGGGGAGGGAAGGCAGGAGAGGGGGGGAGGGAGGGGGGGGGAGGGGAAGGCAGGAGAGGGGTGGGAGGGGTGGGGAAGGGAGGTGAAGGCAGGAGAGGAGGTGTGAAGGGGGAGGTGGATAAAAGGGAGGAGAGGAGGGGGATGAAATGGAGGAGGGAAGGGAGTTGCACTGATAGTGACAGTCATACATATAGATAGGCAGGCTGACAGACGGATAGAAAGACAGACACACCGATAGACAGACAGACAGTTATATAGAAACAGACACACTGACAGACTTATCGACAAATAGAAAGTAAAAGGGAATCAGAAATTAACAAACATAACCACAACCTCATAAACAACTCTGACCAAACACAAAATCCAAACACGAGAGGAACACCACGCGGGCTGTTACAGCGAACCCCTTTGCTCCCTTAAAAAAAAAAATCACCTCCCCCAACACCCCCCACCCCCCACCCCATCCCACCCCCAAAAAAAAAAATAATATATATATATATATATATATATATTATATATATATATATATATATATATATATATATATATATATATATATATATATATATATATAAAGAAAAAAGGCGGCCAAGTTATAGTTCGACACGGTTTGGGAAAGCGGCTTTTAAAAGAATGATAATGATAATCGCCGTTTAGGCCGTCGTAAAAGGCTGTTTAAAAAGGAAGATTCGAGAAGAACACGAACCTGTGCGTGGGGCCGGATTAGGTTGGCTTTTAGGAGCAAGGAAAATAGAAGAACTATGTAGGAGGAGCAAAGCAGTGGAGAAAGTAGAGCTGGTGGAGCAGAGGGAGGAGGAGGAGGAGGAAGAAGAAGAAGAAAAGGAGGAGAGGTGGTGAAGTTGGGATGGGAAGAGGAGGAGGAGTTGGGGATAAAGGAAGAGGAAGAGGAAAAAAGCAACAAGAACAAAAAACATGAACAAGATGAAAAATAGAAAAGGAGGAAATACAAAGAAAAAGAAGAAGGAATAAACGATGATGGTGAAAAGAAGAAAGAAGCAAAGAAAATGGAAAGAAAAAAAATGATCAGAAGAAGAAAAATAAGAAACAGAAAACCCAAAGAATGAAAATACCTGTACAATGAACAGTTCATCGAAGAGAGAGAGTAAAGAAAAAAGAAAAAAAATCCGACAAAGTAATTAAAGTTTGTAGCTCAAACGCCTCCGATATTTTCCATCGCATAAAAGGAGAAGGGGAAAAAGAAAAGAAAAAAGGGAAGAGATAAGAAAAGAGAGTGATTAAAGACCCGGCTGTATAATTTGGAAAGTAAAAGAGATCGCTTTCCTTTCCTTCTTTTTAATCTTGTAGGCGATAGCGGCGGGAAATATAAGAACCATTTCGTTTAAAAGGAATTGAAATGTCGCCATCACCGCGACTGTCAAAGAGCCATAAATGGAGTCTAATGGAGGAGAAGCGACGCCGCCGAGGAACGACCCGGAACGATGGGGGACGACAAGGAACGACCCGGAACGATGGGGGACGACAAGGAACGAAACGATGGGACGACAAGGAACGACCCGGGACGACGATGGGGACGACAAGGAACGAAACGATGGGGGACGACAAGGAACGACCCGGAATGGGGGCGACAAGGAACGGGACGATGGGGGACGACAAGGAACGACCCGGGACGATGGGGGACGACAAGGAACGACCCGGGACGATGGGGGACGACAAGGAACGACCCGGAACGATGGGGGACGACAAGGAACGACCCGGACGATGGAGGACGACACAACGAATGGGGGCGACAAGGAACGACCCGGAACGATGGGGGACGACAAGGACGACCCGGACGATGGGGACGACAAGGAACGACCCGGGACGATGGGGGACGACAAGGAACGACCCGGGACGATGGGGACGACAAGGAACGACCCGGAACGAATGGCGGACGACAAGGAACGACCCGGAACGATGGATGGGGGACAAGGACGACCCGGAACGATGGGGGACGACAAGGAACGACCCGGAACGATGGGGGACGACAAGGAACGACCGGGACGATGGGGGACGACAAGGAACGACCCGGAACGAATGGCGGGACGACAAGGAACGACCCGGACGATGGGGGACGACAAGGAACGACCCGGAACGATGGGGGACGACAAGGAACGACCCGGAAAATGGGGGACGACAAGGAACGACCCGGGACGATGGGGGACGACAAGGAACGACCCGGGACGATGGGGACGACAAGGAACGACCCGGGAACGATGGGGGACGACAAGGAACGACCCGGAACGAATGGCGGACGACAAGGAACGACCCGGAACGATGGGGGACGACAAGGAACGACAACGACCGACGGAACGAAACGATGTGGGGGACGACAAGAACGACCCGGAACGATGGGGACGACGATGGGTGGGGACGATGGGGGACGACAAGGACGACCGGAACGGGGGACGACAAGGAACGACCCGGAACGATGGGGACGACAAGGAACGACCCGGACAAGGAACGACCCGGAACGATGGGGGACGACAAGGAACGACCCGGAACGATGGGGGAACGGGAACGACGGAACGATGGGGGACGACAAGGAACGACCCGGAACGATGGGGGACGACAAGAACGACCCGGAACGATGGACGACAAGGAACGACCCGGAACGAATGGGGGGCGACAAGGAACGACCCGGAACGATGGAGGACGACAAGGAACGACCCGGAACGATGGGGGACGACAAGAACGACCCGGAACGATGGGGCGACAAGGACGACCCGGAACGATGGGGGACGACAAGGAACGACCCGGAACGATGGGGGACGACAAGGAACGACCCGGAACGATGGGGGACGACAAGGAACGACCCGAACGACGCGACCGGGGAACGATGGGGACGACAAGGAACGACCCGGACGATGGGGACGGAACGACCCGGAACGATGGGGACGACAAGGAACGACCCGGAACGAGGGGACGACAGGAACGACCCGGGACGATGGGGGACGACAAGGAACGACCCGGAACGATGGGGGATGGGACGACAAGGAACGACCCGGAACGATGGGGGACGACAAGGAACGACCCGGAACGATGGGGGACGACAAGGAACGACCCGGAACGATGGGGGACGACAAGGAACGACCCGGAACGATGGGGACGACAAGAACGACCCGGACCGATGGGGGACGACAAGGAACGACCCGGAACGATGGGGGACGACAGGAACGACCCGGAACGATGGCGGACGACAAGGAATGACGGGGAACGATGGGGACGACAAGGAACGACCCGGAACGATGGGGACGACAAGGAACGACCCGGAACGATGGGGACGACAAGGAACGACGGGGAAACGATGGGGGACGACAAGGGAACGACCCGGAACGATGGGGGACGACAAGGAACGACCCGGAACGACGACAAGGAACGACCCGGAACGATGGGGGACGACAAGGAACGACCGGATGGGGGACGACAAGGAACGACCCGGAACGATGGGGGACGACAAGGAACGACCCGGACGATGGGGGACGACAAGGAACGACCCGGAACGATGGGGACGACAAGGAACGACCCGGGGAACCGGGGAAACGATGGGGCGACAAGGAACGACCCGGAACGATGGGGGACGACAAGGAACGACCGGAACGATGGGGACGACAAGAACGACCCGGACGATGGGGGACGACCGACCCGGAACGATGGGGGACGACAAGGAACGACCCGGAACGATGGGGGACGACAAGGAACGACCCGGAACGATGGGGGACGACAAGGAACGACCCGGAACGATGGGGACGACAAGAACGACCCGGAACGATGGGACGACAAGAACCCGGAACGATGGGGGACGACAAGGAACACCCGGACGATGGGGACGACAAGGAACGACCTGGGGGACGAAGAACGACCCGGAACGATGGGGACGAACAGGAACGATGGGGACGACAAGGAACGACCCGGAACGATGGGGGACGACAAGGAACGACCGGAACGATGGGGGACGACAAGGAACGACCCGGACGATGGGGGACGACAAGGAACGACCCGGACGATGGGGGACGACAAGGAACGACCCGGAACGATGGGGACGACAAGGAACGAGGAACGATGGGGACGACAAGGAACGACCGGAACGATGGGGACGACAAGGAACGACCCGGAACGATGGGGGACGACAAGGAACGACCCGGAACGATGGGGACGACAAGGAACGACCCGGACGATGGGGACGACAAGGAACGGGAACGATGGGGACGACAAGGAACACCCGGAACGATGGGGGACGACAAGGAACGACCCGGAACGATGGGGGACGACAAGGAACGACCCGGAACGATGGGGACGACAAGGAACGACCCGGGAACGATGGGGACGACAAGGAACGAACGATGGGGACGACAAGGAAACGACCCGGAACGATGGGGACGACAAGGGACAACGATGGGGACGATGGGGGACGACAAGGAACGACCCGGAAACGATGGGGGGACGACAAGGAACGACCCGGAACGATGGGGGACGACAAGGAACGACCGGAACGATGGGGGACGACAAGGAACGACCCGGAACGATGGGGACGACAAGAACGACCCGGAACGATGGGACGACAAGGAACGACCCGGAACGATGGGGACGACGGAACGACCGGAACGGGGGGACGACAAGGAACGACCCGGAACGATGGGGGACGACAAGGAACGACCCGGAACGACGACAAGGAACGACCCGGAACGATGGGGGACGACAAGGAACGACCCGGAACGATGGGGGACGACAAGGAACGACCCGGAACGATGGGGACGACAAGGAACGACCCGGAACGATGGGGGACGACAAGGAACGACCCGGAACGATGGGACGTGGGGACGACAAGGAACGACCCGGAACGATGGGGACGACAAGGAACGACCCGGAACGATGGGGGACGACAAGGAACGACCGGAACGATGGGGGACGACAAGAACGACCCGGAACGATGGGGGACGACAAGGAACGACCGGAACGATGGGGGACGACAAGGAACGACCCGAACGATGGGGGACGACAAGGAACGACCCGGAACGATGCGACGACAAGGAACGACCCGGAACGATGGGGGACGACAAGGAACGACCCGAACGAATGGGGACGACAAGGAACGACCCGGAACGATGGGGGACGACAAGGAACGACCCGGAACGATGGGGGACGACAAGGAACGACCCGGAACGAATGGGGGACGACAAGGAACGAACGATGGGGGACGAATGGGGGACGACAAGGAACGACCCGGAACGATGGGGGACGACAAGGAACGGCCTGGAACGAATGGGGGACGACAAGGAACCACGGAACTAGGAATGGCTGTGGGAAACGACGGAATGCCGACAGTACAGAACGACAGCAAAGGACGAAAGGACAATAAGGAACGGCAGCGGGGAACGACAATGATGAAGAACGATGGAAAGACAATGAGGAACGAAGGGACGACAAGGAATGACGGAGCGACAAGATACAGCGTATGAAACGAAGGACCACGATAAACAAAGGAACGGCAAGACACAATTTCTGGAACGGTGGAACGCGATAGAAACGACATATGTATTGGGGACACGACAGAAAACGGAACGGCGTGCGAGACGAGAATACATCAGACATAAAAATATCATCTGGAACAGGAGAACCCGCTTGTCAAAAGAACTGCATTTGCAATCAATGTCCTATTTAAGAACACGTTTATGTCGCATGACGCACGGAAGATGAGGAATCAGCACTGGCCGCAAAAGATCGCAATATACAAAGGAACGGGGAATGAAACGACAGAACAGAAACACACAATGTGAACAGTGGAACGGAACATATTTCGAAAAGTAGAACGAATGGTATTTGTCAATAAACGTCTATGCAGAAAACAATAAAATAATGTTAGACTGATTATTACACATGGAAACAGCATTAACAACCCAACGGAGCGGCATTATGCAAGGAACGCATTTTAACTAGAATGATTTTGAATAGAGGAACGGAACGCGACTCACTGGAGAGAGGCAGGACAGCAATGGCGCTTGGCGTCAGCGAATACCGTTAGCAAAAGAGACAAAGGAACTGAATATAACAATACAAGAAGGTGATAGATAGAGTAACAAAATAAAGAATGAGATCGGCAACGATGATGTATCGAGATGCACATGCACGTATATTCATTTACGTAAACAAGCGATTACACACACAAAGAAATATACACACATACAGAGGAATGAAACAATGTTGTGGATTTGCGGCTAACATTCGGGAGACGTTGGAGGTGAGAAATAGTGCAGGTCGTATGGCCAAATTCCAGAAGCTTTATGAGTGCCATTTGTGATAATATCTCTAATGACGATTATGTGATGATGAAACAGTAATAATGGTAGCATTTTCTTGAGCATATTACATTATATTACTATAAAGACGGTAGAGATGATGAGAACGATAATTATAATAATAATGATAATAATGGCGATAATGATTATACAGCAACAGTAAAACTGATAATAGTTTTTATGGCTATAATCATTTTTAAAAAATGGATGATAACAATTGTATAACAACAGCAAAACTGACAATAGTTATCATGGTTATAGCTATTCTAGAAAATAACAATGATAATGACAATGATAAAACACTAAACATTATAGTATGAAAGTTGACGATGGTAATACCCTAATGATAATCGCATTGATAATGACAGTAATGATGACGATTGCAACGATAATCATCACTAATAAAGATTAATTACCACATTATCGCTATCAAAATCAACATCATTAAAACAATCCTCCTTTTCACAACAGCACTAACAAAACAAACATACCATTTAAGCTACGTAAAACACCAAGAAGCAACACAATAGGCCCAAGGAAACACAAAACAAAAGTCTATATTTAGTAAAAGATATTTTTCGCCAAGATCCCAGACAAGGAAGAGAACCCCCCCCCCCTCCTTCCCTCCCTCTCCTTCTGTAATTAAGCAATTAAGTGACTTTATACCCGTATCATCTGTCACGTGATTCTGTGTTGCCGTTTTTGGTGTTGTTTTGCTCCAAAATTCCCCTTTTCTTTTCTTATTTTCTTTTTATTTAGGGAGCAGGGTCGGCGTCTGCAGGTTCTGATGAATTTTATGTTTGTGTATGCGTGCACGTTCATGTGTATGTGTTTGTTTGTGTGTATTTGTGTGTTTTTTATTATTGTGCAGGAATGTGTGCTGTGCATTTATGTGTTAAATTTTCGTTATTATTTTTATATGTCCATCTCTGGATGTTAATAGATCTACGTTCTTTCACTAATCAACTGGGAACGAAAATATATTTCCGATAAACCAACAACAACAATAAGAAACATCATACCTCTAACAAGGAAACGACATATAGAGAATACCAATAAGTCAAAAGAGCGATAGAAACGGAATATACAAGACAAGTCAGCAATAGTTCAGCCGTTCCTGATGGCAAGGGAACTCTTCAGTGGGGAGTAAGTGGACGCATAAAAGCAAGAGAAAGTGTCTCTTTAAAGCAATGTTATGCCTTTAAGCAGTCAAGACAAGCAAATTTCACCCTTCCCTGCGATAAAGCTGCCCTGGGCGCTTGGCAGGAAAAGAGAAGGAAAGGATGGAAAATAAAAGGGGAAAATGAGCAAAAGAAGCTTATAAGAAAATATAGAAATATGAAAGAAAAAAACGAAATATAATTATAGAAAAACAATGAGATAGAATA
>NW_020869502.1:7500-12500 GCF_003789085.1 Penaeus vannamei | reverse complement strand
TCGTTGGATTAGTGAACTGCAAAAGTTCCTACCTTGGTCTGAAAGAAGTCTCTCTGGCGGCCCAAACTTATCAAAAATATTATCTTTTAAAAGTTTAGCTACGGTACTCGCTTTCTGATCTTTCGTCGGGAATGCGAAAGTATATCGCGTGAACACATCGGTCACCACCAGGACGTTTTCTACACCCATTCTTTGTCGAGTAATGTGAAGTCCATGGCAAGTAATTCCCATGGTTTGTTCGCTTCGATTGTCCCCATGAATGGCCGTGCCTTCGGAAATTCATCCTTTCCTACTTTACACTTCTTGCATTTCGAAAGGTATTCTCCGACTGACGATGCCATCCCCGGCCAGAATCCTCTATTTTTTACCATAGCCAGACTGTATTAATCTTGCTTGCAATTTTGGAGGAAGGACTGGTGTAACCCACCACGTATTGATGCCTACATTCACCCGATGATGAATTACACCGTCTCTGTCTATTAAATTCGCCCGCGCGCGATACAATTTCCTAGTCTTCACAAAGCCATTTCTCTTTGTCTTTGTCTGCTAATTCTCCGCTGAGAAACTTTCGTATTCCTTCAAAACAACTCATTTCCTCCTGTTGGTTTTTAAGTTCGTTTTGTGACCAAAGTTCGTTTGCCATCTCATCTCTCCCGACAGACATTACTGTATATTCTTCGTCGGTATCACTAACCTCCGTCTCTTGCGGTAATTTTGAGAGCTCATCTGCTATAGTATATCTTTCCCCGCCTTATATTTAATTGTATAGTTAAACTGTTGGAGGTCATTACACCATCTACTTTCTATCGCCCCTAACCTCGCAGTTTCTAAATGACTTAGGGGTGAATTATCCGTATATACAGTAAAATGTCTCCCTGCCAAATAATTATGAAATTTATTAGTCACGGCCCATTTGAGTGCAAGTAATTCTAGTTTTCGGGAACTATAATTAGCCATGTTCTTCTCTGAACGCCGTAGCCCCCTACTCGCATAGCAAACTGGATGAATCTTCCCATGTTCGTCTTTTTGCGAAAGTACAGCTCTTAAACCTTGGAAACTTGCATCGGTTTCTAAGATAAATTCCTTCTCGAAGTCTGGGCACTGAAGTACCCGTAGTGACCACCACTTTCAACTTGTCAAAGGATTCTTGACATTTAGAGCGCTGGAATGTACTCTGACTGTTTGATAATCCCATAGGGAGGCGATTATATTCAAAATGGCCAAACGATGTACTAAACGCAGTCTTTTGGCGATCACGTGGATGAACGTCTATCTGGTGATAACCAGCAGCTAGATCAAATGTGGAGAAATATTTTGCTCCCGCTAATGGTTCCACTGATTCATCAATACGGGGAATCGGAAAAGCATCACGTACTGTGAATTTGTTTAGCTTTCGATAGGCTATGCATAATCTCAGACTTTTATTCTTATTTCTTACTATAACAATGGCAGCTGCGTAAGGACTGGAACTGGGGGAGATTACGCCTTGCGCAAGTAGTTCGTCTATATGATCTTTCACTTCGGGTATCTGATTGGGTGGAATACGCCGGTAAGGAACCCTAATTGGTTGGTCAGTGGTCAGGGGGACTACATGCTGAATACCCGTCGCTCTCCCGATTGGTGACTGCTCATCTGCAAAAATGTCTTTGTAATCTTTCAACAATGCACGTAGTTGATTTAGCTGCTCAGCATTTAAATTTTCCTCACGAATATCAATTGACTGACTCATCCTGCTTTACTGCTCTCGATTGGCTTTCCGTAAGCATCTCAACTTCTTTACTATTTGACGCTTTCCCAATTCTCCACCTCCTACGTAATTTGCATGCTTTATCCGATAAATTACCAACTAGTGCATAACTTCCCCCATGTTTTACCATGACAACAGTGGGAAGAACAATTATGCCCTCTGGCACCCAACCTCCCCCAGGGCCTACAAGGGGCTCAATCACAGCCTCTTGTATTTTCGACTGTCGTAACGATGGAATCCAAACTGGTATCAGTCTCGTACTTCTGGGGGGGATGATTGGTATCTGTGATTTACCGGTGAGAACGAATCCCCAATTTTCTTCTTTATCTGACTTGCACGCATGTCTGACATCTTTCCTATTCTCTTTTCTTTCACGGTCTTCTACTCTAACCCGACTTAATCTATACATTTCTGGCCATACTTCAGCCACTTCCGCCAACACATTCATCCCCAAAAGGCAACTATACGTCTGCCCAACTTCGTCACAGACTATCACCCACATCTTTGATCGTACTTCCACATGCTACTACGTCCACTGCTATACATCCGCGACACGGCACTAGCCGCCCTCCTACCGACCTAATTTTCACCTTTGTGGGATGCAGTCGCACTCCTTTTGGTTTGAGGTAGCGATTATATATTTCTGAGCTAATCATCGAAACTTCTGATCGTGTCGCACACGCTGATCACGTCTACTCCTCCCATTTTAACCGACAGTTTTGGGCTATCCGAATGCAGCTTCATTCCTCTAGTCTCCCCTCTATCTGTCAAAAGTGAATGAACTTCCCCACCTTTCATCTTAACATGTTTATAATGCTCCTGTGGACGGCGGTTTACATCTCCGCAGGGCCTTCCAAGTTTCCCGCTTGCGATTTATATTTGTTACCGGCCTCGCTTTCTATTCCAGACGGTCGCCAATTCCTTTCGCCACTTTTATTTCTCTTACGTTGATATCTTTCGTTCGAACGTGACAGATGACCTCTCTCTCCACTATTATAGCATCTTATCCTCTCATCTTTATTTTCTTCGTCCCTTTCTCTTACTTCTCTACCCTCGGTAAAACACTTCCACTCTTCCACTCTTGTTCTTTAGTCGCAATCCATTCCACCCATTGCTCCAGACTATCTTCCGGCCTTTCATCCATCCTATTTTTCATCTTCATCCCAATTATCGGTTTCTCTATATTCCTAGCCATGCATTCTCCAATCAATTTTTTGTCGATTTGGCTCCCCTGTTGTTGAATCAAATCTCCAGTATCACATCTAAGAACACCCACACAGTCTCATCACATTGTTTTGCTGCCATTCGTTCGTATAGTTCCCAAACCGATGTTTTCTTCCCGTAAACCTTCATTAGTTCTCCAAATATCTCGCGCATGCTCTTCCACTCAGCGCCGCAATTATAAAGTCTATATGCTGCCGCCCCGTCGATGTGATTTAAGATATACCGTACCTTATCTTCGTCTTCACCTGGCATCTGTGCTAATATTCTCTCCGCCTTTCTGATCCAACTGCGCACCATTCCCTTTCCGTTAAAAACGTCTAATTTGGGGTCATTTTTAACCAACAGAGGTTTTCTAATATGTCTACAGTGAGATGTAACTAAATCTTCCAAGGCGCTCAATGTTCTATCCAAAGCGTCACGATCACCCTTGAATTCGCACTCGGTATTTCTCCCATGAAACTCGCATTTCTAGCAATCGGACTAGTGCATCCCCTGATCGATTTACTCGCTTTTATCTCTATATATATACGAAGAAAGTAATTAACAGAGTTAGTAAAATGATAATCATCCCAAGCATTGCACAGACGTGTTCTTCCGACACCGCCATGATCGTCGCCTTTCGTCCCGATTATTATTCTGAGTGATTTGGGGAACCACGCTCTGCTACCATTTGAGAGGGGAATAATCTTTAGTTATTTGAATGTTCAACGTTGAGCCTCTCTAGATCTTTGGTAATTGTTGAAGACCGCGACGCACCCCCGCAGAGACTAAGTCGAAAATAATTATGTTTTCTGCATGAAATCCTATGATTTCATCGATTTTCGGCGTTGTTTCTTTTGCGAATGAATCGTTCAGGAGATCGAGTACCATTTCTCCATCGACGATCTTGATTTGATAGTCCCATTAGCAGGGGAGGGCATGAAGTATATCAGGGAAATTATGGGGTAAAACAAGCTTAAATAAGAATAACGATCAAAAATGCGTAAAACTAGCACAAAAAGCGCTTAAAATCGGCCAATGAAACTACGGGTGTAACCGCCATCTTTGAAAGTCTACGGACTGACGCGAAATAAATCAAAAACTCTACGGGAACCCAACCCACATTTCGGCAAAAACTCTACGGGAATTCACACGTTCCAACCCCCAAAAACGTATTGACCAATAAACCAACCTAATATATCAATATAAATTGCCGTGACTAGGCGTGCCCGAGGGGAGGGTTGATGGGGGGCAAGCCCCCCAACACCCCCCCAGGACACATTCTCTCCACCACGGTATGTACGGCAAGACAGAGCTGCAATCACACCGTAAAATAATAAACCAAATACCTTTATATCCGGAAACGTGAAACTTTCGTTTCTTTGTACTGTTGGTATTGCTTCGATTTTAATCACCTTTTTCGTCCTTTGGAGCTCTTGATGGGCTCAGATATAAAACTGGGATGGTTATTGAAGTCGAATTATTCTTCGATGCCACTGTAAAGGTCTTAAAAAGAACCCAGAATCAACACAACACTGGAAACGCAACATTTCTCACCGGCTTTCAATCTCGAAATGAGCGGTATGGTGAGCTGTCAACCTGTGGCTGGCGCAAGAAAGTGTGAAACACTCGATGCGCAGGATTCGATATGAGGGTATAGATAAATATAAAAATATGCAATTGAAGTATAATAACATTACTAAAAGACTTTAAAGGTATAAATGCGTACCAGCAGACACAGATAATTAGCCAAATATCGTTTTGACAAGCGTGTAATGATACACGGACTAGTTCGCGAACGCAAAAATGGGTCAATATGCATAACAGGGTGGGGGCTTACTTTCGAACTAATTTTGATATTTATCTGCATGAAATCTACTGATTTCAACGATTCTTGATGTTGTTTCTTGTGCAAATGCTTCGTTGATGAGATCTGAGTACCACTTCCATCGACAATCTTAATTTGTCAGTCCCGTTAGTAGGGGAGGGCATGAAATTATGGGGTAAAACAAGCTTAAATAAGAAGAATAACGATAAAAAATGCGTAAAA
>NW_020869502.1:0-2500 GCF_003789085.1 Penaeus vannamei | reverse complement strand
CTATACTTCTCTCTCTCTCAATCTCTCTCTTGTGTGTATATATATATTATATATATATAGGGTATACCTCGTAATTATTATATATAATATATATAATATATTTATATATATAAATTAACCTACACACCAAGCCCAGCGTATTGCTGTGGTGTGTGTGTGTGTGTATGTGTGTGTGTGTGTGTGTGTGTGTGGTGTGTGATGTGTGGTGTGTGTGTGTGTGTGTGTGTGTGTGTGTTGGTGGTGTGTGTGTGTACATGTGTAATGATGGTTATTATGTATATTGCCATATGTATTAACACACCGACCTACACATCACCACACGGAGCACACCACACACACATCATACCTAGTGAGGGTATATATATATGTAATTATTAATATATATATAATACCTAGTAGATATATATACCATATACGAGTATGTTAATAATAATCAGATTACTACTCACTATAATATATATTCATATATATAATATTATCTTATCACACTACGTCATATCATATATATGTATTTTTATTAGCATATAGAGTATATATGTACAAGATAATTGTATAGGGTGTGTGTGTGTGTGTGTGTGTGTTTCTGTGTTTTTGTGCGACGTTTAAACAATAGTATAATATGGAATATTCGCTGTATGGATAAGGTACCATACGATATCAGAAATGCATATCATAATTATGCATACATGGGATGGCATACATACATACAATCTTATCTCTATCTATCTATACTATCTATCTAATCTATCTATCGTATCTATCGATCTATCTATCTATCATATCTACTCTATCTATCTATCCATCTAATCTATCTATTCTATCCATCTATACATATATAGTTGCAACTTTAGAGACGCCTCCCGGGTTTCACGAGAAGGCGGCCCGAAAGGTATATTTATATGACCGCCAACGGCCACACTTTCAGCCAGCAAGGCCGAGCACTTCAGACTTATTCTTCATATTCGGAGTGCCCGGTAAAGTCACTGCTTTTTCACAGTAGCACTTTAGGATTAATTTTCCTTATTCAAGCTTAGTTCGCACTGCCACTGGTATATTGATTAAGTTATATTATTTATTTATATTATTTTATCACATATGTATATTACTGTTATTATATATACTAGTTAGATATTAGATAATATTATATATAGTTATATATGTATTATCATATATATATATAATATATAATGTATATATATCATATATATATGTTATATATATATATATATATTATATATATAGTATATATATATTTTAATTATTATTATTATATATAGTATATATATATGTATATATCATATATATAACTAGTTTTTTTTTTTGTGTGTGTGTAACAATATTCATAGCTCTACATAATAAAACATCAATTCATTAGTTTCCATCTACTTATCTACCTGTCTATTCAACATAAATGTCTATCAATTTATCTAACATCTATACTTAACAAACTTTCAATCAGTCTTGTATATTTCGTTCTGCAGAAAGAGGGAAGGAAAAGAAAATAACTAAAAAAGAAACAAAAAACTCAAACAAACAGAAAAAAGACGACCGAGATGCGCAACCTCAGCCGGCTCGGCTAACCTGAAACCCAACCCGGCATAACTCCTTTTACCTTTCTTCGGCTCGTGATTAATCATTGGAAAGAGCCGTTCTGGCAAGGTAATTTAGTGACTGCGATCCCTTGCATATAGATCCCTGCCCTCCTTTGTGCAGAGAGCCGGAAAATGAGAAAAGTTTGTCGGCTCATGATGGGCTATGTGGCAGCGGCGCTCCGATTTCATCCGTTCAAGCGCGAGGGTCCGGTCGCTTTTTCTTCTGCTGGAACTCGGTGTTGGGGTTTTCCGCTTCCGTTGGGGAACGCTGTTGTGCTTCTGTTAGGGAGCGATGGCGTTTTCCTCTGTTGGGGAATCATGCTGTTTTCTTCTGTTGAGGCCTGGCTTTGTCGTTTTCTTCTTCTGTTGGGAAATAATGTCCCTTGATTATGGTTTCTTCCTCATATGTCTTTTTTCTTCTTTTATTGGGACTTTTTAATTAGCTACTGGTTATTTTTGTTTATCTTTCTGTCCACTGAGACTTACGCTATCTTGTAGTAGTTCTAACTGTCTGTTTGATTCCTCAACGTACTTCGTGGGAGATAGAAAGAGATGAGATCGAGTAGAGTAGATGAGAGAAAGAGCGATTCTATATCATCTAATCTTACGAGCTTAGCATGTGGTTCTCTATTTTCTTTGGAACTCATCAGAAGTCGGTCCTGCGTTCGGGAGAGGGATTCTATGCGATCTTATCTAGCGGTCGAGGCCAGGTCTCTCTGTCGTATATTCAGTCTATAAGACATGGTATAAGTAATATACGCATATTATAATGTGCGACTTGTATTATAATTACGTGGGTGTATCTGATTTTTTTCTTTATTGTGTCATATCTCTGTTCTATTATTGTTCCTGTTTATTATAGGTTGTCTGTCTTTTTGTAATACTCAATTTTTTTTTTATAAGTATAT
>NW_020869501.1:114832-143335 GCF_003789085.1 Penaeus vannamei | reverse complement strand
GAAAGAGAAAGAAAATGAGAAAGAGAAAAGAGAAAGAAAAAAGAGAATATAGAAGAGAGGAGAGAGAAAAGAGAAAAGATGAAGTGAAAAGAGAGGAAAGATAGAAACAGACATTCTAGATACAGCCGAGAGAGCAAGAAAGGAGGCCATACGGGACAGGGGCGGGAGAGGAGAGAGACAACAGGTAGACACGGTCCCTACAGAAGGTTAGTCATACACCTGGCTGGCTGCACGAGACCGCAACAACTCACGGATGTATAGGAGGTCGGGGAGGCAAGCTGTCGTGAAGCTCGGTGGCTCTGAAGGGGGGTCGAGTATTCTGAATCCCCCCCGCTTGTGGACATTACAACCTATAGGGGCATCATGTCAGTTAGTGCACGTTGGGAGTAGGGAGGTCGTCAGGCGGGTGCACTCGAAAGGAACAGCCGAATGTAAGATGTGCATTTCAACATATCCATGAGTCAGGCTACTGCTTGAGAAAACTGAGCATTGATATGGATTTTTAAAATTAATTCTGAATTGCTGCACTGTAACATTTTTTCTTTAAAACAATAAAAACAAAAAAGGTAATAAAAAAAAATCATGGGAACTAGCTGATACCTCAACATAAGCTTTCTCAATAACAATGTACTTAACACTTATTCCTAAATGAAAATCTACAAAGAATAAAGATATACAAATATACAAAACTAAACCTTCAATGACTACAATGGATCAAAGCTGTACCATGAACTATCTTTTAATTAATATACTGGTTATATTAATTCTGCTGTGACATAAAAAAAAAAAAAAAAGTGGCATATCTTGGCTAGCAAGTTCTTTGCTAATTTCAAGAAAATATGATTAAAAGGTTAACTAAATCCCCCAAAGCACAGTTCTTAAGCTCAGCATATATTAACGGTTGTCTGTGATCTGCGGCCAATCGGAAACATGGAAAAGAGCAAGCCACCCCTATGAGAGGGGAGAGCAGCAGGCAGTCTAAGTCCTCAGTAGCAGCAACAAATTGCACCAAGAGTTAGTATCAGAGTTAGTAACAGTAAGAGTTGTTACACGTTATCATTGTGAGCCTTTACCGCGTCCAAAGCAAAAAGCGAAACAAACTCGTAACATTCCCAGAAGCAAACAAGAAAGACAAGAAGACAGAGTTAATTACAAAGAACCATCTACACTTAAATTTGGTGTATTCTCATTACAAGGGTGTTTTGTATGACCTTTGCTTGTTGAAAGTTCCTTGACTTACTCTTTGTAGACAATGCATTGCTGTACATAAAATATTACATTATGTGAAAAATAAAAAGATAAATATAAGAATCAACAAATAGATAAACAACTATCAGGTAATCCAATCACAAAAGATATCAGAAAACTAGTTTTTCTATCTACCATATCTGCAATAAGCTTATCTACAACAGAGCTAAATACATTTGTAAAATATAAAAGAGAAAATGTTAGCCTAGCCTATGTGTACTTCCAAATGTATTACACACTGATAAGGAACTATATAGTAATAGCAAAAATAATAACAATAACAACGACAATAACAATAATACTGATGATGGTGATTATAAAAGTGATAATGATAATGATAATAATAACAATAATAATCATAATAATGATAATGATATTTATCAAGGACTAAAACTATTAAATAAATAGCTATTCTTACAACTTGCAAATACTGAAAATGCATTTTTTTCAACAAAATACAAAATATCTGAATTACACAGAAGGACATAAGATAGCTGTAATTCCCTGTAAAGGACCCAAGGACATTGCTGCCACATTCTTTCCTACCTGAGCTACAAAGACTATAAAAAACTTGTTACTAGAAATCTCGTAACCTCCCCCCCAAAAATTAGTTTTTTTCCCTCTTCACAGGGTTCCATAAAAAAAAGTTCTATCCTTAAATATAACAACAATAGTAAAGATAATAAGAACAACCTAATCATTTCCTGCAAGTGAAAGTTTTATTCTTATGCTGCATCACTGACTGTACTAACAGCAGTATCTAGAAAAAAAAATTAAATGCTTAAATGAGACAGCATACAGAACCACATCATGGCCTTCAAATGCAAATAGTTCAAGAAATCCCCAGTGGCATTACACAGCATACATTCATTTGAGTCGTCAGTGATATCATCTTCACCTTTCCTTTAATCACTGCCTTTACTAGGCCTATCATAAGTGAAACAAATTATGTCATTTCCATAACATAGAGAATTTTAGCTGTTGAAAAACATCCTATGATTATGTATTTACACGTCCTGAATACCTACGTTCAAAGCTTCATTGTATACAAATTCTTTCATTACTGACACAAAAGCAAAGGAACTTTCATAAACACTAGCTCTGACCCACAATCAATCCTTAGAAACACAGAGGAAACTGAATACTCCAAATCTGCAATTCATGTTAATACAGTTATGGTTCCCTTAAGCCATGTAAAGTTTGCTGAAAAATGAATCAACAGAATTAGCTGTGGAAGTTATCAGGTTATTGAAGTTGTGTTTACAATTACTTCATATCAGTTAACTCCTTTGGTACTCCATCCACATTGTTGGAGATTTTTATATTCAGTTGAGAACATCATAATATATAAGAGAAATTTCAGATATGAAATACAAAGAATTAGACCTTATGATAACCAACCCACTACACAGTATTCTAAAACAATACATACATTACCAATACAGTCATCTGATGATACTGGCATCTATGAATAGCTTAGATCATGCACACGTCATTAAAAAAAAATTCACGAGTTCTTCTCTACCCATCAACAATAAACAAGTCCTATTAGCAAGAGAGACCACGGGAGATAAAAAGTATCATACAAGGTGAAACTATAGACTCTACAGAGTTTCAAGAATGAAAACCAGAAATCCCGTACAATGACCATCAGCCAAGATCAGATGTCTAAAGCTATCTCTGGCCCACTAGCAATGATGCAGTAGCCAATCTAGAGGCATACCATGGAAGAGAAAGTCTCAACATCTCACTACAATACAAGGAATAAGTATTAGCAAATGGTTGTGGTTCTGCTTGTCAAATATACTAATAGGAAAAATTTCCCTTTGCTGCTGATGTTGAGTGCACATGAAAACACAATTTATTTTCATATGTATAATAAAAAGAGGAAATATCTACAATAATGATCTCCTTTATGTTTTCATGTTATTCATCATTCATTCAATTAAACTGGCCAATTCTTTTTACCCTCTGACATCAATTCCAGAATCAGAGTGCCTGTCTAGTGTTGAACATAAGTATCGAAAACCTTGGCATGATCTAAGTTACCTATAGCCACTGATAATGTAAATATATCTGACAACTACATTGGTAATATATATCAAATGAACTGAAAGATACATTCAAAATCATTACTCCAACTGGTAAAGAAAATTAAATAACATGAAACAACGAAACTAAAACATTAAATGAATGTGACAAAATGGCATCAAGATTAACCATAACACTAATTCTCTTCCCTTATGACTTATACATACTGGTACTCTTTGCTTCTCCAAGGTTGTTAGATGAAGAGATTGATAAAATGTCAATAATAGACTGAAGAAGCAAAGAGTATACTTTATGCTAATAACATTCAATGAATAACAAATGCAGAATATAGAAGAAAAAAATCTAGTTACTGTATAATACATATTTATCATAATATACAGCTTTGGGTTTAATGTTATAACAATGTTAGTCTAATTTAGTTTCTTAATCATTCTAATGCTGTACTATGGCAAAGAACCTTTTACTCCTTGAAAAGACAGTTGTCTAAATTATAATATTATCCAATAAACAGCCTCATATCACTGAAATAGTCACATATAACCCATTACTATCCTTTTTATTGTACTTAACTTCTTCCAAAACCTATAATTATTCTCACATCCCCAATTGCCATAAAATCATAGGTATTTTTTCTGGAAAATGTCCTCTACAAAAAACTTTAATCAGTTCAGAACAGCAATGAAAATTTAAGTGATTTTGGTTATACTATCTACATCTAATATAATTTTTTGCATAATATATATATCTTTTGAAATTACTGACTTGAGAAAAAATATCTAGTCACAATTAGGAATCCAAGTTATGTAAACATCATACTTTTTTTTTTTTAGAAATTCATGTCAGTTCACATAACATCCAGAATACATGAGAATTATATATAACAGGCATTTTCCTTTGCAATTGCAACTAACACCTAAATATAATCAATTGTTGCAGGCTCTCTTCAAGATTATCCCCTAAAATTTACAATTGATTTCTTGACTAGTACCTTACTCAGTTTTTATAAAAAGCCCTCAATTTGCCTTCTAACTCTCCATTAGTATACATATGTATTACTTGTAATTCCTCGTCCATTATGCATAAAAAATAGAGATTGAGTACGAGATCTATTAGCTAGCTGTTTAAGCAATGTTTGGTTATGTGTTACATATTGGTTATAAAACATTTCAATATTTGTTAATATATAATATACAAAATACAAATAAACATAATAATGTAAACTCTTCTATGACATTAACATAACTATAATGGTAAAGTAATCTTTACATAGTGTCTCAACATTATTCAGTACCTATTACAAGACTGGGTAATTTTCAGTTCCACAACTCTATCTTAAAAAGTAATCAGGTGAAAGATATTTTCATCCCACCAATAAAATTGAACAAACAGCACATACTGGAATAACTCTGAAGTAGAATTTACAAAACATGCTCACCAGCTTCCCCTTTTCTTCATTTTATCATATGATGTGCATGTAAAGATTGCACATGATAAATTGTCAAGCTGCACAATTTATATCATGAACATGATATACAAGCTAATCTGATTTGCTACATCTTACCTCTGCCATTAAAATCTTGACTATTCCTAATTGTATCAAATCTGAAATCTACATCAATATCAGATATCTCAGTTATATTTTTTAGGTCACAAACAGAGTCATATAGAAAATGGTATGAAGTTTAACTATAGAGACAGCTAATATATCCATTAAGTATGTATCTCTTTATATATTAGCATTCAAACTGGCTTTTCTTCTCAAATTCATACTGACTGTAATCAGTCTAAACTACCATTAAGAAATTCCTGTGACCTTTGACTGAATACCTACGGTCTCAAAGCCAACTTGATAGTGGCACAATGTCAAGAAGCTGTCATGTAAAGTTGTCATGGCCTCCATACCTGTCAGAATTTGGCACCATACAGAGCCAGGGCTAGTTCCCTATTTGATGCTAAACTACAAGGAAGGTCTTCCAACTTCCACTGAGTTATGCTCCTAGAATAAAATAGATATATATTAAGATAAAAAAATTAGCAGCAACTCAATGGTTTGTTACATATGGGAATCATATGCTCTCGAGTATAAACCTCACTTTCTATGGGGTCATCGTCAATTACATGAAGCAAAACAAATTACAGTCAATAAACTGATATTCAACTGGCTATAGTAGGGCTAACTTTGAAAACATTCAAATAACAGAAAAAAATACTAAACAAAAAAACTTATGGTTGTGTGGAACTGAAAATTACACAACAATCTCTTTCAATGCAAATTAACACATAAAACATAGCAATAAAGTGCAATAAAAATTGTAAAAAATAAAACCATCGTCAGATACGAAAAAATATAATTCATACTTTCCTTTCAGCAGACTGCTTGTAACAGAATCTAAGGCTATTGAGTTTTCAATTCACAATCACAGGCCTTTCTGAACCTTTTGCGTCTTCACAGGGTGGTCAACTGAGTGTGCTTCCGCCTCCTCGAGTCAGTGAGTCCCCCTCAAGGCCGGCGGTGAGTCACAGGATTCCTCTGGGAAGTCCTCGGGAAAGACTAAAGGTTATCCAAGCAAATGGAAAAGGGGGATGGGCCAAGAGCCGCTCGCCCTAATACGCCTTCCCTCTTACCATTGGCACTAACAACAGGCGGTTTGACGATCCTCGGCGCCCTAGCGATGGCACTCACCTGCCAGTGTGCGACCGCCGCTGCTAAGAGAAATCCTATGGCCTTGGAGGGCGATTACAGGGAAACCGCAGGACTTGTGGAAAACAACATTCTAGCCAGCTGGTACATAAGCGCCGTGAATCTCGAGACGGCAAGGGGATCGGATTCTAAAATTAAAAAAAGACAATCTCTAAAGTCGTCTCCAAGAGTCTTTTATTGTCTCGAATCCTCTTTTACGAGAGGCAATGGACACTCCGATCCTCGCTAGACTTCATTGGATCCTCTTAAGGAAACTCTTTGCCATGCCGCTATGATTGAAGACCATATAAGGAAGATGAGAGAGTGTTCATTCATATTGTAGATGTAAAATGATGCTCCTATTGACTACAGAGTCATCTATTGATGAATTTTACAGCTACTAAAACAGAACTGAAAAACTACTATATTCTGCTGCCATTTCTATTAACTTTTATCTAGGTGATCGCTTCAATTTTAACATATGTTACTAGATGATAACCTAAAAGTTGCCGGCCCTTTTATGCATTTTAGAAGATATAGGAAGATCAATTCTTATTCATATCATCTTTAAATGTACCGGGTGGCAACCTTATATGACGTCACTAATGTTGCGAGAAAGTGACGTCACTGATATGGAGAGTGATGTCATCAATGCAGAGAGAAATGGCAGTATTAATGCAAAAAAATAAGTGGCGTCACCAATGTAGTGACAAAGTAACATACAGAGAAAATAACGCCACCAATCTAATGAGAAACCAAGAGCCAAGTACCCCCACAAACACCAGCACCAAATGATATCACGCCTATAAACAGCACGTGGCGTCACCAACGTAAACAGAGAGAAAACGGTTCTATCCTCCCAACGCCATCTATTGCTTATCCTTCAAACTAAACCCCCATCACAGCACCTCCCACAGCAACTCACAAAGCTTTCCCTTCCTCCCCGCCCAAATCTCCTATGATGGCCTGTCTTGTGTTGAGGAATTGTATCCGACGTTCAGACTCCCTCAGACTCCTACAGCTGACCCTCACCTCTTCGCGCAGGAGGCTTGTCAGACCTATCCAGCTGCCTTTGGTAATTTTAAAGACGTCTAGGAGGGGAGGGGAAAGACCAATAAAGGTGACATAGTGGTCTTTTTTCGGGACCTTTTTAAAAGCCTAGAGAATGCAAGGTCGTTTATTTTTCGCCGTGTGCTTCCTCGCGACGGTGAGCCTTTTCCTCTCTCTCTTCTCTTCTCTCTCCTTTATTTTTCTATCCGTGGAGTGTCACGAGGTGAGGCAAGGGCTGAGGAATACCTAGATACATAGTATTTAGGAAGAGCGTTTTATTATTTTGATTTTATTGCGCTGAAGAGAGTTACAGTGAGATTTGAGAGTGCCGGTGGTGTTGCACGGGACTGCAAATGCCATTAATACCGTTAATACCAGAATCCGTTGATTGGAATTGCATATGGTTTTAAAGGAAGTGGGTTGTAGAGATTGTTTGTTACAAATTAACCATAAAAACGGTTTTATTAATGACATGTGACACAATATTTCATACGTGGCATGCTGCAAACGGCATTTGACGTATGGCAGAACGAAGCACGTGCCGGTAAATGAAAGTTATTTCAGGATAATACTTATGCAATAAATGTTAGCAAAGTACTTTGTATGAAAGATTGTGTTGAGTATGTCAAATTTGCTGGAACACTGACTACATACTAATTATGAAAATATTGATTTCTGGGAGTGACATGTAAGGGTTGAAGGTGCAATTGCATATATCTTGCACATTAAACATATTATTTTCCATTTTTAGTACATAACAAACCAGAAAAATGCTGTTTTTTTCATTTTGGAGTCACAATAGGTTCTTTTGATAGTGGGACAAAATGGCAGTTGATTGCAAATACAGTTAGTTGATTGTAAATGTTATTGATTTTTGTAATTGAAATAGCAAATATGTTTTGAGTAGTTTTCTAGAACAAAGGCATATCTTGAAACCCATGAAATTTAGCTAAACAGTATATGCAATGGATAACACGGTCAGAACCAAGATCCTTTACATTTGTCATTTCCTGCACAAGAATAAAGGAGATACATGATAGAGAAGAGAGAAGGGTATTTGGTACAGAGAGCAATGCACCCTCCCAGAGACCAAGTTGAAAAAAAATTGTTTTTCTGCAGGAAATCTAGTGTTTCTTGTGTGAATGATTTGTTCAAGAGATTGAGCACCATTTTTCCATTGACAATCTTGATTTTTTAGTCCCGTTTGTAGAGGAGGGAATGAAGTATATCAGGGAAATTATGGTGTAAAACAGGTTTGAATAAGAAGAATGATGATAAAATATGCTAAAAAAACAAACAAACAAACTTAAAATCGGTCAATTAAACTATGGATGTAACCGCCATCTTTGATGTTCTACAGGCTGATGCACCAGAATTCAAAAACTTTACAGGACCCCCCCCATCCCCCCAAAAAAAGTACTGACCAATAAACCAGCCTAATATATCAATTTTAGTTGCTACAACTAGGTTTGCCCGAATAAGGGGAGGGTTGTTGGGGGGATCTACCCCCCAACACTCCCCAGGATACATTCTCTTCTCCTTGGTATGTATGGCATTCACAACGTAAATTGAATCAAATGCCTTTATATCTGGAAACTTCAAACTTTCTTTGCTTCTTTGTACCATCTGGATTACTTTGATTTTAATCACTTTTTTCATCACTTGGAGCTCTTGATAGGCTCAGATATTAAACTGGGAAGGTTACTAAAGTCTGATTTTTCTTCGTTGCCACTGTATAAGTTTTAGAAATAACCCAAAATCAACACAACACTGAAAAAACATTTCTCACTGGTGTTTTACCTTGAAATGAGCGGGCTGTTGAGGTTTCAACTTGTGTGAAAGTGCGAAATACTAGATGTCCACGATCCTAAACAAGGGTATAGATAAATTTTTAATTTCGCAAATAAAGTATAATAACACAAATAAAAAAACTTTAAAAGCAAAAAATTGTAAAAGCAGACACTGATAATTAGCCAAATATCGTTTTGACAAGCATGTAGTAGCACATAAACTAGTTTGGATATTGCAGTAATGAGTTCAGCAATCAGTGTTTTGTTATTCCTGGCAAGGTAGAGAAGTTGCTGGACGTAGAATTTGAGCAGCGACTGCATGTTATATTTTCGTCATCTAGCGGTGACTATAAGGCCACCACAGCTTAAACTATGTTCTATTCCACTCTATAAGATGGTGTCCATTTCCCTCTATCTATGTACAACGTCGTCTTCAACTTGTACCGAGAGAAGATTCCAATCTAGAATCGAGGGCCTTTTTGCCAAAGATCTTTTGCTACAGGTCTTTCGAAATGTACACTATTGTTTACTTTCCACCGTTAGCGTTGCTGGCATATTTTGCTGCATAGGTATTCAGTATTTGAAAACTGGCTTGGCGTATATCAATTTGGTATTGGCGTACATCTCTGACAGACAGGAATCACCAATTTCAGTAAGGAGAAGATTGATCCACCTTTTTCTAAGTCCCTCGCCATGTTTACATTGTGAGGATAAACACTACTTTAACCACATAACTCAGGACTGATCAAGGAGTGAGATATATTTACCTCATGGTGCCTCATGGTAGGGCGTGTCACTCAGACCTTTTGATCTTGCAAGTCGGTTGTGGTGGAGAATTTGCCTTCCAGACACGGGGTTGGATGGTTGTTTTAAACAGGTAAATAACCTTGTAACTTGTGTACTTATCGAGTCTTGTATTGTTTTTGCTGGCTAGCAGAGACTAAAATTTTTCAAAATGCACTCTAGATTTAAGGAGTTGAACAATGTCAGAATTGTTGGATTTTAAGAGTTGGGTTGGTTAAGAAAATATTTATTTTTTTATTTTATTTTATTTTTTATTTATTTATTTATTTTTATTGCTAGGCATTTTTACTAATGCCCACCCACCTAGTAAAGTTACCAATAAAAGACCGGTTAGAGGGGATGGAATGCTTCTAATTTTCTGAGATAGGGAATACTGTTTTTTTTTTATCTGTTAATAGTGGCTTGCCTACAGAAAAAAATAGTGTACATAACCTAAAGACCTTACAAGTATTGATTGAATAAAGTGGTGTGTGCCAAGGGTGTTTGTTCCTTGTGCAAATTTTTAAAGGTGATAAAAAGATTGGGATAATGTTGGATTCAAAATTGACTCAAGTTTTTGTTGTAGGTTTGCTCTAAAATAACTCATCGTTCTCTTACATATTTTATGGCTTGTGCCAACAAAACTCTTGTAAACATTTATTTTTTTAATATAAGATCTTACAAGATAAAGTAACTATTGAATCAGTTTGTGTCTTACGACACTTGAGATATAGTATAGATGGATTCCTCGTTATATTTTGTGCATTTATGGGAGGTCTTAGGTGGCTAGCACAAATGTAAACAATACAAGACTGGATAAGTGGGAAGAATATGAATCATCAGTTGGCATGGCATGAGACACTATTGGGAAATGGTAGATTATACAGTATTTATGTCATTGTTTGGGGCTGCTCCCCCTAGAACCTCAGTCTAAGGGAGGCTGCTGCAGACTCTCCATTTTATCTTGCTGGGAGTATAGAGCCCAGACAGGCATTGTGAGTTTAGGTAGTCTCCATGAGGTAAGCATTTCCTCTTCATATGCTCAGTGCTAACTTTTCAGACATCATATTATAATTGATTATTGATTCTGCTGACTGTTAATGCTATGTTTTGTTATTAGCCTACATATGATGGTGTATTGCAACAGTATAAGGCAAAAAAAATCTTATTAAGAGTCATGTAATGCTGGATGAGATAGTAAGGGTTTACCAAGACCCTTCTCATATGCAAACATGTTATTCAAAGTAGAAATAGCACACTATTATGAATAATCATATATTTCCCTACTCTTCCCATTATCATTTCCAAAGAATTTTGAACGAGATCTCCAAAGGGTTTAATGCCCACCTACCTAATGCTCAAATCTATTAAGTAGAGGGAGTAAGAGTACTACAGCACTTGATACCTTTTATACTTGCATGAAATTCCATGGAATATATCTAAAATAATATGAGTAAAAGTAAAATATATATAGATTCATTGTTTCATCTGCACACAATTTATGTGCTTTATACACCTGGTGAGCAAAGTGTAAAATGGATAGAATTCAACTGCTGAATATACAATTGGCTTAAACTTTATTTTATGAACTGAATATAGCAACAGTAGGTTTTGTTTTAAAGATATATATTCTGTAATTATCTGCTAATTCACATTTTCTAATTTGATATTGCAGTTTTTGTTTTATGAATATTTTGGTTTAGCAATTTTATAGAACTTGAAAGTCTTTTTGAAAGCCATAACCACACTGGCCGGCAAGGTGTTCCAAAGTATCCTCAGTTCTATGATGTACTGTTTGTAAGTTATGTATTTTGAACTTGATTCAAGTTGGGTACATTTGTGAACAAAAACCAAGTGCAAAGCAGAGAAGTTTTTCTTTTTATCACTTTTTTCTGTTGTTTTGCCCATGAAAGGTCCATGGGCATGTCATAATCTATAGAAATTTGTTTCCAGTTTTACAAATTTTTCAAGGGATATTGTGTTTTTTCATGTTGAACAATTATCTCTAGAATTTGGCCCAGATTACCCCACCTCCCCCTTTTCACAATGCTCTCTCTTCTTGGTATAATATTCAAGTTGAAACAATTGTCTTATAAGTAATCACCCCAGTTAATGCTCCCTGAATGGTCAATACATATCTATTCATAAATAGTATTTTTTTTTTTTTTTTTTACCCAGGTGCGCAGCATGAGTGACGAGGTGGCAGCCGCTAAGGCTGCGTCCTCAGAGAGTAAACACCAGCCCACCATTTTCGACAAGATCATTGACAAGTCCATCCCAGCTGACATCGTGTATGAGGATGACAAGTGCCTGGCCTTCCGTGATATCTCGCCTCAAGCACCAACTCATATCCTTGTGATTCCCAAGAAGAGGCTGGCGATGCTCAGCGATGCTACAGAGGAGGATAACTCTGTAAGACATATTTTATGATTGTCTGATTCTGGTGTTGATAGGCAGTGTATGGCTTAAATTTTAAACACTTTACATTATATGGTTTCCAGGAATAGATCAGACTGTCAGAATTAAAGTCATAGAAAATGGTTGATATGCTGATGATAGCTGAGTAATGAAACTGGGTAAAATTTAATTTCACCGGTAAAGAGATGACTTTCAATTTATCAACTTTTTTACCCCTATCTTATGCTTATGAAGAGAATATACATATATGTTCATACATGTATATGAATAATCAAGTAATTTCCTAAATAAGAATTAGTAGTTCGTTCCTAGACTATGGTTTTAATTATCTTGTTTTGATCTTTGTTAAAAAAAAAAAAAATTCAAGAATTTCATTCCTATTTTTTTCCAGCTTCTTGGTCATCTTCTGCTGACTGCAAACAAAGTAGCTGCTCAAGAGAAACTTGACAATGGTTTTAGGATAGGTAAGTGTAATTTGTTATACGAGTAATAGGAAAATGTGTATATCAGTCAAATATATTATATATGTATCTAATCTTGGTGGTTGTACTATTCTGAAAATTTATCCGGGTAATGTACATTGAACAATTTCTCTCATCAGTTTACTCTACAGTTTACTCATTATTGGCCTAAGCACTCCTAACTCCAGTTATAACAAATTTGTAAAGGAGCTTGTCACTGTCTTTAAAAGCTTTAATAGGTCATCATGAGCAAAGAATGTAAACATTCTTTTAAAAAAACAAGGGTAGATTTGAGTCAAAGTTATGGTGTTTATTTATGTTTTTTATTTATTTATTTATTTTTTTGTTTCAGTGATCAACAATGGAAGAGACGGGGCTCAGTCTGTTTACCACCTCCACTTGCACATCCTCGGAGGTCGCCAAATGTCCTGGCCACCTGGCTAAGACAAGGTGCTGGAGAAGCTGCATACAGTCAGGCCACTTTGACATAGATCAGACCCTTGAGATATCTATATGTTAACTGCCATCTATAATCATTTCTGTAATTAATTTTCAAACTTGTGATGTAATCATTTATTCACGGTGCATATTTGCCATATCACCTGTTTGGCTCTAAGATGCAAGTACCTTAGGATAAATACTTAAATCTGCAGGGTAGGCATAGATTTTTGAGCAGTGTTTTCAGTATCAATTATCTTTATGAAATGGCTGTGTAATGAAATCTCCACATTACTTAATTATTGCTTGAGAAGATTGTAGCTGTACTTTGCATACTGATTCACAAGCTAGTGATTTTGCCCCGAAGTTTTAAAGATATTGTAAAGATCACATATCTATAAGTGGCCTACTGTGTAAGCTATTCAGATATTAAATATGATTAGTCACACCAAGCATATTTTTGTTCTACATTTTGTAATTGGTTTAATAATTTAGACTAAATCGTGAAATCATCCACTGTTGATTCTTTTTTGGCAACCTTGAGCATCGATTAACTGTTATTGTGTGTGACTTATTTGTTCCAATAAAGATTAGTAAATATTATGTTTTTGTTACCCTTTCACATTATTACACAAAATTATTATCAGAGGTTCTAGTGCATTGGATAATACAGAGATTCTTATTTGTTTTACTCCTAATAAAATTAAACCAATTTTTCTTTCAGTTGAATTTGGTAGGTATTGTGTGGCCCAACACGAATTTTGTATTAATTCTTGGAAAATAACATTTACCTAGAAGGAAATGCACTTACTGTAGTGTGTTGGTGCTTAGGGGCCTTGTATTAATGTTGTTTAATACAATGGCATAGATAATTAAAATTTTCAAACCGCTTACTTGGATCACCACTCGCCGCGCCCGACACCAAAACAAGACCAAATCCTAACTACACCCCGTAAACAAACCAAGAAACCACAGCTGCGCACCGTTACCGCGAACAAGAGAACAACATTCACTCTCTCACCAACCTAATATTTTGTTATATCAACTCACGAAACCCTGCGACCGATCAACGGGAGATCCCAAAACAGGTTACCACCTTCTATGCAACGCCAGATCGCCCTGCGGCCCATCGCCACTCGCCGGTCTCTCGGCATTCCGTTTTCTATGCCACATCCCTCATCAAGCACTCACCGTTTTCTTTAACACGTAGCCCAACAATTACAAATCGTTACGAGTCCCCCTCAAAAGCTACCACTTTCCTTTCAACCATGTCACAATTATAGATCTCAGAACAGCAGGTGTCTCAGGATGTGTGAAGTTGTGGCCCGCCAGTAATATGGATACATCTCCTTGTCATCTATGGGTCAAATAGACTTGTATTTCCTTTCATTCGTCCTCATTCGCTAATTATAGGAAACAAGTTACATGAATTGGGTCTATCTGCAGGTGTAGGTGTAGTGCATATATTTTCATTAAGGTAGAAAAATGAAGAAAGAAGTAATGTAGTAGTGCTATGCAGAACAAATATGAGATGGGGGGAAAGGAATTGTTTGGGAATGTGGGAAGTTTATTGTCGATTGTAGGAGAGACTACAGGTTAATTAGGATTTGTTAAATTGGATGGCTATAGTGATGTTTTGTCTAGACTGATGTAAAAATACGAGATTAGCCCACAATTTTGGTAACACTGCCCTATTTCTTGGGTGGGTACGGCTTAAAAGTCATGAATTGGTAAGCGAGAGGGCACATGCAGAGTGCACTGAAAAGGCTTAGTCATTTATAAAGAAAAATAAAGCAGATCATGGGATCTGATACGACAGGGCCAGGTTTGAGAAGTAAACCAAGAGAAAAATGCTTTCGTTGAAGGGGATGAAAGAAGGCCTGCCAGTCCATGGGATGAGGACGAGAAACAATACATGAAGGAAAATTGTATCAGTGAATGCTGACAACTCAGAAGAATATGTCAATGTCACCAAAACATAGATATATCCAACATCCTTTCCATCCATTTTCATTGGATATATAAGGTACTGGAAGGTTTAAGGGGGGTATGATGACTGGGGGTACTGATTAGCTAGTGTTTGTCGTCCGGCCTTCCTACGGAAGTACTGTATCCAAATTGAAGATTTGACGTGGCTGAACAGAGCAACCTAATCCTGGAGGTACTAAGAAGGATGTTTCAAAAAGCAAAGAGTTCGCCATCTTGTGTTGGCCAACCTTCTGATGTGGCGAACATGGTCTTTGTGCACAGATAGACAGAATATTTGATATAACTGATTCTATTACAATAAAAGAAAATAGATTCTTTCAATAGTTACAATACAGAATCCATTTGAACTGGCGAGTCTTTTATAAGACATACTTGAAGAAAACTGTAAGAAAATCATATTGATAATGCAATGCAGGAACTCACAGACACACGAATGCACACACCTACATGCATATCTATCCAACCAGCCATATATGTGTATGTATTATGAGTGTGTGAATGTGCGTGTGTAGATATGTATATAATTACGATGTATAATTTATATATATGATGCGTATACACATACATAAATACAAACTTGTATGATATATATAGCTTAAATGGCTTTAAACAGATACGAAAATTACATATGATCATTATCATTATCATACGTATTAATAGTATGAATATTTCCATTTGTGTAAGGTGTTCATAACCTCTTCTTCACAGATTTAGCTACCCATTGATATGTTTGATTATATGAATGTAATGTGCATAATTCATTTTAAAATAATTTTTTAATTGAATCTCTTTTATAGATGTTTGCTCGGTTTACAACACTTTCAGCAACATAAGACAATATTTGAACACAGCTTTGATATCAAAATGTCATGTGGCTATATAACATTTATAATCTGTTTTAGTTTCGCCGATTTTTTTCAAAGCAATTTTTGCTATGAATTGAGTAAACAAAATTGTTAATATAGTGTAAATTATGTTTGTTCATTCTGATTAAAAAAATAATAATTTAGGGGATATAGACTACACAGAAGTCTAAAACCCTATAAAAGAAGAAAGAAGAAAAAGAAAAAATAATTTAATGTTTGGATTTTATAGTTAGAAAAAAAACACTTCGTTTTCCAAATGTAATGAACAAATCAATAATAAAAGGACAAACAATAGTAAAAAAACGAAATATAGTTAAGATATTTATTATGATTATTTACAATGTATTCCGCTTTTGGCATTGAGACAGCAAATGAACATGTAAAAACTTAGTGTGTTATGCAATTACAATGGGTTTGAAAACATACAATGCGAGGACACCATAGCTGTTGCGAAAAAAATATAGATAATATACAAATCCAGTCACGGTTGTTAGCGCGTGGTATTGTTGAGCAGGTCTGTGTTTGGGTTGTGGGTTATAGCCCTTACTTCTTTCGTTAATATTTGTGTCTATAGTCAATGTTCTCTTCTCCCTCTCTCTTTCTTTCTCTATGACTATTTCTCTTGTGTTTTTTTTTGTCTATATCTTTATATTTATTCCTTTACTGTCCTTTCCTCATCAAAGTCCATCTCATCTTGATTCGTCTTTTAAGAAAGCTTCAAAATCACCAACCGACTCACTAATAGTACATGGCATATCAACACGTCATCTTACAAACCAAAACATCTTAATTTCATTCCAAACGTCAACATCAACCATTGATAGCAACCTCTATAATCAATTGCATCTACCTAATCTTCTCACCCAACAGGCAACATTGCAATATACATAAAAAACAACTAATTTTCTTTCAACTGCACCACTGATCTTCTAAGAATCAGAAGCTATAGAATTACCTTAACACAAACACAGACCCTGTGGAGTGAATGATATAAAAACAAATCTATAATATGTATCTTCTTATTCTTATATATATATCTTTTCTTTAGATAAAAAAGAATCCACGAATCAATTATATATCTTTTTGATTATATCTTTAGTAATAAATCTTAAATATACACGATGGTTTTGTCAGATAGATAGGAATTCGGAATATAATGGATAACCAAAAACGATGATTTTTTATCACGTTTATATGATATTTTTTCCCATATATCCTGTTCCTGTATACCTGATTCATATGGCAACACATATCGGACTAAGTCAGTATTCACACTAATGAAATGGATGGAATTCTATGTATATATATATAAAGAGAAATAATAAAAAATGAAACCAAGGGGAGGGTGGGAGAGAATAAATGATAAAATTGGTGAGGAAGGGCGTCAGAAAATAATGATATAATTATAAAGAAAAAAAGAGTCAATACATAACTTGGTCTCAACTTGCTAATGGTTTTCCTTTTTTCATAACATTTTCAGTACAACAACACCTTGTACAAGGACTTACGAACACATTTTATATAAGGGAATGTTATATTTTTTTCTCCTACCCTCAATAACCTATATTTAATTTAGGTTGAAAGGGTAAACAAGCTCAAGATGCATTCATGGCAAGAAGCTCACTTAAAAAAATATTTATATGTATCTCTCTCTATATAAAAAAACAACACTGAACCGCAAAGCAAGTTATTTCATACATATCTCCTTCAGCACCATTTTCTGCAGTGTAAGATGGCCCACTAAGCCTTTTTTTGTCTTAAACTTACTTTTATATTGTCTCTTGGATTCTGCAAGGTCCAACAATAGAAAGAAAAGGGGATTTCACGGAAAATATTTCATGTTCTTTTTCCGTAGAACATCGATCTATATATTTTTCTCACTGTTCGTTTTCTTGTTCCTTTTCTTTCAAGATTATACTTTGTCTTGAAAACGTAGTACCTTTTAAAAAGTTCCTTTGTAAAACTTAGAAAAGATCCACCGATTGTCACTGTCACTTATCATATATATATTTATATATCTTTAAGTACATCAAATATATATTTTGTCTACATACATCAGTATGTAAGAATATTTCATGGCTTGTGCAGCACACGCGAATACATCAAATTTAGACAAGAAAAATAATCATAATAACAATTTTTAAAGAATCTTTCAGAAAGCGTATCCCAAAACATTTGTGGCACAAAAAAGATAACCGACAAAGAGCCATTTTGAATAGCATAAAAATCGCGTCAAAAACAAAAGACAAACCGAAAGCGACGTTTCTCCCTCCCTCGGCAGCACACGCACGGCGGCTCACAACTCCTTCATTCAGCAAACTCCACGACATTCCTCAAAAGAAGGGAATCTGTGTTGCTAGTCCAGTCTTCTGTAACAGCATTTTACGACTCGGCCATCCACTACCGCCCTTGTACACGGGGGTCGTAAGGACGAGATTCCTTGTGAAGACCCTCACTTCCCCTTGTGTACTTGGACTGGCATCGACTAATGGACCGCGTCTCGAGAGCAAACCTTTTGAATCCTGTAGTATAACTCGCAGTAGTTATATAACAGGACAGAGCTGTAGCATGTTAGATACACATATTTACATAAAGCTGCAAGTGAACATTACTGACGAATCAAGCCTATTTGCAATATTATAACAGCATCTGTGTTAATGAGTATGAGCATGTATATATAATATATATATATATTATATATATATATATATAATATATATATTATATATATATATATATGAGGAGACATGGCTGAGAGTTATGGCATGCGACTTGGAAGTCAACAGGTTGGTGACGAGGGCCGGCGGCCGGCGACGGGGGACACCGCCGTCGGTAGGCCCGGGACCGACGGCCCAGCCGAGACGCCCGAGGAATGCTGTGGAGACTGCGTCGCGTGGCGGCTCAAAGGTACTCCGAGTCCTCCTCGAGGGTCGGCTGACGTCAGATGCCCTTGGCCTCCTTGTTCCTGCGGCGCCTGAGCCAGCCGGCCAGGCGGGAGTCC
The DNA here is from genome assembly GCF_003789085.1 of Penaeus vannamei. Classification (NCBI taxonomy): domain Eukaryota; kingdom Metazoa; phylum Arthropoda; class Malacostraca; order Decapoda; family Penaeidae; genus Penaeus; species Penaeus vannamei. The sequence goes on along the minus strand of NW_020869501.1, from coordinate 124,559 downwards.
TTGTACATGCTCTGGGACCGGTTGACCTTCTTGCTATCGGGGGCCTCGTTGGCGGGGCGCCGCGGGGGCCGCGGGGGGAGCGCGCCCTTGCTGTTGTTAGCCTCGCCGCGGGCCTCGCGCGCCTCGCGGTTGTCGTACTCCACCTCGTACTTCTCGCGGTAGTGGCGCGGCTTCCACGGGGCCAGCAGCGAGAAGGAGCGCGACACCTTCTTGCTCTGGCGGTTGACGCCGCGCTCGCTCGGGACCTCCTCGGACGCGCGGCGCACCGGGATGTCGGCGACGGCCGTGGCGTGCAGGTACACGGACCGGTTGGAGCCCGTGGACACGCGCGAGGCCTTGGAGGCGCGGGACGCGTGCGAGCCGCCGTGGCTGTCCACCTCGCTCTCGCTGCTCTGCAGGGAGCTGCCGGCCGACCCCGCGACCCCCGAGGGCGGCGATACGCCCCGGGGCCCACTCGTGGCCCTCTTGCCCTTGCCCGCGTTCCGGTGGGCGGACCGCGACGACCGGTTGGGGAGGCTGCGGTAGTCGGGCACGCTGGGGCCCGCGCCGACGCCGTGGCTGCTCTCGATGTCCGTGTCGCCGAAGTAGCGGTGCTTGAAGCTGGTCGTGCGAGCCACCCGGGGCGGGGGCGCCTCCGAGGACGCCGAGGACTCTGCCGAGTACTTGCGTCCCCCGCTGGGTCGCTGCACTGTCGAGAAGCCACTGTTGTCCCCCTGGCGAGCGTCCTTCTTGGCGCGCAACTCCGCGCGGTTGAGCGTCGAGCTCTCCCACTGCGGCGGCGCGGCCGCCTCCGCCGCCTCCTCGTCGCGCTCGCGGTTGAACCACAGCGGTTGGCCCTGCAAGAGGATGGCGTCAGGGGGGTTACATCTCCAGTCCAGCTTACCTGTTATACCACAACCGCACTACACCTGTTATCATCACCATTAGTACTGTAACGGGCATATGTGGGCCTGTGTGTGCGTGAGAATGTGCCTATGTCAGGTTTCCTTGTCGTTGTGGTGGGCGCTCACGCCTCAGCTCGAGTGCACTGCCTACAGCGTTTCTAGACAAGCCACTAATACTCAGCCACTACTATCTGGCCCCCGAGGTTAGAGTGCCACTCCGAGAAGCTGAAAAAAATAAAGAAAAAAAGAGGGACTGAACAAGCACCTGAAGCGAAAGCATCGTGTATGAGTGTATCTGAGGAACACTTGTCTGAGATCCAAGCAGTGAAGTGTTGCGTCCAATCACGAACGAAGGAAAAGCTCAGAGGAAGCAGAAAAAGAAAGTGATGTGATCCTGGAAAAGCAAATCAAATCAAGGCACAGAAGACGGAGGAAAGCCCAGGGGCGAGCAGTGCGGTAAAGCCAAGGGCGCGTGTGTGAGAGGAAGAGCGGGAATGAGGGCGTGAGGGCGCGAGGCAGCGTGGGTGTAGTAAGGAAGGGCAGGTGGGCGAAGGGACTCACTTCACGGCGGATCTTGGAGGCTCGCACACTGGGACGTCGCGGGCGGTGGGAACTGCGGGAGGAGGCGCGGGAGGAGGCCCTGGACGACATCCGCGAGGACCCGATGCGGGACGAGCCAGGACCCGGGGGTGCCGCCCGGGACGCCCCCCGCCCCCCGCCCCCCGCAGCCCAGAAACGCCCACGGCCACGCACGTTTCTTCTTTGCTGGCTTCTTCTTTGCGGGAGTCTGGAGGAACGTGGTGCTGCGTTAGCGGTCAGGGCGCAAGGAGGAACAAGGGAGGGACGCACCGACGCCACATGTCAGGAAAGTGTCCTTCGCGGCCACGGATCCTCCTGCACGCGCTCACGGATTCCAGGTATCCCAGGGACAAGTATCCGGGGGACGGGTACCCGAGGGACAAACCTCCCAGGGACACGTATCCGGGGGACGGGTACCCGAGGGACAAACCTCCCAGGGACACGTATCCGGGGGACGGGTACCCGAGGGACAAACCTCCCAGGGACACGTATCCGGGGGACGGGTACCCGAGGGACAAACCTCCCAGGGACACGTATCCGGGGACGGGTACCCGAGGGACAAACCTCCAGGGACACGTATCCGGGGGACGGGTACCCAAGGGACAAACCTCCAGGGACACGTATCCGGGGGACGGGTACCCCGAGGGACAAACCTCCAGGGACAAGTGCCGGTCGAACGGAGAGGCATCCAAAGAGCACACATCCCCAAACAAATCCCAGAGATCAGAGCGCCACTGAACAAAATCTAACACTGGCCACTTATACATCAGGCTGATTTTGAGGTCAATACATTGCAATACAGTCTATCTAATCAAATATAAATTATTCCATTGATTACAATATTGCCTCTTAATGCAGGAAAGGGACAACCATATCTTTATCTGGCTTATCAAAGATACTTTAATTGCCTTTTCTGTCACAGATGGCAGTGGACGAAATACTGAATGGGAAATGCGTACAGGCCAAGGTAAGGTTCATGACGTAAGTATTACGTTAGAATCGAAAAATTACAAGACATGAATTGATCTAACGTATGTATATATATATATAATAATATATATATATATATATATATATATATATATATATATATATATATATATTCTCCCGATATACAACAAAAATCATTCTCAGCTCTGACTCTCGGAAACCTGGAATCCGTAAATTTTCTTTTTCTTTTTTTCATGTAAGGATCACGTGACCTCAACATTGGTGAGCCGACATGCGGTTAGCCATAGTCATCATGCGGTCATGCAGAGGGTTGGAAACAGGACAGAAAGGGGGGATGGGGTAGGGGAGGGGGGAAGCGGACGATGGGGGGAGTGGGAGGAGGGGAGGGGTCTTTACATTACAGAAAGGGGGGGTGGAACTTTTAAAAATGACTTTAGAATACTCTGACTGATTCCTATGCTTTTGTAAATAATGTATGAATTATATATTCAATAAAAAAAATATATTTTCCATATGAAGATTTCTTTTCTTCAGATAAATGATAGATAAATGAATGACATAGAGTAATGAGAAGGAAGGACAGATTATGAAGAGCTGCAGGTACAACATAGATGGTACAGTGACTGAGGTACCATAAATAAGGTGCCAAAGTTGAGATTATACGGTTTAGGTATATGGTACCTCAAATAAATTTATAGATATCATCAATTTGACGAATTCCTCATATATATTTTTTTTCAGCGATATGTAATAAGAAACTGGAAAATTAATGATATATAACATTAATGGCATGAAAAATATTCAACCTTATATTAAATAACACATGACAAATCTTGATATGATATATCACGTATAATTAAATCAGTAAAAGTATATCTAACTAAACACCTTTTTAATTCAGTTTTTTAGATTTTTATTCGTCTTTTATTCACCCAAACGCAGCGGCGGATCAAAAGTAACGACAACAATAATTATGAAAATAATGACAATCATAATAATATTAAAAATGATGATAATGCTAATATTGTAATCATAATATCAACAACGACAAGAACAGTCATGATAACAGTAACAAGAATAAAGACAATGGTAATTACATTATCACCATAAAAAGCATCAGCATCAGTTGTTTATCTATACTGATTACTATCTTTGTTTCATTACATTTTTTGTAATAATATTTTTTTCTTTGGATCCGCCACTGCTTTACCGAGAACTTACCTTTTCCACATAAAAAACATTTTTAACTAATCTTCATATACATAAAACTTCTAAATAAAATAACTTGCAGACTTCTGAATTGCAAACTTATTAAAAGAAAAAATAATCCTCTCTCTCTCCACTCTCTTCTATCCGTCCTCTCTCCTCTATCTTCCCTCTTTCTCCCCTCTCGAGTCCCTCTCTCCCCCACTCTCTTCCCTCTCCTCCTCTTCATCCACCCTTCCTCTCTTTATCATCCTTTCCTCTCTCTCCCTATCTTTCCTCCACTCCATCCTACCCTTCTCTTCTCTTTTTCTTCCCCCCTTTCTCTTTTTACCTTTCTCTCCTCCCCTCTTTCCTCTATCCCCTCCTTCTCTCACCCTTTCTTTCTTCTCTCCCTCCTTTTCTCATCCCCCCTCTTTCCTCTTCTTCCTCCCCGCCCCTCTCTCCTTCCCTTTCTCCCATTTTTCCCTCCCTCCTCTCTCACTCCCCCTCCAACCCACCTTCTTCTCTCCCTTCTCCCCTGTCTCCCCTCTATCCCACCCTTCCCCTCTCATTTTTACCCTCTCTCCCTCCCTCCACCCACCCCTCTCCCCTTTCTCCTTTCTCCACCTCTCTTCTTCCTCTCTCTCCTCACCTGATTCTTGGCCTTATCCGGGCTGGCGTTCTGCGGGGGGTCGGCTGGGGGGCGGGGGGTTTCTTGCTCGTCTTCACTGTCTTTGTTCCTTGTTCCGGTGTCTTTGTCTTGCTGGGTTTGTTGCGTCCGTCGCTCATGAGGACGGAGAAGAACTTCTTCCTCTGCCTCATAATCTTTTCCTGCTTCTCTTCATCCTGTTGGTGAGGGATTGGTTAGAGGAGGGTGAGGGTGGGAGGAGGAGGGTGAGGGTGGGAGGAGGAGGGGTGAGGTGGGAGGAGGAGGGGTGAGGTGGGGAGGAGTGTGGGTGGGAGGAGAGAGGAGAGGGGGATTGGGTTAGAGGATGGGTGAGGGTAGGGGAGGAGGGGTGACGGTGGGAAGAGGAGGGGTGAGGGTGGGGGAGGAGGGGTTAGAGGTGGGTGAGGACGAGTTGACGGGTGGACATACTCACTTATTACTCATTTATTCACACATTCACTCAATCAGTGTCAATTTCTCTCAGACATACACAGTTATATCGATAATGATTTACCTTTAGTCCATAAATCTAGAGCAAATTATATCATGATTTATATATATATATATTATATATTATATATATATATATATTCATATCTACATATATATATACGTATCTATATCTATACCTATCTATATCTGTATGTCTGCATGTATGTGTGTATATGTATATGTATATCTGTATCTGGTTTCCCTCTCTATCTGTGTGTGTGTCTGTGTTTATCTCTCTCTTTCTTAGCTAGTTTCTTGGGTTTCAGTGATTAACTGACCCTCTCTTTTCATGTTTCTCTTTCTATTCCCCTATCCGTCCCCTTCCCCTTCCCCGCCGCCTTACCTCCGTGTGCGGGATGAGCTCTGCGGGCGGCTGGTCCTCGGGCGCGGGCGGGTCGTAGAGTGGCCCACTGCGGTACTTGTCGCTGAGACTCCTCCCGGGCCTTCCGTCGGGCGAGCCTCGTTCGTCGTTCTCGTCGTCGTAGTCGCCGTCGGGATGCTGGTCGTCGTGGTCGTTGCGGCGCTCGTCCGGCGACTCGTCGTAGGCCGCCAGGTCGTCTCGGGAGCGGGAGCGGGCGGCTCGCGGTTGCGGTTGTCGCGGGAGTCTCGGGAGTCCTTGGAGTCGCGGCGCTTCGTCCCGTAGCCGTTGTGGGCGTCGACGGACACCTCCCTCGTCTTGGTCTCGCGGACGTCCCTGCTGCTGTGGCGCACCTGCCGCGGCGTCGTGTCCAGCCGCTCGCGCGACCGGTCCAGGTGCTCGCGAGATCGATCTAGCCGCTCGCGCGACCGAGCCAGCTGCTCGCGGGACTTGCTCAGCTGCTCGCGCGACCGGTTCAGCTGTTCCCGGGAGCCTCGCCGGTCCCTGAGGGAGGTGGTATCCTCCAGGACGTCGGGAAGGCCTCGGCGAGGGCGGCTGTCCTCCCGCACCTCCTTCTGCTCGCTGCGGTGGTACTCGTCGCGCTGCGTCCGTTCGTGGCGGAACTCGTCCTTGGCGTCGTCCGGACGGCGCTCGTCGCGCGCGACGGCCGGTCTTCGGACGAGGACCCGAACTCGGTGAACTTGGCCAGCGGGTCGACGTCGGGCTCGTCCTGCGGGCGCGGGTCGTAGAAGAACTTGATCTTGATTCGCTTCTTCTTCTTTTCCTTCTTCTCCTCCTTCTGCTTCGAGGCCTTCGCCGCGCGCTCCTTCTCCAAGTTGTTCTTCCTGTTCCTCCCATCATCGTGGCGCGGTCTTTGCGCTGCTCTCGGGGGCGGGACGAGGTGCCCTCCCTGTGGGCACGTGTGGGCGTGGTCTCCCTGTGTCCGCGTGTGGGCGTCGCCTCCCTGGGAAGGCGCGTGGGCGTACCTTCCCTGTGTCCGCGCGTGGGCGTCGTTTCTCTGTGCCCGCGCGTGGGCGTCGTTTCTCTGTGCCCGCGCGTGGGCGTGGCCTCACGATGTCCACGCGTGGGCGTCGTTTCCCTGTGGCCGCGGGTCGGCGTCTGCTCCTGTGCCCCTGGTGGGCGTCGCCTCGCGGATGGCGTGGTTCTTCTCGCGCGGCGGCTTCTGCGGCCGCGGCAGGCTGTCCTTGTGCGGCTGCGAGTGGACGCGCTCCGTCACGGTCTCGCTGCGCCGCGAGCGGTGGTTGGTGGTGCGCGTCACGGAGGTGGACTGCGACTGGTTGGACACCACGAGCGACTTCTTGCCGGTGTCCTCCATGACGAGGCTGAGGGCGTCCACCTCGTCGATGGTGAGGGGCATCATCTCCTCCGGCCGGTAGGGGATGACGCCGCTCTCCTTGATCCGATGCGGCCGTTCCTCGCTTCTTCTTCTTCCTCCTCCTCCTCCTGCAGCTTTTCCCTGCATCACCTGGTCTCGGATTCTGGCCAGCGGGTCCACCGTGCGCCGTCGGTGCTCGGCCTCGGAGTCGGACGTGTCGAGAGCAGCGGCACGACGTTCCGGCGCGGCTGGCGGGTCTGCGGCCTCCTGAGCGGCGGCGAGGGCGAGCGGTCCGTGCGCCCGAAGCCGTGGTTCACCTGCCGCACCAGCGTCGCCGACGTCAGGTTGTTGTGGATGTTGCCTCCCGCTGGTGGTGCTTCGAGCTCGGTAATGGTCCGGCTCGCGCTCGTAGTGGTAGTTCTGGTGGTGCTTCTGCTCGTTCTTGATGTGCTGCGTCTTCACCTGGTACTGCTTCTGCTGCGACTGGTGCTGCCGCGTCGGCGAGGGGACGAGCTCTTGTGTGTCTTGCGCGACCTCGACGGCGCCTTCGGCAAGGCGTCCGTCTGAACGCCGACAGACGACATGTTGATGTTGTTGTTGGACTGTTCCTTGTATTCCTCCAGGAGGTCCTCAGAGCTGAGCATGCGCGCCGGCATGATGTCCTCGTGCAGGAGTCTCTTGATGTTGTCCTCCGGCACCTGGTAGCTCTCGTAGGCGTCGTCGTCCTCCTGGTAGTGGTTCTTCGCGTCGCGGAAGTGGTCGTCGTACGGGTCCTGGAACGGCCGGTGGTCGTCGTCGGTGATGATGATCTTGGCCGAGTACTCGCGCTCCTGGCGGGCGTTGCGGTAGTTCCTCTCGGCGTCGCGCGCGTCCTTCTTGTTGACTTGAGCATAGACGGGGGCGTCCCTGGGCGGGGAGTCGCGCGGGGGGGAAGCGCGGGGCGGCAGGTCCCGCGTGGGCGAGAGGCGCCGCACCGTCTGCACGGTGGCCATCGGGAGGCTGCCGGTGTAGCTGAAGGGCTGGTTGTTGTTGTGGTTGCGGAAGCGGTCGGGCTCCAGCGTCCCGCGCGGACTCACGTCCATCTCGGTCTCCAGCAGGACGTTGGAGTGCCGCGTCCCGTCGGACTCCGCGTTGAACTTCTTGATGATGTTCCCGACCTTGTTCTTGTAGGGCTTGGGCCGCGACATGTCCGCGTCGTCGCTGTCGGAGAGCGTCGTGCTCGGCAGGTGACCCACGGACTTGAAGCCTTGCAGCCGCCCGCCGCCCACCTGGCTGTGCTCGGTCAGGTTGTCCACGGACTTGTAGCCGGCGCTCTGTGCTCGGTTCAGCTTGGCGCCGTGCTCATCCCGCTCGTAGAGGGCGTCGATCGACTTGTAGCCGATCCGCGGTCCGGGTCGCGCCCCGCCAGGTGCTGGTACTTGTACGACTGCGCCTCGTTGTTGTCGTAGTAGACGGCGTTGAGGTCGGGCACGGACTTGTGGCCGGCCAGGGGGTGCGGGCGGCGCGCGAGCGGGGGTGAGTCCAGGTCGGAGTCCGGCAGGTGGTCGGCCGAGCGGTGGCGGTGCGCGAGCGGGCCGCCGTTGGGCAGGGGGGAGGGGGAGGGGTGCGCGGCGCGGTTGACGTCGCCCTTGACGCGGCGGTTGATGGGGTTGGCGGTGCGCGCGGGGGCAGCGTGCGCGGGCGCCCTCGCGGCTCGCCGTTCAGCACGTTGGTGTTCTTGGGCCCGGCGTTGTTGCGCACGTTGTTCACGATGACGTTGTTATAGTGGTGGTGCGCGAAGTTCTTGTTGTTCTTGTGCTTGGGCGGTCGAGCGAGCGCGTGTTGTGCGCGAGCGCGCGCCGGCCGTGTCGCAGTTGACGTGGTCCAGCAGCTTGACGAGGTCCTCCGCCTGCTGCTCCAGCTCGCGCGACGACAGGTTCACGGGCTCGCGGTGCACGGCTGCGCAGTGCGCCCACTCGTCCTCCTGCGGCGCGCGCACCAGGTTGTTCTTGATCTGCTGCTGCTTCTGGCCGCGTGGGATGTGCTTCACGCCCACGTCCTTGTTGAAGGACACGCGCTTGTCCGAGCGCTCCGACTTGAGGGACTCCGTGCGGACCACACGGGCGTGGTTGCGAGGCTCGGGCGGGCCTGCGGGCCGCACCATGGGCATCGTGATGGGTGCCTCACTCGCGCCCGCGCTCGTACGCCCACGCCCCATATCACGACGGGGACACACTGCGGCGACACATCCACGTCCGGCTGCGTCGGCGGGCGGCTCACTGGCGGCTCGGGCGTCCGTCGGCCAGGCGCTCCTGCAAGAGAAACAGCGATTAGGCACGGCATGGGCGCGCAGGAGGGCAGTCCTCCCGATTCCCGGGTCGAAACCGGGTCCCAGATGCGTCATGCGGCGTGGGCGGCGCCCCTTGGTGTAGGCCGACGCCCGAGGGCTGGGTGTTGGCGGCGCCGGCGCTGCCGTCCACGGGCGGCGGCGCAGAACACCTTTTTGCGGTGGCTGGAATGCGTGCCCGCTTTACTGATTACCCGAGGCATGTTTCTGAAATAAGGATGACCCGAAATCCTGCCTCCGCAATACTAATTTCCCCAAAACCAATCTATGGAAGACTGCAACGCTCGCCCTCATGCGAACCACAAGCAGGGTGAGGCCGTGAAGACGCCGCTATGACTTGCTTAGTCACGCAGACTTGGTATTTAAAGACAGAGCCTTCGTAGTGTATTTCTTTCAGACCTGTAGACATGACATCAACCCTTTTCGGAAATAATTTCAATCCCGTAGTCCTGATCATTAATACTTTTTTTAATATCATCCCTTTTCTATTATTTGCCTCTCTTCTCCATATCTTTCCATATCTCATATAAGTCAATAAATAGAAAAAGATAAATAAATAAATAAATGACCACAAAAACCAACACTCACACACACACACACGCACACACACACACATAATCACACGCATACACAGCATATCACTGTCATCACATTAGGCCGGAGATGTGAGAAAGAGAGCAAAACACCTCCGTTATGACACGTAATTATATAGAAGGGAAGCGTCACTGCCAAAACACTTTTTTTTTTTTTTTTTTTTGAGCCTCCTGTACCTCTCTCCCATTCCCATCCTCTTCAACTTCATCCTTCTCCTCCTATCCTTCCTTTTCCTCCCTCCTCCTCTTCCCCTTCGCCGTGCCACCGCCTTCCTCCATACCTACCACCCCCCTGCCCTGCTTCTCCTCCCTTCACTCCCTCAACGCCCTCCTTACTCCTCCCTCCTCCCAACTTC